>JAQISU010000003.1:23542500-23555000 GCA_029339505.1 Unio delphinus
AAGTTCATGGGATACAAGGGTAGACCGTATAATATTTTCATCAGGTCTATGAAGAATCCAGTCGCAAATGTGACCATGTTTATGGGTGGGTTGATTAACTGACTGTTTAAGGTTAAAAATGTGAATGGAATCTATGGATTTCGATGTGTATGTGTTTCCAGGACAGTCAATGTGACAGTTGAAATCTCCAAATATAATGCAATTGCCACCTATGGAATTTCCTTACTCCAAAAGATTCGGAAACTGCTTCAAAAAAGGAGATTCAATCAGCTTCTTTTTGTCTACTTGGAGTAGGGCGGTAGAGGCAGAATAAATGGGCTGACCTTTGTTCCAGTGTGAGTGTTGTTTGGAAATTGAAGGCTATGGCGTGTTTAAGACATTCTACCTCCTCGAGAATGGCAAGATAACGACTTGATGGAGTAATCGGTGGGTGTTAGATCCGCGCACTTGGGCTCATCGTCTGATGTTTTAGTCATATAAAAGTCAGGAAGAAGACTTCGATATTCTGATCGTTGATAAAATTTACTATTTATGTGCACTTTCCCTGTGATCCAACTGACATTGAATAATGCCATATGCAGAAGCATCTATGGGATAGTTGACAGAAGGGTTGACGATTTAGTAGGCATTTGCACCAGGTTATCTAAATTAACGGCCGAATTTTTAAATTGAGCCAGAAACAGCAAAAGGTAGATAACTGAAATTCATCTTTCTGTTATTCTCCGAACAGTTTCAAACAACGTTTTTTTCTTCGCTTCTGTTTATATTTAAGTAATGATTAATGTAGTTGCAGTTCGTTTAGTCTTAAGCACAATGCAGTATGGAGGGCCAAGGCGTGGTCATTTAAAGCAATCAATGAGGTTCCATCATAGCATAAACGGGTTGACTGGAGATCATGTCATGGTGGTTTATTCAAGAACAAAGAACGTTGTACCAGTGGAGCAAGACACTAATTCTAATTGTTATCGTTTCCAAAACAAGGCGATAGAGAAACACATACGAACTGAACAGCCAATGCATGATGAAACACAGCAATGTAGACAAAGACAAACAACAAGCACATGTATCATGAGAAACAGCGCACTAACATAACCTCTGCTTCAAGTTGGTTAAGCGATAGCGACCATCGTGAAATCTTGTCAATCGGGTGAGTCTGTCTGTGTTACAGCGTCCTTCGTTGTTTTGAGATTGTTCTTTGCTACAGTGGCAAAGGATGGGCCAGGATGGGCTGTTTGGTCTGTGCAAGTTTTTTGGTCTCTGGATTGGGAATGTTAGACTTGTTTTTTGCCCTCTATATTTCATTCAGGTTCCAGGTGTTACAATACTTGTAATTAGCGTTGTGCTCCTTTACAAAGCTGACACGATGCGTAGTTGCTCTACACTTAGATTCCTGAAGAGACTGGCCTCCGCATCGGCCACATATTTGGACTTTTGAGCAGCGATCTTCATGATGGCCATATTGCTGACACTTATATCATCGATGAGGTTTGGTGAGTACAATTATGTTGGAGTTCTGCAGACTGTTATTTCGTTTAATGCGTTTTCTACGGACTGCAGTGACACCATCGTGTCGCATCCTTTCAATAATATGTGTCGCTGACTCCAGCCTAGTGACGACAACGAATCACGATTTTGGACGTATTGAATGTTGTGTGAGCTAATGAGATGACTGGAATATCGAAAGTTTTCATTTTCTTGATATTGTCTGTTTGACCTCGTCGCCTATACTCATCAAGAAGGCAACCAGATTTCAATTTTTAACACTGTTTGGTGTGTCCATCGATCCTGTAATTAACTTTTTGATCACACACTTAGATAGTGCAGCAAGTAGTTTCTTAGCATCTTGAGACTGTATAACCATGAAAGGTGGTAATGCTTCCGCACTACTTCATCAGTCATCTGACTCAGGTCAAGTAATTGTACATTTTTTTTAATTTATTGTTTAATATTTCCATATTGGTTTCTTTAAACGTGAGCACCTGTGGTCCCTGTCCACCATGGAGCCCAACAAATGGTTAATTTTCAAGTGCCATGGAGATACAGATGCTATCCTTAGCTGGTAAACGTACATCAGACTGACCACTAACGCCATCGCAGCCTAGGGCCGGTATAATTGCTTCCTGACTGACCCGTTGATCCGCCACCTTCTAGGAAGTCATCTAAGACATAGCTATTTGTGTCATTGACGATGAACACATATGCTAAATTGAGTGAGAGGCAACTTAAGAAAAAACATGGCAAGTTGAGATAACACTGCTGTATGATTGCGTGACTCTCACGTTGGAAAAGTAACATCAATAATATTCATCAATATAAAACAGAGTAACGAAAAAAACAGTAAGGAAAATAATGTAGACGGTAACTAAATTAGCGGTAAATGAGGTTTATTTGGAACTTATTATTATTGTCCAAAAACAAAACTGGTTTATCCAACGTTAATAAAACTATGTTGACACTTTCGTTTATAATATGTGATATTTTAAGAACTGATATTAAGATTTTTACAATCTCGTACAACGATAATATTTGTGTATTCAGTCTGTATGTGTTGCCGAAGTTGCATGTTACATTTGTGTTGGGCCAAAGAATTGTGCTGGCTATTGTAGATTTATCTGCCGTTTTCTGTCCCATAATCCTACTTTTCAAGCACTTTTGTCACGATGAAAGCGAAATAAGAAACTATTATCATTTGGTGGAATTTTCAGCTGCGAACTGTCAACCCAAGTATATAGAACCGGTGCATTTGTGCAAGCGTCACTACTAGCTGATGTCTGCAGATATAGAATTAGTTCTACTTAAAAGTAAAAAAGACATTAAAATAATGTCTTGTTTTACAATTCTTATTAAAGTAAAAGCTCAGTTTGGAAACATATCGATGACAATATTTTGCACAAGCTCTCCATGTTCTTAAGTCTGTAATAGTTTCATTAAGCATGGAAATTATGATATGTATGATTTTTGTTAATAAATTATCCCTTGCATTCGATGCATAGTATATTTGGCTTTGTATTCTTTCTCCAGGTAAACACAGATTGTGTTCACGTTTGATCACATATGTTACATATTATTATATCCTTTTCCAGGAGCGCCGATGATATGCATTTTACACAATACAATGGTATCCACGCTGCAAATAATGAGCACACATGCAGTATCAGTAATCGAAACGACCAGAGCGCATACACGGTAAATAATAGTTTCATATTTTATTTATATTCTGCATTAGCATTTTGATAATAACCGCAGAAGGTATGTTTACTAACAAAGTATGTATCATAGAACAACATTTTTAAGATAATTCTTAGCATGTGTTGTTGCATATATATGTCAAAACTATCCATTTTTGATTGCTTTTGTTATTTTCGTTTTTAAATGCTCATTGTTCATTCACTCCCTATGATAGGTATGTTGGTCTGGAATCTGTCAGTGAAACATAGCACAGAAAACACATTTTGTGTTTGATTCTGTATCGAATGGTTAGCCAGCTTAGGGTACAGAGCAGTGGTGAGGTGTGCTCTGATCGAAATACTCCAACGATGATCCAAGCAGCTGTGTATGAAGTATGGGACAACTCCATCAACAATCGTAATAGACTTAATTTGACTTACCCCGCCTATCGCTGATTGCGAAAAATTGCAAGAAAATTACGCGAACGTGTCGGTGCCAGGTATGAGACAGCACCAACGCTGCTCAGCTGCTATTATCCAAAACATTTATTAAGACCGATTCGATATTGTGACCGTGGGTCATGCACGTTTATCGTTATAAAACCATGCGGGGATAACTGAGCCTGACTAAGTAAATTTCTAAACTTCATTATATCCATGTCTCCGTTGCACCAAGTCCGATAAATATTTTGCAACGTATGCGTATAGACTCCGTTGAACACAGCTAAAATATTACAATTATCCCTGGTCATTCTAGGGATTTGTGTATACCGCTGAGTCACATAAATCACATCAGTGTTCTTATGCCTGCCTCTGGAAAATGTCAGAGCTGGATTTATCTAACATCACATCATCGTTAACAATTAAATTATTAATAAACCCATCAATGTCATCAATATTTGGTTTTTTATCGATGTCAGTAATAAACTCGATAACATCATCCCTGTGTTTATTCATCAAGTCTGCGCTCTCGTTCAAATCTTGTAATACTTCGTAGCACCCTTATTATCAACTGACTGTGTAACTACATACAACTTATTCCATTTTAATCATCTTTTCTGATTAAGTAGCAATTACGTTTTACCTCTTCCAGATGGACCTATGATAATTGTTCGGATAGAATTTGGTAACGCAGCATTATGCTTGACCGGCTCTTGTTTTTTTGTCGCTGAAAAATCAATTACATCCATATAATAATATAAAAAATGTATAATTTGTAAAATGCAGAGCTAGTACCCCACCAAGTACACTAACAACTATTACAACAAAAAATAACAAGCCAGCGGTTACAGGTAAGTGTACGCGGTGTGGTACAAAGAAATTTAAATTTATTCCCGCACAGTCGGTTTAAAAAAAATCAACATGAAGTTGATATTGCAGCAAACTGAACAAAGTTACCGGGGACTCCGTGGTCTAAAAACCAGGAGAGAAAAAAACTCCCAGGATATAATAACTGTGATCCTGGATCCAGACTTGACATCAGACTTGATAATTAGGATCAACCAAGACCTGGTGAATATCCAATAAATGAAACTTATAAAGCGTGTCATGCTCATGATGTATCTTTACACAGTAAAGATCTGCAGCAAGATATAACGCAGATGTAAAATTAATTCATGCGCTAAGTTCCATAAAAAACACAAATATTTCAAAGAATCATTAGCTAATTGGTTAGTAAGATCCACGATGAAAGGTAAACTGGTGCTAGGCGCTATTAATTAATCAACAGATTGTTATTATAATGGAATCAATTTCTTATCCCCCAACAGGATATTGGAAAGGTAGAGCAGCGATTAGCAAACTCGACGAAGCAGCAGGTGTCGAACGTTCTACTGCTGCAAAATGGTTAGCACGAAAGGCCATATGGCAAATTTATCTACCACCGCCTAAACGAATTGAGTACGCACATTTTGATGTTAGCGTGCCAAATGAAGTCATCAGGCTGATATATAATTTCTACCAAACGATGCAATTAAAATACGAAGATGTCGAATATCATACAAATACGCTTTAACTGTTGTTGATGTTGCTAGTAGTTACAAGATAGCAGAGCCGGTATCAACAAATACAGCTGCTGAAGTTGCTTCTGTGTTTAAGTGAATTTATCAACGAGGTGGTCTATGATGGCCACAGCTGCTACTGTTTGATCCTGGCAAAGAATTTCAGGATGTAGTATTATCATTGATGAAGCAGCATAACGTTGAAATACAAGGACATACTGCAATTCATTGTGATCAAGTAATCATTGAACGATTTAATCGAACACATGCTGAGCGGTTATTTGGATATCAATACGCGATGGAAAATCATTCAAGATACGAGATCTCGCGAGTGGGTTGCAAGATTACCAAGTGTAATAGCTGCGCTAAATATTGAAATTACTAGCACAACTGCGTTCAAATCCGTTATTGCTTTCACAAGCGCGCGTATATCAATACAAAGACGTGATTTTTCAGCGCAGCCAGCGCTAGATAATGTCATTGTAAAATATTTATATAAACCTGGTGAACTTGAAGGTGGTAAAACAAAAGCGACTGATCCTATCTGGAGTATTACGACTCATACAATTTCTAGCGTGACAAGATGCACAGGTAGACCCGCAATCTACTGCTCCTCAACGTGGATTTACACGTGAACAATTACAAGTAATTCCTGAAGATGCATTATTACCACCACGATCACATTTTTAAACTAACACCTCGACGTCGATTACACTCAAATCATGTCAACATTTTCACGTGTATGGCCACGACTGTTATCTTTTCTAACGACCGTGAATTGTCTTGGATGTTTATCTGAGTACGGCCATAACATTACACAATTACATCTTGCACAATGACCATGTTGTTGCTGCTTCAGTGTCATGATAAATTCAACGCCAAGATCAAAGTCGCGATTTTTTATCACTTTGTTTATAATCAGCTAATTTTTTTTGGTACTATATCGTTGTCAATAACATCATTGATGGTTTCTGATGCGTCCATGACAATTCTTCGTAGTTGAGATAATTCTTCTAACTTGAAACACTGCAAGATAAGTTACATTTGACCATTCGATACGATCATCAACGATCCAAACTCGAGCATCAGTAATAGTTAATCCTTGAGATGAATATATCGTCACTTCGTATTTTAGGGTCCACAGAGATTTGTCCATAGTTAACGCATCCTCCACATCATTGACAGGAACTGAAACGACATCATTTAATACGAGATTTTGTTTTTCATGTGATCCTGGTATGTCAACGTCAATTGTTTTGTAGGCGCGTATCAGCTGGTCAATAACATAACGGTGTTTGTAATTCTAAACATTTCTCCCCATGCAACTGAAATAACTTCTGTTGAAGTATGTCTCTAGCTTTCTACTTGCCACTATGAAATCATTTGGTCTCCACCGTTCCCAAAAGTCGTTCCAGGAAGTTGGAAAGCATTTCGGAATAACCCATGATGTTATTAGATACAGAAAAGGGAGATACCTCTACCGCGGATGTGTAAAAGTTGATAAAGTTACCTCCCTTGACTTTCAGAAGATTGCACATTTTCTATTTTATAGGTATTATAAATTATCCAGAAAAAAATCAAATCTGACTCGATATATATTTGCTTAACTTTAATATCGTTTGTCAGTTTAAAAAATATTTTCAATAATGCTATTGTAATGTAAATTTATCCAAGAGAGATGTTTTTTTTTTAGAAAATCAGTTGACCGGCAGATATCATCATGCTGTTGTTAGATTCAGACAACGGAGATAACTATGCCGCGGATGTGTAAAAAGTGATAAAGTTCCCTCCCTTGATTTTCAGAAGATTGCACAATATTGTTGAAATACACATCATTTCCTCTTTTATAGGTATTATAAATTATCCAGAAAAAAATTCAAATCTGACTTGACATATGGTAAACACATAATGCTGACCTAGATCCTATCATTGATTTGAGATTAGTGGCAAAAACATAAACTGGTTTCATTTCTGTTTTAAAACGATTGGTTGTTTTCAAGGTCAAGATGAGACTAGTGAATTAGAAGTAAACAACTTTTTATTTTAATTTTAACATGATGGTTATCGTGAGGGTCATGTTAGGAGTACGTTATATAAACGATCATGTGATTCCTCCCTCCCACACCACCACCGCCCGTGTGATATCGCAATTTGGGTAATTTTTTAGAAAGTGCGTATTGGAACACGATATAGTCTTTGTCTGAGTGAAAATTAGTTCTGGGCTTTTACAAATCAAGTTAAGACATTTTCTATTGTTAATGCCAATTTTTGAATCTATGTTTCCAGTTCTTCATTTCATTTGTATTTTAAATATAGAAATATTTGATGAGCTCATACACAGCAGCAGTGAGGGTGAACAGCCTCTACTTGATTCACACTCCGTTTCGTAAAATAAACAGTCCTTGAAAATCCTAAAATTATCGCAATTGACTCAGTACCTAGCATGAGACAACCCCATCAATGATCGTAACAGACTCCAGTTGACTTACCCCGCCTATCGCTGATCGCGAAAAATTGCGAGAAAAATACGCGATCGCGTCTTTGACGAGTATGAGACAGGAGCCTCTCCGATGCTATAAATTAAATCATTATTATATCAATAAGGGCTAACAAAGATGGAACGTATACCACTAGATTAGCTCGAGAGCGACTAGAGACGATAAAGAAATAATTTCTTTCGGTAATGTCAAACAAATATTACAAGATAGTCGAGAATCTCAAGTTGAATTCGTCACAGCTACGGAACAATTATTTAAACCAATTGTCGAAGCAACCAAAAAGACTGCTGAGGCTACAATGGCATCACAGCGGGTCATTGCGGCCTTACCAAAACAAATTACCGAAGCTAAGGAGTCTGTCGATAAAACAAGTGCTGAAATCGAAGATGTTAAAAATATTGTCAAGGATCTATCTAAACCAGAATTAAAAACTAGTTATTTTACTCTGCAAGGCTAGGCAGAAATTTTAGCCAATCATGTTGTTTTTGCTGCGGTGGATATCAAATGCAGCATCAGCTTCTAAAACCAGAATCTTAAAACACTCCAAAACACGAGTGGACCGCTAGGGTATTTCGTGAGCACAAGGTTATTTCACAAATCAGTATTAAAACAAATATAAGCGCGAATATGATTTTATTGAACACGTTAATGAAATGGAAAAGGGTGTTGGAACGCCAGAAAAGCAGCGATGGCGATCGCAGAGACAACCATCACTTGACCCTGGTGTAACTAGAAGTGATCTTATTACCAGTCCTAACAATATTCTCGACGATGTTTTGCGGTTAGAACATCTCGTGGGTAAAGCTCGTGCTGAAAATAATTATTGAAGCCGCTGATATCTGTCGACGTTTATTTCAAAGCGGTATCATGGATATCAATGTTTACCGGGAATTTATTGACGAAATCGAGGATGGATATCACAGTGATTAAACGAATAACAAATAAGACGATTATACATGACTCTCATCGCAAACCCATGATGGTCAGAGAAGTAAACTCACGATTACCCGTTTATGGCGCGTATTACGGGGATGGACTCGGCGATGTTATTCAGGGATGATTTACAAGGGTACCTCCAAAATCAGGGCCGATTGCAACACAATTATCAATGAAAGTCATTGATATTATTCGTGAAAAGCTACTAGTACAATCAGTATGCCGTCGCGCTCTACTTTTTTAATAGCAGAAATTACACCCTTGAAATTTTCGTAGTTCATTATCCAGTATATATACGTTTAATATAAAAATATTGTATACCCCTATGTGAACTCCAAGTGTGCCATATGAGATCCTGGCAAGTCCAGAGGAGTAATTTACACAAAGACGACACAACTCATGTGAACCTCTAGGGTGCCCATATGATATCCTAGCAGGCTCAGGGGCACACGAAACACATCCCCGCATGTGAATCCCTAACATGTCAAACAACAGTCTAGCAGGGCGTGTTTAGTGGAGGACGAGTACAACACATATAGTATATACAAGGAAGGTTCCCGGGAAACCTATTGGGTGTCATAAGACATCCTAGCAGGCTCAAGGAGATATATTTACAGTTAACCTCAATTCCAAGGACGTCACAATTTCCTCATGTGAACTCCTATGGTGCCACCGCAACTTATCGAGTCCAGGGGAATACAGTAAACTTTAATTAACTTAATTCTAAAGATGGCATAATACATAAATCGTATACAAAGTCATTACAACATATACGGTAGCCATTCTTTACATTCAACAGATTTTTGCACACACACACAGAAATCAACCCCGGGAGGATGTAAAAGAGCATATATATATATATATATATATATATATATATATATATATATATATATATATATATATATATATATATATGTGTGTGTGTGTGTGTGTGTGTGTGTGTGTGTGTGTGTGTGTGTGTGTGTGTGCGAAATATCGCTTACATTGACCATTTGATAATCACTGGATTCGAACCCGAAACATCGAGAACGAGAATTCTAATCTCTTCCAATACGCTACGGATATGTGTTTTTTCTGAAATTATTATACAGTTACCTATGTTGGATTACAAGAAAATAATACAACTTGAATTTAGTTGTATTTAACAAGTCAGATATAGGTAACACTTCCTCCATAAAGAAAAAAAAGATTAATATGATAAGGCTTTCTTCTTATCATAGATTAATTATACATGAGGTTGAAGAAAAACATACGAAGTACTCTTTTGAATTACACTGTTCATGAAATAACACATTTCTACACATTGGAAAGTGCATCTATTACATTATTTTTTTTCCTTGATGTGCAAGATGTTAATGTTATATTCCTGTAACAAGAAACTTCACCTTAATGGCTGAAAGGCACGAGAATTTCAGAGAAAGCCTCGACCATTCGCACCTTTAGGTTTAACATGTTTATGTTTTCCAATATGTCCTAGAAACGTTACGCTAGAATGGCAAAACTCACTATTAGATAAATGAATTGCCAAACTTGCAATTGTGAGTCTATCAGAGAATATCCGAATTGTTGGTAAGTGTTCTTTCCAGGTGTGGTTGTAGATGATGATATCATCGATGTAAGCATCACACTTATCTAAATCAGAGGTGATTATATTAACAAGACGTTGCAAAGTACATGGCGACCCTTTCATCCAAAACGACATTTCTTTATGTTGGTCTAGTCCATCTGAAGTCACAGATGCTGAATTTTCCTTTGCTCTGTCCGTTAGTGGAATTCCTATTTGAGATGATTCATTCTTTACGGCTGTTGTTTCAGAGGTTTGCGCATATCCAATTAATAACTGTTTGAGTTCATTTTTTTTTATTGCTCTTGCAAATGGGAACGTTTCTGGTCCAGATCTTTCATGATTTCATACTTCTGAGTGTGTGTAATTGGGATTTTTAATTTAGCTTTAACAATTGTCATATCGCTACGATGTCTGCAGTGTGCCAGTTTATAGTGATTCAAATCACTGCGGCATAATGTCGCAGACATGTAGCACGATGTCCCACCAATTCACATTATCCTGACACCAAGCCGACCAGTCTTAACACTGACTTCTTAATGCTGAGCGCCAAGCGAGACAGCTCTTAGTACCATTTGTGTAAGTCTTTAGTATGACTCGGCCGGGGATTGAATCCACGACATTCCGAATCCGAGGCGGGACACTCTGACCACTAAGACCACCGAAGCGGTCTCTGAATTCCAAAGATTTGTCTCTCCAATTTCAGCGGAATCTGATGATATTTCTTCACTTCAATCTTCACTGAGTAGGACAGGTACAACTACGTTAATTGCTTGTTTAACCATGCTATCACTTTCTCAAATGTTCCCTCCATTGAAGTTCTGTCAAACCATAAATACTTACGAGCGTATGCTTTAATAAACGGTAACAATTTAAGAGTGAAAACAACAAGCTTTGTAAAATTTAACATATATATATATATATATATATATATATATATATATATATATATATATATATATATATATATATATATATATATATATATATATATATATTTTCATAACACGTGTTATCTGTCTGTTGCATTTTTCAATTTAGAACACATCTACCGCTCCTTTTGTACATCATTCATCTACTATTCTTTTCCAGGCGATGGGATATCGTGACCCACACGATACCTATCTTCGTGCCCAATACAATCCTCGAGTTAGAGAAACGTCTGAATACGATTACCTAGATGTACAAGATAAGGTATGCAAATGCATGTTCTTGTTGTAAATGTCAGGTAATCTTCTCGCGCTTTACTAAACGTTGTAATTTATTATGGTTACAATCTATATAAGGTGAAAAAACTTTATAAATTGATGTACTTGTTCTGATAGTTACAATCGAATCCTCTTAATATCTAAAGTAGATTTCAAGATCGTATTAAATGGTATATTCTTTTAATCTGCCTGACACGCGAATGTGTTGAAACTGCAAAGTGTTTATATTTGCTATTTTTTCGTAAGGTTGAGAAGCTGCCTGATTGCATGTGATTCCACACCAACTGAGTTCAAGGACCAAGTGGATAGAAAGGCGAAATAACGAAACATTAAATGTAATCGCAAATTTTATTGTATTCATTATACATATAATCAGAATTAAGCACAATTACAAATTGGAAAGCAATATAACTTCAATCTGTTAACTGAATATGTTGCAAATGACTAGCAGTTTTTCTTTCTGCACAAAGACTTTTTGAATATGGTTCTACAGCATTGCACGTGGAGGCAAGAATGGTCACGATCTGTGTCAAAATGGCTGTCTCTTTTTTATCATGACGTTTGGGAGATTAGTATGTCACAATACATCCGATTCATCTAAGTATTATTCTTTTTTAATATATTGGCGTAGTGGGAACTTTTATTATGAGGTTTTTTTTATTTTGAGGTTTTTATTCAGATTGATTTGTGTGGAGTGCATAAATGGAGCAAATTAATTGGATGGAAGCCCCATCTCTTCTGATACAATTATGTTAAAGAGGCGAATGTGACTCATGATCATTTTAAACGCATTTTTATAAGCGTTTATGTTCCATTCACAAGATGTATTTCAAACGGTTATAGCAAAGAACAGCAATACAACTAATATACATCGTACTGGAATATATAGTGAAATGACCTGATAGGAAAAGTGTGACTTGATGTCGGTAACATATACAGAGATTTGGGCTTGTCATGACTAGCTGTGGCATGTGGATCTTTGGATGATATAACCTGCTGAATGGGACGCATTCAATGTCATTACTCTAGTTCATTGTACCTTAAAACACTTAAAAGTTTTTAGCTGAGTCTTCTCAACATGTTCCTGGAAAAGTTCATGTAAACTGTACAATCAAAAGGAATCG
>JAQISU010000003.1:23557500-23900000 GCA_029339505.1 Unio delphinus
GCTTCATTCCAATATTCCATTCATATTCAAATGATCTATTTGCCATCCTAAACGCCAACTAATTTCTTTTTGTATTGTACTTTCAGCTTAAGGTTGACGTCAGATTATGTATATTTAATAGACGCTGAAAGTTAGATAAATGGAATGGCTTGATAACAGAAACATATTAACTTTAAATTTTACATTAAGCCTTATGTGACGTTTAAGTGATTTAACACACATTATATGCACACGTTTAATGACATTAGAAATTAAATGTTTACATGACGTGTGTAATGCATGTTGAGATTATCTGGTCAATCCAATGTTTTATACTATTAACGACATCGTGAAAGGAGGGTATCGGTCAGTATCTATTGTTTTTGCCTTTGTTTAATTATTTGTGCTGCGTTCGTACATGAAACTGCGATCACCACCGAACAAATCAGTTCCATGCCGGCGAAAGAGACGTTGGAATTCAAAAGCATATCCATTTTATTTGTCCCTGTCAGCCAGAGGCGTAGCTGGGGGGGGGGGGGGGGGGCAGGGGGTACATATGTTCCCGGGCGCCAAGGTACAGGGGCGCCAAAATGAGGCTTACAACGTTACATTATAATAAGTAATTGACCAGTTTGCGACCGTGAAATCAAGAAAAATAAATCTTTTGTAGACTATGTAAACCAGTCTACGACAGTGACTGAGTGGGTCATGTTTCTATAAATTTGCTTCTTTAAATACGTTTTATTAAAATTTAAATTGTTTTCCTTATTCAATGTAATAGAAAAATGTGATTAAACGGGGAGGGGGCTGGGGCGCCAATTTTATTGTTCGTCCCCGGGCGCAAAATATCATAGCTACGCCTCTGCTGTCAGCTCAAACTATAAGGGGTCTACCACAGAAGCCTTTCACAGCTTCGAGATAGTATCCCCCGATAACGCGAGGGTTACTACTTGTGCAATATGCATTTAACCATATCATTTTCCGTGAAAACCCATCAATACAACCATTGATGCAAATATCATATGGGAGCAACTTGTCATCATAGTCCATGTGCAAGATATAATTAGGACCTTGTGATAGGTACATACGCCTATGAAGTAGATGTGATTGGCGGAGGTCAACATTTTCAGGGTCTAATATTCTCACCAAAAGGCGAACTTCTTCCTTTCTTGCCCGTATAGACCATTCTTAATCAGATCCACATGCATATTAATGTATTGCTCAAACGAGGCTAAGATAGGCACATTGAGAAACAAATATGGCGTCCTACTGTACATCGAGTAACGATCTGAGCTGTTTGCCAGATATTTCTTTTGCATTCGTTGAGAATTTCATTACGGGTGTCTCCAGCAATTCTGGAAATAAACAGATGACAAAAGCATTCAAGTATTACAGTGAGGGATATGTTCATTCTTTGAAACATAGGTTCATGTACGTCCTATGTCAAGTGTCTTTTTCCCCTACAGCACACAAAATGCAAGTTAACGATAGAGAAATGAAACTATTTAAAGCATGAATTTTGTTTCTGATTAGGTATGGTTTAAATATACAGCTATGACCACTCAATACTGTGGTCAAAATACGCGGTCAGCATAAAACATTTACAAAACGTGTATAGTGACACAAACTGCCTTTTTAACCAACCACGCGCCTTACCAGTAGAGACTTTGAAATTCATATCTTGCATAAATGCAGTCTACATTACAATTTGGCCATATCATATTTATTCAAATAAACTTTCCAGCGCTGTGTATTTTCCTAAATAAGGATTGCATTTTGGAGTATGAAATGGATATGCTGTAAAAAAAAGAAAGAAAGAAGTAAAAAAATGATCAGATTTTTTTCCTTCTTAAAAGAAATTTCAACAACAAAATTTTTAAAACTTGCTTAAGAAATCAAGGAAAATAATTTGTATTACATAAATGACACCCCAGTGTGTAAGAACATTTTATTTGAAGAAGAAACAAAACCATCTTTTAAATTATTGTGATGTTTGATTTTAGTTGGGGTTTTTTTAATTTATTTTTTCTTCTAGAACATGAATCACAATGTCAGTCTGTACCCAAGTGATAATTGTGAGACCATTTTGTCATTGGCTTGCTGCAACTACTGATCGTAAAGCCTACAACCCCAACAGGATCCACCCTTATGGTTTGTTGGAGATCAAACGTCCAGTTGCAGACATTTTACTATCTCTGAAGTACCTTGTGTAGTCGATGCCTTGAAACTAAAGACAAACCACAACTACAACTATCAGGTTCAAATGCAGTTGGCAGTTACATGATTGGAATGGTGTGATTTTTCCTAACAAAACCCACAAATCCAACAAAACCCACAACCAACAGAGTCCACAAAACCCACAGTTCTAACAAAACCCACAACTTTTGGGGAATACAAGCATGAGCTATTGTTGCATGTGGATATTTTTACAATAATTATTTATTGAATTACCAGCTTGATATTTTACACATTGCTACATTACGATTGTATAGCCCCAAGAAGAAAAAATAAAGAAAACAAATAAGTTTTGTATTTTGCGGCACATACAGTGTTATGCTGTCGCTAATAGAAATGATTCGGAAACTGTATTATGCACTCTTACAATATTACCGAAGTAGACCGCATGACAGGGCAGTCAACATGTGTATTTACCAAAGAAATATAAAATTAGAAGAGAAAATCCAAACTTAAGTGCGATGATGATTAAAAATGAAACTTCAAGGGCTATAAACACATTCAGTAGGTACTGTACAGTCTTAAACGGTTAACTAGAATAGAAATAGTCATTGATCAAAATATCAAGGACGGAAGCCGCCGGCATGATACTCACTATTTTCTTTAACTCAAAACATGTAGACTATATCAACTAACTAATAATCAACGAATTCAACAAAACAGAGGATACTAGAAAATATTAATGTCAACTCATTTGAGTAATTCACTGGTAATGCACTGATTTTAACAACAACTAATACAATCGAGTCCGAATTGGATTGTTTGTATGAATAGTGTTTACCGTATTCAAGCATTCACACCTCACCCCGAAAATGCAGGTTATTACAATAGTGATTCCTCATATACAGCAACATCTTTGGTGCTTTAATATTCGCAAATTTCGGGGCAAAATTAATTTTCCCGAGTTTAATAACTACCAACGTTCGTGTACTTTGTATTAATTCAAGTTCATTTTCTTTATGAGAGCGACCATTTTGGTCAGCTGCGTGCTTCGATCAAGTGCAGGAACATCAAGTATAGGTAACTGTTAGCACCGGTACAAGAATACATACGGTACGGTAGAATAGATGCATATCATCATTTCTCCATTGTGCACGTTGCGAATTCAAACATAACCCTTAAACTTGTCACTCTCTTTAAAGTAAGCAATACCTTCATAGTACACCCTTAATCTAACGGTATCAGGCTATGGCCGTTATACCGGTAGGTTAAAAACTCGAGATGCTTTGTCTGGTGCACCACAACAGTAATGTTTGCCGATCAAAATGCAGCACTCTGAGACACTACTACGTCATTATTTTACAGTAGTCATCAACACACTAAACTGTTTTCACAATCCTTGTCGATATATATATATATATATATATATATATATATATATATATATATATATATATATATATATATATATATATATATATATATATATATATTACAACCACTGAATGATGCAATTTGTAACGTAACTAGGTTGCAACCCATTAGTCTACGTCCCGAATGACGAGAATATAGCGGATATAATAAATATGACCCACATTATATTCGTGTTATGTCCAATTAACAGCAACATGGAAACTGATCGTGTAAACAGTTTTTTTTTTTGCTGCACTCGTCTTCATACTTGTTTGTGTGGTTTGGAATTATAAAGAAGCTTTAACAATTTTTTTAGTTATATCGCAACGATGAGTTATCGACTCGATCGGTGCTTGAACCCGCATCCGAGGCGGACGCTCTAACCACTAGGCCACCGGTGTGGTCTTTCAAACTTGCTCTGTTAGTAAATAAAGTCATTCACTGATAATGTTGGGACGATGGATGTTGAAATTGATTTACATTTTCTTTCTTCTCACAGACCGGAATTTTCCCCGACAGCAATTATTTATTTTTGGATGCAAGATTTTTTTACAATTTTCCATTAAATATGGAATTGGGGGAATTATTTTGTGCTCTTAAATATCTCAAGTCTGAAAAAAGCTGCAACTAACGTTTTGTATTGTCATCGACCTATCAATGAATTATTATGGCGTTGCTTCTAGACAGCCAATATCATCTGTGGTCTTTTTCTTGAATAACGGTTAAATATCCAAAATTGTTGAGATTTAGAGCTGTGATTTATAAGTCACGTCCTACAATATGTCTAGAAAGAAGGCACACTGGTATGTGTGTCTGTCTTAGAAAATAAACTCTTTATGTAACTGTTTGATCAGTACATGCAACGATCTGTTGCTACACTCTACATATTTGTGAATGTTGCAGGCGACATAAAATTAGACGATACAAATTGGAATGTTTTGTGTGACCTGTTTACTGTAATCTCAAATCGCCATCTATGTATTGGTCAAAATTATTCATATAGCAAGTCAACCAGTCATATATGCGTTCAGTGACAACTATTGCATTAATGGATGTTGTTACACATACCTTTAAATAGTGATTATTCACTTTATTTGAATCATATCATACATTCATATTCATTATGTATACTGGTTGGAGACAAATTCTAGCCATTTTGTTTCTTTGGTTATTTTCACAGGGGCTGGTATCGTTCCTTACAATTTACCTGTCATACATATACTATATAATAACTTCAAATGAGGGCTTCGCTCCTTTCTCGCACGACCCATTTAAGCCTAAACGTTATTTCAGGCTACCTTTCGCGTAGCGTGATAAATTTGGTGCCGATGTTTAGCTTATGCATTCGACTTTGTATGCGTATCCAAAGTTTGGTTTTTATACCTTTTAGGAATGCCAGACCATTTCCCCATGCTTCTGCTCGACATGTCCGTTATCGCGCTCGCTTAATATGCTAGTGAAATGCAGCTGAATCGAATACTGTCAACTCATTGGTTAAAAGAAAATGGCGTCGTTCATTTATATATCACTTATGTTCAGCTGGCCATCAGCGTGGGTTCGAGTCTCGGTACGTGATAGCTTCCCAGTAACTTCTCATTGGTCGGCGGGTCTTGTTGGCGTTTTCCAGCATTCTTCCTACACAGTTTATACTGGCCGCCATGTATAGCCTATACTGCGCTGAAAAATTGCGTTAAACCCTATAAGAATAACAACAACAACAGTTGACCAATGAGAAGGCTGTATTCCAAACAGCGCGTTATTCTTGCATACTAAATAAGTAGTTGTCACGTTTGTAAATATAAATGACACCAGTTTTGTTTAAATAGTTTAAAGGTTCATTGGAAATAATTATTTCAAAAAATAAAATCACAAGGAAATCATAAAAGGAAATACACAATTAACAACATGAGTCCAAAAAAATTATAATAATGTCTGCATAATGTGTTGGACAAAATATATAAAAACGAAACACCAGTAAACAAATTATTAGAAATTGTGATTATTATATCATAAAAAATGTATAACCATTTTTTTAATTGTCATTGATAAAACTATTTTTCATTGTTCTGGAAGAGGCTGCTGATAAATTCTGTGTCATTTTATTTTGGACAAAAGATATAAAAACCACATAACAGTAGAGACATTATTATAAATTGTCTTTATTGTAGATTTTTAAAAAATGATTACTGATTTATTTATTGAAACTAATAGAACTATTAAACATTGTTCAGACATTATTCCGTATCATCTTTGACAAGGTAACCGTCTTCATGGGCATATATTGCAACACAGGATTGGTACTACCACTGTGGACACTTGCGACACGGAACTCATAATATATCATTAGCCTCCTCTTTAACATTCACATCATCCAACTCTTCCACTGGTGGATCAGAAGACGTACATACACCATATTTATCAAAATCAGCGGCAGATCTCTTTTTCGTTCCTTCCAAACATTTTCTTGATTTATTCTCCGCTTTATTCACTTTTTGTACCATTTTTAATGTGCTTTCTTCTCTAAACTCTTCTTCATACTTCCTTTCAGATCTTGCATTTGTTTTTTGTTTAAATCTGTTGCATTTTCCCTGTAACTTCCTGAAAAAAAATCGTTCAATTCTAGTACTCTTGAATTTAACACTATCTTTGTCCTTTTAACCTGTGGTTTAACGAGCACTGCTGGGAAGATGTTAGATAAGTGTTGACGTGATGATGGGGATGGGGCACATGATGGAACGGGCTGACAATTTACCATTTTCAAACGGCTGTTGACAGCTGTGTCTTGGCAATATCTTCGGGATTCCATGGGTGAATACCAGTGTTTCTGAAGGCTTCTTGGACCTGCCAAAAGTGTAAAACGGATCAAGGGCATAAGGCAGCACTGTTGGAAACTTGGTCTTATTTAATATTTTATTCTTGTTTATGTGACCAAGTAGGCCATTATCAAGACCTCCTCACTACTGTCAAAAAGAGAAAGATGACAAGGTATGGCCATGTCACTAGACACAGGCAATGACACATAATCGAGACAAGTGGCCAGATGTTCAGCAACACAGTGCCTCAACAACCACACTAGGTCAAGAGACTGATGATGTGACCAAGGTTAAATGCAGTTGAAGTGAATTTTGCTTTTAATTGACCTATGATTTTCACATTCAATGGTTGTATAACCGTAGGTTGTGTGTGGTGGCAACACCAGTAATTCATTTTGTTTCTCTCGTGCAAGGCTGATGGCATCAAGGCTTATGTGGCTGTCTTGGTTATCCATAAGTCGTTCTGGTCTTGCTGATCCACAATGACGTAAAATAATTTCCTTGAGCCAATGGGTGAAGAGTGTGCCATCCATATACCCATTAGCAGAGTATCCAAATAACCAGGAACATGGAACATCTTCCTTATAAACCGTTTGGAATAAGCATCTTTAAAGAATACAAAAGGATGGAAGAACTTTTCCACTGACAGAAATACATAAATGTGCAGTGATTGACAGGATGTTGCGACTGATTGTTGGTAACTGTGATGGCATGTTTCTCTGATAGTTCATTATGTCTCTTAAAGCATTTTGGAACCATGTGTCGCTGGGACCTTTATTCATGTTGAAAAGATAGTGGTGTCCATTTTGCTTCATGATGGCAATTACAGTATGCCTGCTAATTTTACAGTATGCCTGCTAATAATTCATATCATTGGCCATGGACCATTCTTCATTTGTTGTTCACATCGAACATCTTCCACTTGACATGTTCATCTACAGGTTGCCGGGGACGTGGAATTCTCTAGAGGCATGTGAAATGTTGAGTCTTTTTCAGCTTTAAAGATGACACAGCAAAGCGAAGATCTTCCGTTCTATACCTCTTTGGCACTGCTAAAGAAAACAAATTGAGTATTTTATTTGTATGTTGTCTTTACTGTTGTCGGTAACATTCACCAGAAAAAAATGTTTTCATGCTGTTTGTGTTGATTTATTTAAAGAAAGAAAAACATAATTATTCTTTCTCATGAATTATCAAAATTGTAACACTGATGCAAAATAATGCACAAACATCTAATATATCTTAAGTAAAATCTAATAAAATACTGTGTAGTGTCAATACGCCCTGGACCAAAGATTAATTGTTATCTGATTAAACTTTTTTCATAGCTGTTTCATATACATTTTTCATAATCAAAAAAGGATAAATAAAACATATTAAATTCAAATTGGTTCTTTTTTAAATGTCCCAAATAGTACGTATTTACTAGTTTATACATAAACTAATAAATACTGGAATACTTGGTGGTAGATTTCGTTTCAATAGTAATGGTGTACACGGATCCATATAAGAGTAACTCTTGATTTCCAGTGTAATGTATTCCCACATTGGGGAGAAATAAAACAAAATCATTGCTTCGTGGCTATTGCCCCTTGAACTTTCATTGCAAGTAAATTATGGAGTCTGGAGACACTGTGAATGCTAGCGGAATTGTGATAACAGGATCGGATAATAAAATGGAGGTGTTTTCTGCGGCCATGCTGTTGTATGTACGTGGTGTTAAATGCTTTTAACTGTGGATGCTTTATTGTGGAGATGTTGGGATTCTCATTTACAATGTTTGCTATAAAAGCGGGGTGCTACATCAAGGTATAATATTATGAAGTAGTTATTTTGCCCCACGTATGTAAACTGCACCACGTGACTCCTCGCGTCGGTAAATGGAGGCGTAAGAGGCTAAAATAGAGATTGTTGTTATTTATAATGTTAATGTTCCCTCAGACTAGTCAGGTTAACTCTTATTTTATAAACATGAACCTAAAAAGTTGCGTGCCGTCACGATTATTATTACTATCGCGACAATTGGTACCATGCTAGAAGTGGTCTCTAACTCGTACGCTCCGATAAATACATACAATTAAAGTCCAGCAAATGTTTGAATGTCGCAGGATGTGATGTCACAAAGAAAGCTGACAAGTTGAAAACAAAAGCACAATAACCTCATTAGTTATGACATGCTGCCTATGATCCAATAACCCCCAATTTGAGGGTTTCGTATAGCATTCTTAATAATTAGCAATATTTGAACCTCTAGTTTGATCATAGCAATATCGACCAAATGTAACAATATATTAAACAGAAAAATAATGAAAAACTTAAAATCGAGCCAATTAGCATTCAAAGCAACCGATGGATATATATATATATATATATATATATATATATATATATATATATATATATATATATATATATATATATATATATAGACTGAGACAGAGAGAGAAAGGTAGCATCTCAAATGGGTAATTGTTTGTGTGTGTGTGCCAGAATTTAAAACACAGTTTAAGTCGTATCTCTACGATGTGTGTGTGTGCATTGTGGCAGTTTAAAGTGATGTCTAGCACTCGGGATACATGCCGTAGACATGTAGCATTATGTCCTGCCTATTCACAGCATAAGACACCTGACCGACCAGTCATAACATTAACCTCTTAATGCTTAACGCCAAGCGAGGACGCTACTAGTACCATTTTTATATGTTTCGCATTACTCGGCCGGAGTTAGAACCCGCATCATAGGCTGACGCTCAAACCACTTCAGCCACCGGAACTGTCGGGTAATGATTTGATATTGAGTTTATGAAGCTACTTGAATAGTGTCCAGCTTCGCCGAAGAAAACCGGATTTTAGCCAGCGAGTTTCTTAAATTTATTTTTAAATCATTACCTATTTCAAATTATTTTATTCCATAATTGTATTTCAGTATGCATTGTTTAGAGAGAAAGAAGAATAAATAACTTGGTTCATTCTGAGAAGGAAGATGCACTGTTTGCATTATTTCTGACTAATAATCCCAAGCAAAGTTTAACTAGTATTATCGTTTCAAAGTAGATTACAATTTTCGCTTACAAATTATAAATCAATGAACAAGTGTCCTTTCGAATAAACACGACCGCTCCGGTGACCTAGTGGTTGGAACGTCCGCCTTGGAAGCGTTAGATCATGGGTTCGAACTCCGGTCGAGTCATACCAATAATTTACACAAATGGTACTAACAGCTACCATGCTAGGCACTCAGTATTAAGAGGTTAGTGTTAGGACTGGTCGGCCTGGTGTCAGGATAATATGACTGGGTGGGACATCATGCTACATGTCTGCGGCATGATGCACCCAGTTGCTAGACATAATTATAAACTGCCACACTGCAGACATCGTAGCGATAATGGCTAAAAACTAATCAAGCTACGTTAAAAGTCCTCATCACATCACATCCGAATAAACAGAACAATTTACACAGACGATATCATTTACAACAGAATATCCACTGCGTGTCATGTTGCATTGTTAGAGTGAAGCAGACGATCCGTTCTTACCTAATGTGTCATTTTCACAACTAAACATTGCATTCTTGCGATATTTACTTGAAATAGGATTACTGTATGCAGAAATTCCCATATTTACTGCAATGCATTTGTGAGCGTGTATTTACATTATTTCATTTGGAACAGTAGACTACAGAAGACAAAAAAATTTAATTTCGAGTCTGAACTGCATCACATATTTACCGCGTCATTATGATGTGTTGAATAAGGGTCTGTTAATTGGTAGACCAGTGTATGTCCGCATTCTTCAATCAACAGAGGTGAGTTTCTTTTTTAATGTAAGTCAGTATTTAAACCACGCTTGTGTATAAGGTGGATTCCATGTTACAGGTACACAGCCCTTTCACCCCACCCCACACACTCGCTATAAACTGAGCAATACAACAATCTTTACTTGTTTTTGTTCTTGTATTGGGTTAAACACGATTTGTTAAACGATATTATGTTATACATTACGTGACAAGCCCCTGTGGAGGAGAAATGACCATACTAAGACAGAGGAGATCATTTCCCCTAATTCCCTTTGATGATTTATGTCGAAATATGGCCTCCAAAATATTATGTCAAAACAAAATCTTCTAGAAGGTTGGGTTCGGAATATTTCCCACGATTGCAGCCAATCAGTAACAAGAATTTCATGGGCTTTTTTTGGCAAATCATCATGACGTACATTGATATGTAAAACGTTGTAATATCAAAAATATGAACTGAACATACTGTAGGGAAACTGTACCGACTATATCTATCTATCTATCTATCTATCTATCTATCTATCTATCTATCTATCTATCTGGATCTCCGTCTATATATATATATATATATATATATATATATATATATATATATA
This sequence comes from Unio delphinus, assembly GCA_029339505.1. Taxonomy (NCBI): domain Eukaryota; kingdom Metazoa; phylum Mollusca; class Bivalvia; order Unionida; family Unionidae; genus Unio; species Unio delphinus. Next base: position 23,568,272 of record JAQISU010000003.1, read on the forward strand.
TATATACTTTTATTGCATTGATACGCAATCTTGTAGCAAGTGGCGAAGTCACGAGTTCAGATGTGTAGGTTGTATTTTTATTTTATACTTGTCCTTGTGTTTTTTAGACCCCAACGAATTACCGAACTGCATTCTGATTTATGTCCTTGGCAAAAAGATACTAATCCTAACAGCTAGTACAGTGCAAGGAGCGAGGTTAAATTATTCCCAAGGATAGATTACTCATTTTCATTGAGAACATTTCATTTGCTTAATTGGTTTCTCAATCAACTATATACTTTACTAACACTTCTTACATGATTTATTCTGAATCAGTGTCTGCTAAGGGGAATATGACTTCTCGCTTGGCGTGTGCAGCCGACTGCCCTTCCTACATGCCGTCGAAATCTTATGTTGTTTGTGCCGACGGATGTTAATTGTCAGTGTGCTGGCGTTGATTGTAAAGAACCTCATTATCTTACGTAATTAAAGCTTCCATCATTTCCTATGTGCCTAAGAAATTTGTTCTGGTATTGAAGAGAAGAAGCGTACATCCTACGTAACGTAGGATACGTAGTTTGTAGGTGGGGGTGATCAGACACTGGAATATAACAGCGTTCACTCTTTGTTTGATCAATTGTTCGAGCCTGACTATTGCTGATTTTCATTGATTAACTATTTACACAGAACATATATTTATTGTCCACTTATTTTGCAAAATATGCGTTGCCGGGATGACGTAGTCATTCAATATTTGTACTAAATATTACCTGCCACTGAACAATGACGATCCAAATGGAGAATAGACGCCTCAAAAAGACCCGGAAATTTTATTTGAAAAAGCATACTATTTTACAACCTCAATATTCAAGTTTAAGTCATGATTACCCTGTTTGTCATATAATACCAGAATAGTGGGTCTAGGATCTTGTCCGAATCGCCGCAGACGACTCCAGGTATATAACTTTATCATAAAAGAGCTACTAATAAGTTGTATGGCGCTAATTTACGTTTTCATTTAACAGGTATTGTGCAGGTCTCGAGTAATTAAGTCCGTTTTACATCTAAAATTGATTTATTATTTGGCCCGAGGATGATCATATGTCGACAGGTAGTTCAATAAAGAAAAAGTGTTTGGTTTAGTTATGATACTCTGCAATATAAATCATGTCTATATGTACAAAAGTATTAAAAAAAATAAGTACAATGTGTAATTGAAACTTAAATACAAGCAGATGAAAAGGTTACCGTGACTTACTTTTGTTCGAGGAAGTATCTCTCGATAAGGTCAATGCAATAATCATGCCCTGTGACTGTAGAGTAGCAAAATGCAAAGATATCACTGGTAATAATTACCACAGTATTCAAACCACCTATTCTGCACACAACAAAACCACTGTCAAAAGCAGGTGCTCTCTTTGGATGGCATTCTCTATGTACCTGATTTATGTATATTGGAAATCTAGTATTTCATAGATGTGGTCTCTAAATACGGGGTTTAGAGAATTTTATAACAGGCACAATCTAACACCCGTGTCTAAACAAATTGTTTTATGCGTGAGACCAGATTTATAGACAGTATTTAAATAGGAAAAAAGTCACAGAAAACATAAGAATATGTTTTATTTCTATATTTTCCTTCGTTTTAATCTGAACGACAAAAGACAACAAAACTGAAATATAAAATAAGATGAATATGAAATAATTAAACATAACACCCAGAGAACAAGCAATATAAAATGAAATAATCTACATGGCTTTCAGAAAACGTGTCCAGGCAAAAACATCCCGTATTGGCCGATCCTTCTCTACTGTCGTGAACACTATATCAAAACCACTAACCTAGCTCCACAATCTCCAGCATAACTTTGTAATGAAGAACACCATCAACCAATGAAACTGTCGAGGACTTAAAGCTAACTACCAGTACAATGATATTCTTCTGCTATTAAATGAACACGATCCTGCTGTACTATGTTTACAGGAAACATTCCTGAAAGAAACAGATAACATTACATTTAAATACTTTTCCCTGTTTAACACGTACTTTCAAAACGCTGACAGGGCCTCAGGAGGAGTCTCTGTTGTTGTGAACAATAGAGCCCCTCACAGAGTCATCCCTTTAAATACAAATTTACAAGCCGTTGCTGTAACCGTAATTCTACATCGAATGATTACCGTTTGCTCTATTTACTTACCTCCAAACAACAGCCTAGTAGCAAACAAATAAGACAATCTTGTTCAACAACTTTCCGCGCTCTTTTTAACGCCCATAAAATTATATGGGGATCAAATCAAATAAACGACAGAGGCCACACTGTAGAAGATTTCATTTCTAGACACGATCTGTGTCTATATAACACTACCTCACCGACATAATTACACCCAGGTACGGGTACATTAAATTGCATAGATTTTGAAAAGTTGCTCTCCTTCGCTGCTTTTGGACGATGAATGGAAGGTCGCTGATGACCTTCACAGCAGTGATCACTTTCCAATCAACCTTGAAAATATCGACTCTAAAATTGATGACGCAATTCCACAATGGAATATAAAAAAGGGCTACGTTTGAAACACTGTGTAAAACTAGATTAAATAATGATACAATATTAAACCCTGTTAATCGTATACATCATTTTACTTCAATTCTAATCGACATTGCAGACGAATCTATTCCAACGTCCTCATCTAACAGTAAAAAAGACAAACCTTGGGTAACCAAGGAATGCAAAGAAGTCATTAGACAACGCCGACAAGCATTTAAAAATTTCAACAGTCGTCCAACGCCCGAAAATTTAAACAAATATCGTATTTCCCGGGCTAAAACTCGCCTCACAATGAAAGAATGTAAACGTACATCATGGAAGAAAAATATTTCTTTTTTAAACTCTCCTTCCTCAATGAAGCAAGTTTGGGACACAATTCAAAAAATAAATGTAAAAAGGAAAAACAATTCTATCCGACATCTATAAAGAAACAATAACAATTTCAGCTCGAAACGTGACATAGCAAATATTCTTGCAGACAGTTTCTCAAAAAAACTCATCATCATATAATTCTTCAAAAGTCTTCCGATGATTAAAAACTCAAAAAGGAAAGTCACGTTTAAAATTCACATCCAACAACTCTGAAAGCTATAACCAGCTGTTTTCACTATTGAAAGGACTCACAGAATCATCACTAACATCTCTTCTGAAAATCTTTAATGATTTATGGATTGCTTGTAATGTACCTAAGCGTTGGAAAGAAGCAACAGTAATACCAATTCCCAAACCAGGTAAAGCTATTGAAGATCCTGACAACTATCGACCCACTGCACTGACAAGCTATGTGTGCAAAACAATGGAACGAATGATTAATTCTCGGCTTGTATGGTTCTTGGAAAGTAACAGTTTAATATATCCTTTCCAAAGTGGCTTCCTTTCTAGTACCAACGATCATCTGGTTAGACTGGAAACATTTATTCACGATGTATTTATCAAGAAGGAATAATTAGTAGCAGTTTTCTTTGATTTAGAAAAGGGCTATGACACAACATGGAAGTACTGAATACTAAATGACCTGCACGATTTGGGTCTAAAAGGCCGTCTGTCCTCTTTCATCTCAAATTTTCTCTCCGACAGAGATTTCAAAGTACGAGTGGGCTCTACCCTCTCCGATATGCAACCAGCAAGAGATGGGTGTACCCCAGGGCAGTATTTTATCTGTGACGCTATTTAATATCAAAATCAATAGCATCACCAAGTATTTAGCTCACGGTGTGGATTGATCATTATACGTTGTAATTTTTTAATTTGCTTTCGATCAAAGCACATGCACAAAATTGAAAGACAACTGCAAAACATATCAACAAAATCCGAACTTCGGCCAGTACTAACAGTTTCAAATTTTCAAAATCTATAACAGTATGCATGCATTTCTGTCAGTTGCGAAGACATCATGATGAACCTAAACTCACGCTGGACGGAACACTTATTCCATTTGTTGAAGAAACATAGTTTTGGGATATTATCTTCGACAGAAAACTGACTTTTATTCCACACATCAAGAACCTGAAAGCTAAATGCTTGACATATTTAGATCTACTTAAAGTAGTTGCGCACACTGACTGGGGTGCTGATAAAAAAAAAAGTCATCCTCGATTTGTATAGAACATTTGATCCGCTCCATACTAGACTATGTTTATGTTTCAGCTAGGCAGTCATATTTGAAAATGTTTGACCCAATTTGTCATCAGGAATAAGACTCACTCTGGGAGCATTTAAGACATCTCCATGTGAAAGCCTTCTCGCATAAGCGATTGAGCTACCTTTATCACGTCGCAGAGAAATGCTTCCTCCACAGTACGCTCTCAAATTTAGATCAAACCCTCTGAACCCTGCTTTTTCGGTTCTTTTTCAACAAAATTACAAAACTTTATATGAAAACAAACCAAATGCCATACCTTCATTTGGCATCAGAATATCATCCAACCTTGACAGTATCAAAATTGATCTCTATAGTTCCGAAAACATTTTTCTCGGAAACACCACCTTGGCTCCTTAAACAACCCAAAGTGCTTTTTACGTTACACGATGGGAAACATTCTGAAACAAACCTTTCCATCTTCCAGAACTCTTATCATGAACTCCTAGCCGAATTTAGAAACTACACTAGAACTTATACTGATGGATCAAAGAATGAGGAAAAGGTTGCTGAAGCCTTTGTTAGTGGCAAACACATAACAAAAGTTCGTCTGCCAAGCGATGTGTCCATGTTTTCAGCGGAAATCAGAGCAAAAGACCTTGCTCTGGACTTTATTGAGAATAATTGTATTTTAAATAGCATTATCTTCTGTGACTCACTATCAGTGCTTTAGTACCTCGTACAATAAAGTATACTGTTGGTTAATAAGCCATATTGGTATTAAAGATAATGAAGAAGCAGATCGCGCTGCTAAAACGGCTCTATCCCAAGAACCATCTGATTTTAAATTACCTTTTACTGATTTTAAATTTCATATCAAAACGTACCTACGCCAGACGTGGCAGGCATCATGGAATGATGCAGTGAATAACAAACTTCACGCCATCAAACCAACCCTGTGAGAATGGATTCCATCCTACAGAACCATCCGTAGGGAGGAGGTAGTCATTGCAAGAATCAGAATTTGTCATACGCACATAACTCAATTCCGCATACTAAAAGGTGAAGATCCACTAGAGTGCGTTACTTGCAATGAATATTCACTGTTAAACACTTTATGACCGAGTGTTCCGACCTGCAACCTCGGCGTGAAATAATCATTAATGCCATAATCGCTTGATGGCTTTTAAAATAATAATAATAATAATAATAATAATAATAATAATTATTATTATTATTATTATTATTATTATTATTATTATTATTATTATAATGACGACTTTTGTATAGTGCGTAATCTTTACAAGCTCTTAGCGCGTTACAATATCTATAATGATATGACTACCAAAAAACAAACCATGAAATTAGAAACCATAACAAATGCTGAAAATATTTAAGGTATGAATAATTATTTGGTCTTTAATTTTGTTTTTGCAGTCAAAAAAGTTGAGTTTTATGAGCACTCTTGAAAGGGATCACTATCTTTTGTATAGTTTCAATATGCAATTCGTTCCACGTTGCTGGGCCCTAGTATACAAAAGAACGCTGTTCATATGACTTCGTTTTCATAGTAGGAATAATGAGTATACGATTGTCAGAAGCGAAGCGTAAATATCTTCCTGGTATATACACATGGGTGAGGCGAGATAGGTATGTTGGACTGGAGTCCGTCAGTGACACGTAGCACAGAGAACAAATGTTATGTTTGTTTCTGGATCGAATGGATAGCCAGTGTAGGGTACAGAGCAGCGGTGAAGTGTGCTCTGATCGTGGTACTCTAAAGATGATCCGAGCAGTTGGCGTTTTGAACTTTTTGAAGTTTCTGGATATGATATTGTGGCGAACCAAACATAATTAAGTTACAATAGTCCAGTCTTGATAGTACTAATGAACACACAAGTGTTTTAGTGTTTATCCTCCACTCTCAAATATATCATTCTTTACGAAAATTATGAGATATATTATATATCTCCCCTCTCTTATGTGTATGCTAGGTAAATCTACAAGAACTTGCCGCTTAGCAAAACAAACCATTCTTTCGGGTCGCATATTCTCTCCTGATTGAAACGCCCTGTACGTCCGCTTCCTCGCTGTTTGTGCATACGATGAAGGAGAAAACATCGTGCTTATTATTGTTTTGCAGCCGAACATCTTTCTAAATAACAATGGTACTTACCTTCCTTCTACCTTGACCACTAGAGGTCAGCGTAATCCACCCCACAAGTACACTTACCGACTAGTGTTGGTATGAGAGAAAAGTATTATTCAACTAGCTAAGCTATTACCCCTTTAAGGGCAAGAGCGATCAATGAAATTGTTAAGATGAAAATAAAAAGTAAAGAAAAAGATATAAAAAGGTTAGGATGAGAGAGTTAAAATGAAAGTTTTAACATAAAAGTACAAAAGAATTTTTTTTAAATATGGGATGTTGTCTAGAGTTTTGAATCAAAGACCTCTTGGTCGGCGGACGTTATAAGCAGAAAAACAAATGTGAGAGCTTATATATAAGATTAGATTGATCTCGTTTTTAAATTAAGAAAGATAAATAATTTTAAACAAATTGGATGAAAGAGTTCCAAAGATTATTTGAACATAAAAATACAAAACAGGTATAAACAAACATTTATGATTTCGCCATGAGTTTCGAACGCTACCTCGTTTGTGGCAAACGAGAAGTACATAAGACAAATATTTGCCCGCCATAGAACTGGAGTAATGACAGAAAGTGTCAACAAGAAAACACTGTAAAAACATTTTAATTAATTGGTAATGAGTGAGTTTAACAGAACGTTATTGACATAAATTACCAAAAAAGTAAAACAAAATGTGTGTGTGTGTGTGTGTGTGTGTGTGTGTGTGTGTGTGTGCTGGGTAAAATCCCCATTATAACCTATTTCACCAATTTGTTGTGTTAGTGGCATATATAAAACGTATATGCTCTCTCTCTCTCTCTCTCTCTCTCTCTCTCTCTCTCTCTCTCTCTCTCTCTCTCTCTCTCTTAAACGGGATTACTTTCATCACCGATTAGCCAGGTTGTTTTATCTCACCTAGCCTCTTATCAGCATCTGTATATATCCCGTCTATTTATAAATCGGCTTTACACGGGGTAAGGTTCATATAGCGATTTATATTCACCACATGCAATATACAGGTAGGTAAGAATTTATATTGTATTTAATAACACAATTATTAAACGTAGCCAAATAGTGAAAATACACAGCATACGTGGTCTATTGTATGATTCAGTTCGTGGCAACTGTATCAAGACGTTTTATTGGATTCTTTAATATAAATGTGCCATTCTAACATGAAATCATCCTAACCACGCGCAATATATTGATGTGTCATCTAAACCAATCTTTATTAGTTACTACCAAACTTCTTCCAACTTCATTGTAAAATGTGGGGAAACATATTTGCTTGTAAATCTCATCTTTGCAATTATTGCCTTAAATACGATTTGATTAATTATCGATATTGGTATAAACAGCTATACTATATCTATATATATATATATATATATATATATATATATATATATATATATATATATATATATATATATATATATGAAAATTTGTTATGTTGTGCTTCTTCCACCAGGAACCCTGCCCGTTCTTCAGCGATTATTTATTCTGCTTGTGGTTCCAGTCTGTTCAAGATGATTGTCAGCATCACCTCACTAGCAAACTGATAGTTATGTAATTTTGGCAAAGCTTGATATTGCCTATTTTAAGGAGTGTTATAATCTGTGACCGGGTCCACTGTGTTGGCCATTCACCTGTCAGCTAGATCTTGTTGCAGAGTTTTGTTAGTAGCTCTATCACTGATTCCCCCCCCCCCATTCTTGATACGTTCAGCTGTGATGTTGTCTACTCCAGCTGCCTTCCCATTCTTCGGTGCTCTTTTTGCAGACTCCACCTCTTCCTTGAGAATGGGTAAACCATCATCATTTGTGTAGCTTGAAACTTCAAGCACCTCTGCGTCTCCTGTGGACGTATAATTGTAGTATTTTTTTGTTTTTTTACATACAATACGCAATCCATCTTTCTGCAATATCACTTGCTTCTGTGTGGCGTTTTCCATTTTCATCTTGAATGGTACTGTTTCTTAGTTGCTTTTGTCTGGTACATTCTTTCACAGCTTGGAATGCCTTTCTGCTGTAATTCTTCTATATTTCTCGGTATACCGCTGCCCTTGTTGTGTGTCTGGTGTTTTTGAGGTCTCTTCGGGCATCACACAGATTCAGAATCTCTTCTGTAACCTAGGCGTTATTCTTTGGGCGATGGAGACCAATGATGTCCATGACAGCTGTTGTCATGACAGAGTTGAAAATGTCTGTCATCACTTTAACATCCCTTCAGTTGTACAATGTTAAATTCGAGCCTGATATTCATTGGATTGTTAATTTTCTTCCGGCTCACTCGGACGCTCATTATGACGAGGTCGTGATCACTCCCAACATCAGCAACTGGGAACGTTCTTGTTTTTGCTCTATTTGGTGCATGTCCTGTCCAGCAACGTGAAGTTTTATGTTGGCGCAGGGTGTTGGCTTGTACCAAGTTGTTGTAGCTTGCAAACTAGAACAGCCGTCTCCTTCTTTCCTTGGTAAGCTCATTGCAAGAAGGTTCACAGTGATCATCCCAGTATTTTATAGCATCTTTGCCAACGTTGGCATTCCAGTCTCCTTGGATGATGAGGATGTCTTTTTTTCTTACTATGGGCAGTGACAGATGCTTTATCTGCTCGGGAAATGGATGCATCCGCCCGTACACGAGTCTCCTGCTGCCTTACATGTCAGCTTTGGTTAGCCAAAGGCAAAGGGTGTTAACCCTTAAAGAAAGTTCGGGGTGGAAACCCTAAGGCAGGTGGACGATGTACTACATCCCGTTTAGCATCTTCTTGGTCTGGAGATGGATGGGCTCCGCCAGACAACATTTGCCAAAGACACACTGATTATACTGGACAAATATGAAGTTAATTACAGTAATGGTTATCAAACGAATTTAAACTGGTGATGGCAGTATATGGGGAAGTTGTGGTTGGGCTGGAAGTAGTAGTAGCAGCGATGGTGATGGTGATGGTGGTGGTGCAAGTGGTAATGATAATGACAACATATTAAACAAATATACAAAAGGTAGCTGTGTAATGTCTTCAAGTGCATTTGTAGTGGTAGCAATGTCATTAAGTGCATTTGTGATGATAACAATGTCAGTAAGTGCATTTCTTTAGTAGTAATGTCATTAAGTGTATTTGTGATGGTAGTAATGTCAATAAGTGCATTTGTGGTGGTAGTAATGTCATTAAGTGCATTTGTGATGGTAGTAATGTGATTAAGTGTACTTGTGATGGTAGTAATGTCATTAAGTGCATTTGTGGTTGTAGTAATGTCATTAAGTGCATTGGTGATGGTAGTAATGTCATTAAGTGAATTTGTGATGGTAGTAATGTCTATAAGTGAATGTCATTAAGTGTACTTGTGATGGTAGTAATGTCATTGCATTTGTGATGATAGCAATGTCATTAAGTGCATTTGTGGTGGTAGTAATGTCATTAAATGCATTTGTGATGGTACTAATGTGATTAAGTGTACTTGTGATGGTAGTAATGTCATTAAGTGCATTTGTGGTAGTAGTAATGTCATTAAGTGCATTGGTGATGGTAGTAATGTCATTAAGTACATTTGTGATGAGAGTAATGTCATTAAGTGCATTTGTGGTGGTAGTAATGTCATTAAGTGCATTTGTGATGGTAGTAATGTGATTAAGTGTACTTGTGATGGTAGTAATGTCATTAAGTGCATTTGTGGTAGTAGTAATGTCATTAAGTGCATTGGTGATGGTAGTAATGTCATTAAGTGCATTTGTGATGGTAGTAATGTCTATAAGTACATTTGTGATGATAGTAATGTCATTAAGTGCATTTGTGGTGGTAGTAATGTCATTAAATGCATTTGTGATGGTAGTAATGTGATTAAGTGTACTTGTAATGGTAGTAATGTCATTAAGTGCATTTGTGGTAGTAGTAATGTCATTAAGTGCATTGGTGATGGTAGTAATGTCATTGCATTTGTGATGGTAGTAATGTCATTAAGTGTATTTGTGGTGGTAGTAATGTCATTAAGTGTATTTGTGATGGTAGTAATGTCATTAAATGTATTTGTGATGGTTGTAATGTCATTAAGTGCATCTGTGATGGTAGTAATGTCATTGATGGAATCATTGTCATTAAATGTATTTGTGGTGGTAGTCATGTCATCAAGTGCATTTGTGATGGTTGTAATGTCATTAAGTGTATTTGTGGTGGTAGTAATGTCATTAAGTGCATTTGTGATGGTAGCAATGTGATTAAATGTGTTTGTGATGGTAGTAATGCCATTAAGTCCATTTGTGAGGGTAGCAATGTCTTTTAGTACATTTGTGTTGGTTACATTGGCATTAAGTACATGTGTGATAATATTAATATCATTAAGGGCATTTTTGTGATGGTGTCATTAAGTACATTTGTGGTGTTAGAAAAATCATTACGTGTATTAACTGTGGCTTTGTTAATGATGCATAGCACAACCACAATCAAGAACAGCACGAAAAGGTAGTGATGAGATGTGAATCACAATGATCTTTAGTGACAAACTGGTAATATTATTATTATTATTAGTAGTAGTAGTAGTAGTAGTAGTAGTAGTAGTAGTAGTAGTAGTATCAAGAACAGCACGAAAAGGTAGTGATGAGATGTGAATCACAATGATCTTTAGTGACAAACTGGTAATAATATTATTATTATTATTATTATTATTTTTATTATTATTATTATTATTATTATTATTATTATTATTATTTTTATTATTATTATTAAATCTAAATATCTACACTTTGCTTGTATGAGTGATAGATCCTGCCCTCGGTCATATCACATCATAATTCGCTGAATGTACATTGACGATGTCTATTACTCACCATATGTGAAGTAAAGATAGTAAGGATAACAACGATGTTCAGTATAAACGTCAGATTTTATGTTGTACTAGACATAATCATCTCCACGGCGTCTTGTTCTAAAGGTTATACATAGTAATTCGTATTTATCTTGCAAGTTGTAATCATATCATCTTGTAAGGTATACACCTGTATAACACTTATACTTCAATTGCTACCCAGAACTAAGTTTCAACACGAATCTAGGGTATTACATTAAATCTGACGTCACCACACTAGAAGCTGCGTTAAACAAATGTCCAGCTCCAGTTAAATTACTTCAGTAGGCCAACGAAAATAGATAGTTGAAAAGAAGGGCGGATATCCCACTGTAGTGAAAAGAAGGGTGGATATCCCACTGTAGCGGAAAGAAGGGTGGATATCCCACTGTAGCGGAAAGAAGGGTGGATGTATCAATGTTGATAAGTAGGAAATAATCATAAACGTTGTCAATTAAAGTCAACTTTTTCAATTTACTTTTGTTCGTTTTCTACTTACCTCTTAAACAATTGCAAAGTATTACCGCTTGCCGAGGTTGGTATTTATTTGGTACGTTTAATCATCTGCATCTTCACACTATTACAAGCTGTAGAATGCTTCCTGTTACTTTTATACAACAGGGTCACAAGACTATTTTATACATACCGTATACCCATGCATATATTTATTACTTCTGTATTAACATGTACAGATGTGTATATATATATATATATATATATATATATATATATATATATATATATATATATGTATGTATGTATTTCCGAGTTTCAGAATGCATATAATATGTTATCTGAATTCCAAAAAAAATTAAATAGTTCACAAAATCGCACAAAATGAAAGCATATACATATTTATTGAAAAACAGTCAGCTCTATATTTTTTCAAATAAACATCTGTAAGACTGTTTTCTAGACCAATATGTTACCTGGCCATAGCAATGTGGAACCTCTATTAAGGACATACATCGGGCTGTAAAAGGTTTAGTGCTTGAATGTCGGAGCACAGTCTGGGCGTTCTGCAATCAACACACCGACCATCCCTATCACCCACCCCATCCCAAGAACGCTCTCTGTACAAATCAGTAATATCAAAGAATCGTTCCTAAATAGTTCTGGAATAATACACAAGGTAAAACTCAATAATGTTACAGGGGTGAGGATACTGCTATTGAAAACACAAATTTAAGTACATAAGTTATGTAAGGGTGTTGTCCCACTTAAGTGTTATCAGTCACCGATAAGAGTGATGTGATGATGAGAGCATTGTCGGTAGTGTGAGATTTTTCTCTCTGAATTAAACAACGTGGCAAGAAGTCAGCATTTTGAACAATGGTTACGAACATATATAATTCTCGTTCATTACAAAAAAGCTAGTCAACATTTTGAATTTGCTTGAATAATTATGATGTGCTTCTGTAGTTAGTGTGCGATGTTTTATCTCGGAATTAAACAACGTGGTAAGAAGTCAGCATTTTGAACAATGGTTACGAACATATATCGTTTTCGTTCATTACAAAAGAGAGTGAACATTTTGAATTTGCTAGAATAATTATGCTCTGCTTCTGTCGTTCAGAAAACAGCTTGTCATTGTCGAACCTAAATTGAAAAGCCATTATATTTAACCTGATGGTTGAGAGCAGTCTAGCCGTAAGATTGAATTATTTTTGTTTTGAAAGAATGATAATTATGTTGTGTAGATAATAGTAGATTCTCTTCAACTGCAAGTTGTAAAGTGACAACCTATTCACATTTGAAGAAGATTGTGGCTGTTGTTGTTTTAAGGTTTAACGCCATTTTTAGCACACGATAGGCTATACATGGAGGCCAGTATTACTGATGGAGGAAGAACGTGGAAAAACCACGGAAAGAGCCACCGACCCACGAGAAGCTACCGGCAAGCTTTCTCACATAACTACATTAGCCGAATCTTAGACTCGAACCCACGCAGACAGAGGTGAGACGGCAGTGATCCGTAACGGAAAGTGCTTTAGACCTCTCGGCCACTCTGGGCCCCTGAAGATTGTGGCACTACTGCCTGCGTGGCCACTGTGGGACAAATTTATTGATGTGACATTGAAAGTGCGACATGTGGTGCAGCACCTTCGGGGTTTAAGGGCCGCTATCGCAAAATGTTGGAGACGCGATTTTCGTCCCACGTAATAGAACCGTTATGAGAAAACCTCGCTTCGGGCAGTTTTATTCTTTGGTTCCATTTGCACCCGTTTTTCATTGAAAGTCCATTCTGGCACGTGAATTTCTTTTGAGGAAAATGACTTCCTAGATAATTATTGTGACGTTCCAGATGTGCAGCTCTCAACTCATTATATTTTATGGCCATATTCTAAAGACGATTTACAACACGGACAGATGGTGTCTTCATTACCACTCTATGTTTGTGCTGTCCCATCTCACTAATGTGTTTTATATTTTTCCGTTTTTAGAAACAGTTTTATAGTTATTAACACTGCCCCCAACTACTGAATATTGATATGTTGGGCTAGTTCTGAATACACAGAGTGATTGTCCATGTGACCCAAAAAAACATTTTTCAAAGCATATGTCGGTACATTAGCTATCGTTATCCCTTGGGGTAATGATGCTTCCATAAAGATGATGGCGTTGTTTAACCAAAGATTCAAAACACTTGCCAGGGATATGGAACAAGAAATTTAGGTTTCTGGAGGATACTTCCTAAAATATAGTTAGTTTAATTTTATAGGTCTTATATATAGGCTTGCGTGCGTTTGGACCCGATTCATATAAAACAGTATTATCACTAGCCCAGAAAATACAATAGTTCCATTCTGTAGTATGGCCACTTTTCAGAATGAATGGTTCTCGCTAGTTTTTGTCTGTTTGTTTAGAGTTTGGTAGTTTCAACCCAATTTGAGCAATGATCCTGTGCAAGTCACTGTTTGACTCAGTACTAGTAACGACTTTTGTAGAGTTACAATGAATCCAATCTAAGTCATGGGAATTTAACATCTTCTTGTGATCCACAAGAATTCTGCTCTTGAAAGAGCTAACAAGTAGCGACTCGCCTAAGTGCGATACTTGTCTGACGTTCTGCATTCCCAAGTAAGTCGCAGTCTCAGCTGAGATACAATTTAAGTAAATGCTCTTGGAGCCACATAGGAAAAAAACTAGAGTTCTACAAGCTAATGCATACTCTGTCATCCAGATAAGTCCAATCTCTTAGCTTTTTGCTTGGTAACAACGTTAACCTTCTGAAGAAACGTTTCACCATAAGTTGCTAGATATCATATATATTATATGCCATCTGGACCTATATGTCCCTAACCCTCCACCTTTATTTGCTTCTAAGAGAAACCTCCGTATGATAAATGGAACCAAACTAATGCGTGACATCCAAGCAAACCTAACAACTTTCTTTCCTCCTACAGCAGAACAACTCAATAACTGCCTGAGTTCATTTCTTGAGAAACATGCCCCAGCCACCAAATGCAGAGTATCGATTCAAAAGTGTTATCCATGGTATAGCAGTGTTAGGGACCAGCTTCGCACTGTTAAAAGAGACCGCCGTAAAGCAGAGAGGCTTTGGCGTTCCATCAGACTCACTATTCATAAACAAATATATGAAACCGCTATGAAGAACGTCACAAGCATAGATCATTTAGCCAAATTATCTAACTACAATATTAAGATCACGGAGAGTTCCAGCTGCAAGGAGCTCTTCGAGATAACTAACAAACTAATGTCAAGGAACAAATGTACACCAATTACAACTACCTTCTCTCCAGTAGACGTTCCGGGCCTAATTGCAAATTTCTTCATTGACAAAGCACAAACCATTAGAGATTTGCTTGACAACACAATTGCAATTGACTCATCGTCACCATACAATTACGATACAGAATTTCAGCGACAACCATTAGTATCATTTGAACCTGTCGCTGTGGATTTAGTACCGACAATCGTGATAAAGAGTGCACCAAAGTCATGTGAACTTGATACAATTCCAATATCACTGCTGCTTGAGTGCTTAGAACCAATGTTGCCTTCACTAACTTTTGTTATTATATCTCTCTCTCATCCGGGGAATTCACATCATTTTTTAAAACTGCCTTAGTAAAGCCTCTGCTGAATAAACCAACACTTGATCATAACGATTTAAAGAACTACCGCTCAGTTTCTAATCTCCCAATCATATTAAAAAAACTTAGAAAACGTTGTTCTAACCCAGCTTGTATCACATTTGAATTCAAACAGATTTTTTAGCAATGTGTAGTCTGCACATCGCTCTTGCCACAGTACTGAAACTACACTTCTAAAAGTATTTAATGACATAATTTCTGCTTTGGATAGCGGAAATTTTACAGTCCTCACCCTCCTTGATTTGTCTGCAGCATTTGGCACAATAGACCATGATATATTACTTCACCGTCTCCAGCATGTATTTCGTATTCACAATACAGCCTTACAGTGGTTCAAGTCCTAATTAGTCAACAGGACAACACATTGTATCTGCAAATAGAATACATTCCAGTCAGTTGGTCTATGTTGTGGTGTTCCACATGAGTCTGTTCTTGGACTTGTTTCTCTTCATTCTATACACTCAGCCGCTTTCATGTGTCATAGATCATTATCCATTGTCTCGCCAATTGTTCGCTGATGATACACAAATGAGATGCTTTCGAAGGTTACTTGGCATTTCATATAGAGATCATGTCACGAATGAGGAAGTGGGACACAGAATTAGGCAAGCCATTGGTCCCTATGAAGACCTATTTGACCATTGTGAAGAAACGCAAAATGAAGTGGTATGGACATGTCACACGATCAACATTGCTTGCTAAGACAATCATGCAAGGTACTGTGCAGGGAGGGCGAAGTAGAGGAAGACAGAGGAAAAGATGGGAGGATAACATTTCAGAGTGGACAGGACTAAAGCTGAGTGACACAGTGAGATTATCAGAGAACAGACTGGAAAGGAGGAGGCTGGTTGCCAGGTCATCGTGGTGCCCCAACGGTCGGCAAGACTAAGTGATAGATAGATACACAAATATACAAGTCTAGCCACCCAAACGAAGCTGATGCTACCATCCAAGTAATAGAGAGGTGCATATCTGATGTGAAATCATGGATGATATGTAACAAACTGCAGATGAATGATGATAAAACTGAGGCCATTTTGATCACAACATAAAAACTTTCTCATTCACACCCTTTACCTCAGACAATAAATATCAGCAAAACCAACATTAAATTCACACAGTCAGTACGAAACCTAGGTGTTACAAAGGACAGTACTCTCATATTGTACCAACATATCATGAACATATGCAAGGCTGTATATCTTGAGGTGAGATGCATCAGCTCCATTCGCAAATATATTTCAGTTGATGTCATTAAAACACTTGTGTGTTCATTAGTACATTCAAGACTGGACTATTGTAACTCAATTATGTCTGGTTCGTCACAATATCATCTCCAGAAACTTCAGAAAGTTCAAAACACAGCTGCTCGGATCATCTTGTGAGTACCACGATCAGAGCACACCTCCCCACTGCTCTGTACACTACACTAGCAATCCATTCGATCCATAATCAAACACAAAATGTGTTCTCTGTGCTACGTTTCAATGACGGACTCCAGGACTCAATATAAGACCAATATAAAATCAAAGCAGTCGTTGCAATCAGTCAAAACAGTATCATATAAAAGTTGCACATTTCAGCACATGGCAATAAGCCCCAGCCATGAGTAATTGACTATTTGAGATACAGCTAATGAAAATATATCCGTCAAGTTGTTATGGACACCTCTAAACTTGCTTTGATTGCTCTTTTTTATTTTTTAAACGTACACAGACAGCACTTTGTGCATCTTTTAAAGTAATACCTAAAGTTAGATTTTAAAATTGATAACATATATAATAGTCGTGTCATTCAACCAAAACCATAATTAAACTTTAGTTTAAATTGAACATAATAAGTATACTAAAAGATTCTGCCATGTTCCTGAACAATAGTATATTCATTATTTAAATGGAATATCTACTGAAGCGAATGAATGTTAAAATATTTGCTGATGTAAAAGTGAACAAATGAGCTTGCTAACAAGAGTTACAGATTTGTTATAGTTTTTTGGAGACAGGAAAACAATATATTTTATCCTCCTCGGCAACAAATTGTATCATGGCTTTCTAAACGCAGTGCATGTACACAATAAAAGAATAGTTTTAGGACGGACAAAGATGAAAAGAAAGTCTGGAAAGGGAGACAACAAATGTATGTATACCAATCAATTCTAACTGGGTTAGGTTGGCTGCCTTCTTCCTTACATCCTCTAAGTTGGCACAATTGTCTATCCGAAGAAAGTAATAGTGCCATAGTATAATACTTATATGTACTTAAGCGTCTGTCATAAGAGACATCTGATTATATTTCTGAGATGATTCAATGTGTAGTTGATGTTTTTAAAATGTCTTTGATCTTTTGTTCATGAAATTTACAAATTATCTCCGTGCCGCATATCACACATATGTTATGTTGTTGTTTTTGTAGGGTTTAACGCCATTTTTCAGCACACGATAGGCTATACATGGCGGCCAGTATTACTGGTGGAGGAAAAACCCGGAAAAAGAAACACCGACCTACGAGAAGCTACTGGCAAGGTTTCTCATATAACAACATTAGCCGAATCTTAGACTCGAACCCACGCAGACAGAGGTAAGATAGTAGTGATCCGTAACGGAGAGCGCTTTAGACTACTCGGCCACGCGTTATGGACACCTCTAAACGTGCTTTGCGATCTTCTTGATTTTTTAGAAGTACACGGATAGCACGTTATGCCATCTATATATACACCAAGTATCATGTTCAATGTATTAAATGTAGACTCATCATATTAGAGCCATACGCAATAGCAATCAATGAAGAAATTATTTAAAAATGTTCTGCTTCTGGTTATTCGTATATTCGTATAAAAAACATGCTTCATTACTTCAGAAAACTGCTGTCTCGAAGCAGAAAAATGTCACATTAGATCATCCTTCCACGAAAATCATTAGCATTTATATCACTGGATCAAAAAGTGCTCTCTCTCTCTCTCTCTCTCTCTCTCTCTCTCTCTCTCTCTCTCTCTCTCTCTCTCTCTCGCAATACCACGCCAAGACAGATTTTAAAATAATTTGTGATAACGTTGTAAAGTTATTCTAGCTGCTACATGTATATTTTGGTCTCTAGTAATGCAGACGAAAATGTAATTTCCTTCACGGATCAGAAATTTCACCATATATATGTGTGTGTGTGCGCGTGTGTGTGTGTGTGTGTGTGTGTGTGTGTGTGTGTGTGTGATGCTAATCTCCAGTGGACAATTACTTTTGCATATCAGAAAGACAATTGATATTGTACTATTTGTCATTGTGTGTTGCTAACTTAATTACTTTCGCACCAGTGTTTTGTGCATTACCAACTCCTAAACCGTAATGTTCTCAATTATCATTCATGATACCTTGTTCAATTTTGTTTTGGTCTCTCAAACGCAGATATCTCATTAATCATAGAATCCCGTCAAATATTATAATCGTTCAACTTAAGATAAGTTTAACTAACATAAGCAATTTCCCCAGATTGTTTGCCACCGCGTTATGAAAATCAACCTAGGTAAAGCAATAATATTGGGTATTACTACATTTCTTTTAGACTTAAAAACTACTTGAAGTGTACTTAACACACCGAGGCATCAGATTCAGATATGGAATACCTGGTGACGTATTAGGAGTTGTACATTTACCATTAGGTTTCTTTGTTTACATTGCTTATAGTTCCTAATGACTTTCTCTAATTTAAGAGAGAATTTTGAGAAATCGCCATTTTACCAAAGGACGTGAAGATAACATAGGAAGGGAAAGTAGAAGGAAGGGAAAATATTTTTTTTTATAAGTGCGGCATATCAAAAACGAACTGAGAAACCCCAAGCATTAAGAGTTGGAAATTATGTTGGACCCAACCCAAGGGCCATGGATGGAACCATGATTCCATGCTCAGAATATAACTAGTATGGCAGCAATGAAATATGTTGGGATGTACCGTCCGGAATTTGCTCATTGAATAGGAGGACAACAATTTAATAGATACGCGTTGATATCATTGCAACTATAACACATGTGCGATACTAGAGCACCTGACAAAATCTTTAAAAACTGCCAACGTTAGTATTATATAGATTTGTAATGACGTGTATTAATCTTTTTAATATCTTCATTTGCACCTCAGATGTTATTACAATGCTGACAAGAGGAAACATCTATGTAAGCCATGTACTTTGTATTTTGATTCAAATTAGGCAGATGGTTGGTAAATCTAGCATGTCCATTAGAAAATGATATAAATTTCAAACACGACTTTACATTAACTTGCAACTTAAATTAAATCCAACTTCCATACAAAAATGATGAAATGTACGGTAATCTTTATGAAATGTACGGTAAACATGGGTTGTACTATATCTGTCGATGGACTAGAGAAATCTGAATGAAAAATAAACTACTATTCTCGCTATCATGGATAATTATATTATTCGAATTAGTTTTATTTTAAAGACATTTCCTTGATATACTTTTTATATCTGATTTATACATATCATACGCATATACTAATATTGAGCTCTAAAACTAATATCCTAATATGGTTATATAAGACGAAAATAGCACAAATCACTATCACAGCATCGTTGCGGTGATACATACCAGGCAAAAGTCATTAAATTTAAAAATTGAAACATTACTATTCCATGTGGACGATATATTAATTTGAATGTTATTCATGTTTCCGTTTCATTGACATTACCGTTGATTATGAAACTTCATATTTTATTTACTGTTACCAACATCTTACCATATTACTTTGAACTATTTGGTTTTTTTTAAACATGTATACATACATACAACCTATTGTGTGGCGCTAAATAGCCTATAAGTGATGGTACGCCGTTAAAAAACAAACAATGTTTCCGTTTCTGTCAACGTATTAGACATATATTTTGAAATATAATAAATTAATGACCTTGCTATGCTTTAATATGACTTAAATTTTGCACTTTCAGCTTTACAATGGAGACCGCATATCTACTATTCTTATTGCTGGCCCTATCAACAGTAGACATGCAGGTGTCTGGTAAGTATTTACTGTGCGTGTTTGTGATCTACATTATATATTTTTAACTGTAAAATAACAGAATAGTAAGTGGCAAGACTCATGAGACAAAAATAATATTAAAAATATTAAATAATATTATTTACTTCCAAAGTAAAGTATGCTGTTAGTGATGTGTATGCATTATCTTTGAAGTTTGTGGCAGTTAGTATTGTAAAATGGACATTTTCTGACAATAACCAACAAAATGATCAAAATATTGGTTGCAAAACTAATGAGAAGGTTTAAGGGAAAGAATTGCACATTAAATTAATTTAAGAAATAGGTTAAATGTACTACAATAATAAACTTTCAACATATTATTATTCAAATGACCAGTCTGCTTCTGACAAAATGCATATTTATAACTAATCAATTAGGTCTTGATTGGCGCCCAAAACATAATATATTCTAAAGAAACAGCAATCGAAGGATGTATTATCCAAGTTTAATAAACCTTTAATTCCAGTGAAGGAGTTAATATCTGGGGCTACAATAATATAACATATGTGGATAAATTTAATAAATAGTCCTGTACATTGTAGTTATCTCTTGGACGACAATCTTCAAACATGGAAGATGTTTGCGAATGTGGTCGTTATAATATGTATTTAATATGTATATTCACGGTTATATTAGATGTGTAAAATATTGATGTAAATACTGTATATTCCTAGCTATTGTTATCCTTGGAAATAATACATGATGTTAACAGTTATATTAGATGTGTAAAATATTGAAGTAATTACTGTATATTCCTACCTATTGTTATCCTTGGAAATGATACATGATGTTAACAGTTATATTAGATGTGTAAAATATTTAAGTAATTACTGTATGTTCCTAGCTATTGTTATCCTTGGAAATGATACATGATGTTAACAGTTATATTAGATGTGTAAAATATTGAAGTAATTACTGTATGTTCCTAGCTATTGTTATCCTTGGAAATGATACATGATGTTAACGGTTATATTAGATGTGCAAAATATTGATGTAAATACTGTATATTCCTACCTATTGTTATCCTTGGAAATGATACATGATGTTAAAGACTCCAAGTGAGAGCGAGAGAATGACGTGGGCAATGTATGTAAGACAACTACTTTGAAAATATGGGTCTGGTTACAAAACCATGTGGAATTCACATGATATTGCTGACGATGATTTTTTTTATAGTGCAATTAAGATAACGGTTAATTGATTGGAACTTGTAAGAATGCACGATGAAGTAAATAGATCAATGCCATTAAAAAATTATAAGAATTTTAACAGTTTTATAGAATGTGGAAAATGCTTATATATATTTGGAACATAATGAATAATGGCGACTATACGAACTCTTTAGTTTAGGAGAACGTTATGTTGATACATAGTTATAGGTCTATACAAAATGTTATTTATGTGACGGTAAGGACATTTAAAATGAATTCAATGTTTTCTAAATATGCTAAAACTACTCAGAATAAAGATTTATCTATTTTCCAAAGTACGAATACCCATCTTAGGAAATTTTCTGCAATATACTTTGCTATAAATCCGAAGAGGTAGTCAGAATGTCAGCACAGTTTATATACTTTGCAAGCTAAGGAACAATACTTTACAAATTGTGTAATTATGGATATTCTACATTATCCATGCCATTATGTCTTATCACGATACCGTAGACTTAGAAAATACAAATGTGTCTTCCATAATAATGTATTTTCTAAATATATCACGATACCGTAGACTTAGAAAATACCAATGTGTCTTCCATAATAATGTATAGTCTAAATAGTATATATTTGTACCTGGGTCAATGGCATACGAAAACAATAACATTAAATTTTCACGATTTCTTCCGGTCGCCAGGATATTGCATTGATTTCATATATGCGCTAAAATACTGATATATATATATATATATTTCCGTTGCTTTGCAGAGATATCATCATCAAATACAACACAAGGTAACACATCCCATTTTCTGTTCATTTCTCCCTCAAAATATGCATGCATTTTTACATACCTATCGGTCGCATTGCCGTACAATAATGTTAATATATTCGAAGTATAATTCTAACAACAGAGATCTTCCATGTTATTAATTAAATTGCTTACATGATCCTCTCCGATTTAAAAATATTTGTTTCTAAATTTACTGTCATCAACTTTTGAAATATTACTCAGAGATGTTACAAAGTTATTGCATGACTTCAAACATTCATGCAAAGCGCATGGTTCATTTCTTTCTAATTATTTTCGACCCAAACAATAACATATATGAAATATGTAACTAGCTTTTGTCAATATTATTGTAATACGCACAGGGGTATTCACTTGACCGAGCGGTGTCAAAACCCTGGCGCGAGTCTCGCTGGAAGTCATAAGTTTTCCCAAAATTTCCAAAGACTTCCATACAACTTGAGTTGTAAAATGGAAAGAGAGACGTGTCTGCTATAACTAATAATCTTTGCTCTAATCAATTGGCGACCCAGAGGAGACAACTTGCCCAAACGTCCATTAACTGCACCTTAGCATGGTTTTTCTCCATTATCATCCCATTTCCGTACCGCAAGCCCGTCATGCCATAGAAATTCCACTAGTATTCCATTACTAACTGGGAAATATTTAACTGCGCGCCTCTAGGCCAGTCAATCCACAGGATTTCCGGCGTATCACGCTCATATACATACGCCCATTTTCCACTATGGACACATAAACGGTACCTACCAAGTTCCAACTTATTGATTCCATTCTATAATTTACTGATTTCCAACCATAAATGCCGCCTTTTCAATCACAATACTTGTATACACCGCTGAGTTTTAATATGGACTATGTTACTGAAAGGGACAGTCATTCGGCTTGTGCCTAAAATCACTACTAACGAACCCAGCATGGTTCAAATTCACTAACACTCCTCTCTGTGATGTTTTCTCCTACTAACTGGCTAACTATTTCGGGCTAGCAACTCCAAATTTATTACATTATTATTATGCGCATAAACAATCATGCATTGAAGAACTTGCAAGGCTATACAAAATTTAACATAATCCAGAACGTAAATCTTTTTAACTTGACTCAAGTTTATATTACAGTGCTGCTCTACATAATTTACATTACAATACTACTCTACATAATTTATCTTATGGTGCTAAACTTCATAATTTACATTACAGTGCTACTCTACATAATTTATATTACAGTGCTACTCTACATAATTTATATTACAGTGCTGCTCTACATAATTTATATTACAGTGCTACTCTACATAATTTACATTACAGTGCTACTCTACATAATTTATATTCCAGTGCTACTCTACATAATTTATATAACATTGCTACTCTACATAATTTACATTACAGTGCTTCTCTACATAATTTATATTACAGTGCACCTCTACATAATTTATATTACAGTGCTATCCTACATAATTTACATTAGAGTGCTACTCTACATAATTTATATTGCATTTCTACTCTACGTAATTTATATAACATTTCTACTCTACATAATTTATATTACAGTGCTACTCTACATAATTTATATTACAGTGCTACCCTACATAATTTACATTACAGTGCTACTCTACATAATTTACATTAGAGTGCTACTCTACATAATTTACATTAGGGTGCTACTCTACATGAATTATATTGCATTTCTACTCTACGTAATTTTCTACCCTGAAACAAATAAATACACATACTAGAACATACGTAACTAACTAAATAGCAATGCTTGATTGGATCAAATGCAATTCATACGTCACAAAATATATATGCCTCTCTTTACAGTCTTATCCACGAGACCGACCACGCACATATCAAATAGTATCGCACCAGGTAACATTTATATTCTTTTTCTTTTGCTTATTCAAAAATACACGATCATATCGAAACAATCAAACATGCATATTGCAAAAAGCTAATTAGTCTCTCTCTCTCTCTCTCTCTCTCTCTCTCTCTCTCTCTCTCTCTCTCTCTCTCACACACACACACACACACACACACACACACACATACGCACACATGTAAATTATCCTATCCCCACAATTTTAGTCCAACAACTCATACGTCGAAAAATATTTTTTTCTCTTTTAGCCACGAGACAGACCAAGTACATGTCAACTAGTGTCGGACTAGGTTCATCTTATCTCGCATATTCAAACATACACGATGATATCCAAACATTCATGCATGCATATTCCACGAAGCTAATTAATCTCTCTCTCTCTCTCTCTCTCTCTCTCTCTCTCTCTCTCTCTCTCTCTCTCTCTCTCTCTCTCTCTCACACACACACAGACACAAAATTTTAGTCCAACAACTCATACGTCGAAAAATATATTTTTCTCTCTTTACAGTTTTATCAACGAGACCGATCACGCACATAACAACTAGTATCGGACCAGGTAAGAGTTATGTTCTTTCATTTTGCATATTCAATCATACACGATCATATCCAACATTCATGCATGCATATTCCACAAAGCTAATTAATCTCTCTCTCTCTCTCTCTCTCTCTCTCTCTCTCTCTCTCTCTCTCTCTCTCTCTCTCTCTCTCTCTCTCTCTCACACACACACACACAAAATTTTAGTCCAACAACTCATACGTCGAAAAATATATTTTTCTCTCTTTACAGTTTTATCAACGAGACCGATCACGCACATAACAACTAGTATCGGACCAGGTAAGAGTTATGTTCTTTCATTTTGCATATTCAATCATACACGATTATATCCAACATTCATGCATGCATATTCCACAAAGCTAATTAATCTCTCTCTCTCTCTCTCTCTCTCTCTCTCTCTCTCTCTCTCTCTCTCTCTCTCTCTCTCTCTCTCTCACACACACACACACACACAAACAAACACACACACATACACACACGCAAATTCTCTCCAAAATTTTAGTCCAACAACACATACGTCGAGAAATATATTTTTCTCTATTTACAGTTTTATCAACGAGACCGACGACACACATAACAACTAGTATCGGACCAGGTAAGATTTATGTTCTTTCATTTTGCATATTCAATCATACACAATCATATCCAACATTCATGCATGCATATTCCACAAAGCTAATTAATCTCTCTCTCTCTCTCTCTCTCTCTCTCTCTCTCTCTCTCTCTCTCTCTCTCTCTCTCTCTGTTACGAGTCTATCCTCTTACAATAAGTAACAAGAAAGTGTGAAGACAAGAAGGTTTGTAAAATTTCGAATAACTTTTTCCCTATAATACATAGTGATTTTTAAATTTAAAAAATGAACTTACGGTTTTAAGAATTAAATCCAAAAATA
This sequence comes from Unio delphinus, assembly GCA_029339505.1. Lineage (NCBI taxonomy): Eukaryota > Metazoa > Mollusca > Bivalvia > Unionida > Unionidae > Unio > Unio delphinus. Next base: position 23,593,802 of record JAQISU010000003.1, read on the forward strand.
ATACAAGAATTAAAACACAAGTCACAGTAAAACAAATTTTTTAAAAAGTGATTTTAAATTTAAATCCTGACGAAATTCAAGATGGAAGATGATGATTACTGTAATAGTCAGCGTTGTACTGATCAGTCAACAGTCTGTTGAAACATAAAACACAGGTTTGAATTCCGTAAAAATTCCAGTTACTGTTTATGTCCAAGAATTTTGTCAGAGCACTTCTGTATTTTCAGAGGACAATAATCACTTGAATTCAATAATTTGAAGAAAATAAAATTCAACCCAAACTGTTCACAAAATATTACAACTTAACGTGTCAGATATTTAAGCACGGTTGACGAACCTCTATCAAAAACATCAGTTATACGACATATTAAGACGTAAAAACAGATTCTCTTATGAGGGTCAGAAGTTCATCCTTCTGGAAAAAAGCTAGAAGTTTGTTGACGCGTGTTTGATGTCACGTAATTCAGGTAAGACCTTCACTCAACTGAATGATTCTTATTCTGAGAAAGATAATACCAAAAAAAATTAACTGTTTTTATTCTCTCCAATACTGTCATGGATTTTACAACAAGAGCAGTAACTAGATACAATGTTTCATTTATTAGTTGTTTACATCAATGAAAAAGGAAACAAGTTTTAAAAGCAATTTCGGACATTGTCAAATCCAGTAAACAATGTTACAGTGCAATAGCATGTAATGGTATTTTTAATATATTAAAACTAACAAACAAACAATTAAATTAAATATACAAAACATTTTCTCTCACACACACACAAATACACACATCGCAAAACAGAATTATCTTTCGTCACTTTTTTGTCACAAGACCGACCAATACAACGCACATGCCAACTTATATCGGAGCATGTAACATGTGTATACTCATTTTCTCTTACTCAGAATGACGATGAAAAATACATATTCATAGATGCAAATTCCGCAAAGCAATTCAACAGACCACTTAAAACAGCGGTGACTCATACAAAATAGATGCTTTATATATAATTTCTCTCTTACTCTTTCTCTCCCTCTCTTCACAGACACATACAAACTTGCAATGTTAGTACATTGGATGAATCTCAGAATCGATTATTCCTCTCTTGTTTTCTTCAGCCACGGAAACGACACAAGCCAGTAAGATTTCAGGTAACGTTTGCACACTATGATCTTTAAATATCAGTACAGATACGTTCAGACACACATACCATCACATGCATAGTTCGCATAGCTGTTCAAAAGCGACAACGTGAATTAGTTTTACTATCCCACATTTACGCACAGATACGCACACAAATACGCGTTCACATCTGTATAACTGGTAATTAGCTATATTTCTTCTCATGATAACATGATACAAAACATGAGAGTGAAATCATTGTGTCCTTGACTGCAACTATAAACCCTCAAAGGATATCTATCACACACACACACACACACACACACAGAGTGGCCCACATATGGAAAGACTTGCGATTTTGTGGATTGGATAGCTATATGATTTATGTTTAAATTTACACTAAGTTTTCTATCATATACACCACGTGTGAAACGTGGCATTTTGTTTTCATTTAACATGTGAAATATGATGCCTGCTTTTACAGCGAAGATCATCTCTCTCTCTCTCTCTCTCTCTCTCTCTCTCTCTCTCTCTCTCTCTCTCTGTTAGACAAAACAAACTGCCTTATCTGTCTTTTATTTCCCTGTAGCACAAAGTGTGAATAGAATTCATGACTACTTAGAATCCAAAACTGAAAAATTACGTCTGAATGACACGTTCTCGTGTACGCAAACAGCTCCACACCACACACATAATATTTCCTCACCTCATATAGACCATAAAGGCACAAAATACCCAATCTGGCTTCTTCCCCTTTCTCGAATGTTCTTTTATAAGTTGTCAATTTCTTTTTCGTTTAGGCCTCATGTCTTTAAGTCCCATGTTTTCTAATCTAACATTCGTCACAGTTTGAAATTTTGTATTCCTCCTATTTGTTAAATTAAAAGGGAACTGCTTTGGATAAACCTGCTGGTTATTACACTCTCTTAATGCCTCGCTTTCATTTTCCACAATCGACGACTTCCCTAGACCAACTCCTATGATGTCGCCATACTTGATCCAATTCCAACATGACTGCTGCTTGAGTTGTTAGACCCAATATTGCCTTTACTAACTGATGTTATTAATCTCTCTCTCTCTCTCTCTCTCTCTCTCTCTCTCTCTCTCTCTCTCTCTCTCTCTCTCTCAAAGGGAGAATTCCCATCATTTTTCAAAACTGCCTTAGTAAAGCCTCTGCTGAACAAACCAACACGCGACCCTAACAATTTAATGAACTACCGTCCAGTTCCTAATCTCCCATTCATATAAAAAAAATCTTAGAAAAAGTTGTTCTAACCCAACTTGTCTCATTTGAATTCAAACAGTCGTTTTAGCAATGTACAGTCTGCATATCGCTCTTGCCACAGTACTGAAACTACTCTTCTTAAAGTATTTAATGACATTATCTCTGCTTTGGATAGTGGAAAAATAACAGTCCGCACCCTCATTGATTTGTCTGCAGCATTTGACACAATAAACCATGCTATATTACTTCACCGTCTCCAGCATGTATTTGACATTCAGAAGACAACCTTACTGTGTGTGGTTCAAGTCCTACTTAGACAACAGGACACAAATTGTATCTGCAAATGGAATAAACTCCAGCCCAGTTGATCTATCTTGTAGTGTTCCACATGGGTCTGTTCTTGGACGTGTTTTCTTCATTATATACACTCAGTCGCTCTCAAGTGTCATAGATCATCACCCAGTGTCTCACCAATTGTACGCTAATGACACCCAAATATACATGTCTAGCCACCCAACTGAAGCTACCATCCATGGAGTAGAGAGGTGCATTTCTGATGTGAAGTCATGGATGACATGTAACAAGCTGCAGATGAATAATGATAAAACTGAGGCCATTCTGATCACAACACAACACAGACTTTCTCATTCACACCCTTTACCTAAGACAATATATATCAGCAACACCAACATTAAATTAACATAGTCAGTAAAAAACCTAGGTGTTACTCTGGACAGTACTCTCACGCTGCACCAACATGTCATGAACATAAGCAAGGCAGCATATCTTGAGCTGAGACGCATCAGTTCCATTCGCAAATATATTTTAGTTGATGCCACTAAAACCATTATGTGTTCATTAGTACTTTCAAGACAAGACTATTGTAACTCAATTCTATCTGGCTCGTCACAATATCTACTCCAGAAACTTCAAAACGTTCAAAACACAGCCACTCGGATCATCTTTAGAGTACCTCAATCAAAGCACACCTCACCAATGCTCTGTGCCCTACACGCTATCCATTCGATACAGAATCAAACACAAAAATTGTTCTCTGTGCTACGTTTCACTGACAGACTCCAGTCCAACATACCTATTTGGCCTCATCCATGTGTACACACCAGCAAGATAATTACGCTCCTCTTCTGACAATCGTATACTCATTGTTCCCACTATGAAAACGAAGTCATATGCACTACGTTCTTTTGCATACCAGTGCCCGGCGATGTTGAACGAATTGCCCGTTCAAATTCGACAGAAAGAGACAGTGGTCCCTTTTAAGAGTGCTCTTAAAACCCACCTCTCTCGACTACAGGAACAAGCTTAGAAACCTAATAATGTTTTCACCTTAGATGTTTTCAGGATGTTTCGTGTTTTCTAATTTCATGGTTTCCGTTCTTTTTGTTTTTCTGTAGTGTAGTCATATCCTTATAGATGTTGTAAAGCGCTTACAACTTCTAAAGATTAAGCGCTATACAAAGTCCTTATTATTAATATTATTGCTATATTTGTTAGGAGTAGTAGTAGTAGTAGTAAGTTCGTCACATGTGAAAGCAGTAATGGCCGGTTACAAAACGCCGTTTAGTCAATTTTGGTTATTCGAAAGTAAACAATCAGTTCAAAATGATCGTGATTTCGTAGATGTCAGCCATTTGGGGAGTTTTTGAAGTAAAGAAAATGGTTAGGGAGTGATTTGCACCCGATATCATTATAAATGTCTCCATTATTTACAATATGGTTTGACAGCTGCTTTGTGTGATTGTTGCTCTCAACAGGTCCAATATTAACAAATTAAACGGTAATGCACATGAATAGATAAGCGATACACTGGATGCGACCTGATGATGTCACAATTGTATATATAATACAAGTCATTTATCGTATATTATCGATGCAATTGTTTGAAAATAATCAACTAGTTTCAAATGTTTTACGGATTTAAATATAAATATTTCTTTACATTTACATTTGGAATCATCAGGTAAAATATTCCAGATTAAAGCACCATTTATTTGTAAAACAGTTTTTAAACCTTTCAGTCGTGTGTTACAAAGTTGATTTTAACAGAAGATCGGGGCTTGATTCGACTATTCATTTGCCTAGACTGGACTAAGTGTATTTAATTATCTAGTGCCATGTTTGTGTTGAACATCCTGCATGAGTACTGGTTCATTTGTTTTATTGTATCAGGTGTTAACTACGTTTTGAATATAAAGATGAACAATTTTTATAAACTATTAGAACCATAATTAAAATCGAGAAATGCATAAGGTAATCGGAAAAATTAATTTGTATTTTTTTATTTTAAATGATCTTTGGTTCATTTCAAAAGAATGAACTTAAAGATACTATGTTATATGCGCCAATAATTTGTTTTATTCCGAGACCATTTTCGCCTTCGATTGTACAATAGTGATTAGAATGTACACATAATGTCGAGTTAAAATTAGGCATAACATTAATAAATTTTACTTTGCAATATTAAAGCCATGTTTTGCGTCATATTGGCATGGAACATGTCAAACACCACGCAAATGGAAACATGGTTGAGGTCTATCAATTAATCTGTATTAGTCTCTCTTTCATATATAGACAAGTACATAAATTAATAACGAAAAATCTTTATTTTGTTACAGTTAATAAAATAAACTGATAAAATTCTGATTATAAAATTGTAGATTCAATATGAAAACGACAACTGATGCATATTTCAAACGGAATTTCTTTCTTTATTTGTTTAGTTTGCTGTTCTATTTTCTTCTTATCAAATGACAATGGAGTATCGTATATTTTTTCGATATGAGACAAACTATTTCATACTTTGCCAAGGTTTATTTAAATCAATAAATAAAACAAAGATTCGGTAATACTCTGTTTTGAATCGTTTCATCAAACCAAACGTTGTATGAATGCAAAGGTGAAATGTTGGTTTCCACTTTCCAGGTGAAACACTGGTAACGCCTACAACAGGTAACCCTTGCTTATCCATTTTACTCTTACGATTTCGTAAAACCTTGATGTTATGCAATTTTCATTGTAATTAAGCATAATTAAGTAATGTGCAAGCTCGTATATTGACAGGTGCGGCGTCGCTTTATCTTTATCATGCAATTTTAATGCTCAGGATTTGTGTTTGGTCTTTTGCGTCGGTATTTCCTTGATTGTCTGTATTATTATTATTATTATTATTATTATTATTATTATTATTATTATTATTTTCATGGACTGTGGAGCCGACTATGTACATTAAATTACATAAACAACAAAAACGTCAAATTTGTTTATAAACACTATTTTATAAAAAGACATTATTGGTTAAGAAATTTAAGTATTTTTGTGTACATAAAATCAGTGAGAGTGGTATATTCTTTAGAATCATTGCGTACTTAATTGTGACGTCTGTGAAAACAACCCATACATGTTTTTCATATTAATACTCGTACATATATATTGATTCATATCGATTCTATATTTTATGCAGAACGAAGTCCACAGACATCGAAGACTACAGGTACTCTCTCTCTCTCTCTCTCTCTCTCTCTCTCTCTCTCTCTCTCTCTCTCTCTCTCTCTCTCTCTCATAGGGGGAATTCCCATCATTTTTCAAAACTGCCTTAGTAAAGCCTCTGCTGAACAAACCAACACTCGACCCTAACGATCTAATGAACTACCGCCCAGTTTCTAATCTCCCATTCATATCAACAATCTTAGAAAAAGTTGTTCTAACCCAACTTGTATCTGATTTGAATTCAAACAGTCGTTTTAGCAATGTACAGTCTCAATATCGCTCTTCCCACAGTACTGAAACTACTCTTCTGAAAGTATTTAGTGACATTATCTCTGCTTTGGATAGTAGAAAAATAACAGTCCGCACCCTCCTTGATTTGTCTGCAGCATTTTGACACAATAGACCATGCTATATTACTTCACCGTCTCCAGAATGTTTTTGACATTCAGAATACAGCCTTACTGTGGTTCAAGTCCTACTTAGTCAACAGGACACAAATTGTATCTGCAAATGGAATAAACTCCAGCCCAGTTGATCTATCTTGTAGTGTTCCACATGGGTCTGTTCTTGGATGTGTTCTCTTCATTATATACACTCAGTCGCTCTCAAGTGTCATAGATCAACACCCAGTGTCTCACCAATTGTACGCTAATGACACCCAAATATACACGTCTAGCCACCCAACTGAAGTTGATGCTACCATCCATGGAGTAGAGAGGTGCATTTCTGATGTGAAGTCATGTATGACATGTAACAAGCTGCAGATGAATAATGATAAAACTGAGGCCATTCTGATCACAACACAACAAAGACTTTCTCATTCACATCCTTTACCTCAGACAATAAATATCAGCAACACCAACATTAAATTCACACAGTCAGTACGAAACCTAGGTGTTACTCTGGACAGTACTCTCACACTGCACCAACATGTAATGAACATAAGCAAGGCAGCATATCTTGAGCTGAGACGCATCAGTTCCATTCGCAAATATATTTTAGTTGATGCCACTAAAACAATAATGTGTTCATTAGTACTTTTAAGACAAGACTATTGTAACTCAATTATGTCTGGTTTGTCACAATATCTACTCCAGAAACTTCAAAACGTTCAAAACACAGCCACTCGGATCATCTTTAGAGTACCTCAATCAAAGCACACCTCAACAATGCTCTGTGCCCTACACGCTATCCATTCGATACAGAATCAAACACAAAAATTGTTCTCTGTACTACGTTTCACTGACAGACTCCAGTCCAACATACCTATTTGGCCTCATCCATGTGTACACATCAGCAAGATAATTACTCTCCTCTTCTGACAATCGTATACTCATTGTTCCCACTTTGAAAACGAAGTCATATGCACTACGTTCTTTTGCATACCAGTGCCCGGCGATGTTGAACGAATTGCCCATTCAGATTAGACAGAAAGAGACAGTGGTCCCTTTTAAGAGTGCTCTTAAAATCAACCTTTCTCGACTACAGGAACAAGCTTAGAGAACTAATAATGTTTTTATCTTATATGTTTCCAGGATGTTTTTTATGTTTTTTAATTTCATGGTTTCCGTTCTTTTTGTTTTTCTCTAGTGTAGTCATATCCTTATAGATGATATAAAGCGCTTACAGCTTCTAAAGAATAGGCGCTATACAAAGTCCTCATTATTATTATTATTATTATTGCTATATTTATTATTATTATTATTATTATTATTATTGGCAAGTTCGTCACACGTGAAAGCAGTAATGGCCGGTACTAAAACGCCATTTAGTCAATTTTGGTTATTCGAAAGCAGACAATCAGTTAAAAATGGTCCAGTGATTTGGTAGATGTTAGCCATTTGGGGAGTTTTTGAAGTAAAGGAAATGGTTAGGGAGTGATTTGCACCCAATATCATTATGAATGTCCCCATTATTTACAATATGGTTTGACAGCTGCTTTGTGTGGTTGTTGCTCTCAACAGGTCCAAAATTAACAAATTAAACGGTAATGCACATGAATAGATAAGCGATACACTGGATGCGACCTGATGATGTCACAATTGTATATATAATGACAATTCATTTATCGTATATTATCGATGCAATTGTTTGAAAATAATCAACTAGTTTAAAATGTTTTGCGGATTTAAATATAAATATTTCTTTACATTTACATTTGGAATCATCAGGTAAAATATTCCAGATTAAAGCACCATTTATTTGTAAAACAGTTTTTAAACTTTTCAGTCGTGTGTTACACAGCTGATTTTAACAGAAGATCGGGGCTTGATTCGACTATTCATTTGCCTAGACTGGACTAAGTGTATTTAATAATCTAGTGCCATGTTTGTGCTGAACGTCCTGCATGAGTACTGGTTCATTATGTTTTATTGTATCAGGTGTTAACTACGTTTAGAATATAAAGATGAACAATGTTTATAAACTATTAGAACCATAATTAAAATCGAGAAATGCATAAGGTAATCACAAAAATTAATTTGTATTTTTTATTTTAAATGATCTTTGGTTCATTTCAAAAGAATGAACTTGAAGATACTATGTTATATGCGCCAATGATTTGTTTTATTCCGAGACCATTTTCGCCTTCGATTGTACAATAGTGATCAGAATGTACACATAATGTCGAGTTAAAATTAGACATAACATTAATAAATTTTACTTTGCAATATTAAAGCCATGTTTTGCGTCATATTGGCATGGAACATGTCAAACACCACGCAAATGGAAATATGGTTGAGGGCTATCAATTAATCTGTATTAGTCTCTCTTTCATATATAGACAAGTACATAAATTCTCATATTTACAAATATTGGAATATATAATAACGAAAAATTTTTATTTTGTTTCAATTAATAAATTAAACTGATAAAATTCTGATTATAAAATTGTAGATTCAATATGAAAACGACAACTGATGCATATTTCAAACGGAATTTCTTTCCTTATTTGTTTAGTTTGTTGTTCTATTTTCTTCTTATCAAATGACAATGGAGTATCGAATATTTTTTTGATATGAGACAAACTATTTCATACTTTGCCAAGGTTTATTTAAATCAATAAATAAAACAAAGATTCGGTAATACTCTGCTCTGAAGCGTTTCATCAAACCAAACGTTGTATGAATGCAAAGGTGAAATGTTGGTTTCCACTTTCCAGGTGAAACACTGGTAACGCCTACAACAGGTAACCCTTGCTTATCCATTCTACTCTTACGATTTCGTAAAACCTTAATGCTATGCAATTTTCATTGTAATTAAGCATAAGTAAGTAATGTGCAAGCTCGTATATTGACAGCTGCGGCGTCGCTTTTTCTTTATCATGCAATTTTAATGCTCAGGATTTGTGTTTGGTCTTTTGCGTCGGTATTTCCTTGATTGTCTGTATTATTATTATTATTATTATTAGTATTATTATTATTATTATTATTTTCATGGACTGTGGAGCCGACTATGTACATTAAATTACATAAACAACAAAAACGTCAAATTTGTTTATAAACACTATTTTATAAAAAGACATTATTGGTTAAGAAATTAAAGTATTTTTGTGTACATAAAATCAGTGAGAGTGGTATATTCTTTAGAATCATTGCGTACTTAATTGTGACGTCTGTGAAAACAACCCAAACATGTTTTTCATATTAATACTCGTACATATAAATTGATTCATATCGATTCTATATTTTATGCAGAACGAAGTCCACAGACATCGAAGACTACAGGTACTCTCTCTCTCTCTCTCTCTCTCTCTCTCTCTCTCTCTCTCTCTCTCTCTCTCTCATAGGGGGAATTCCCATCATTTTTCAAAACTGCCTTAGTAAAGCCTCTGCTGAACAAACCAACACTCGACCCTAACGATTTAATGAACTACCGCCCAGTTTCTAATCTCCCATTCATATCAACAATCTTAGAAAAAGTTGTTCTAACCCAACTTGTATCTGATTTGAATTCAAAAAGTCGTTTTAGCAATGTACAGTCTCAATTTCGCTCTTCCCACAGTACTGAAACTACTCTTCTGAAAGTATTTAGTGACATTATCTCTGCTTTGGATAGTAGAAAAATAACAGTCCGCACCCTCCTTGATTTGTCTGCAGCATTTGACACAATAGACCATGCTATATTACTTCACCGTCTCCAGAATGTTTTTGACATTCAGAATACAGCCTTACTGTGGTTCAAGTCCTACTTAGTCAACAGGACACAAATTGTATCTGCAAATGGAATAAACTCCAACCCAGTTGATCTATCTTGTAGTGTTCCACATGGGTCTGTTCTTGGATGTGTTCTCTTCATTATATAAACTCAGTCGCTCTCAAGTGTCATAGATCATCACCCAGTGTCTCACCAATTGTACGCTAATGACACCCAAATATACACGTCTAGCCACCCAACTGAAGTTGATGCTACCATCCATAGAGTAGAGAGGTGCATTTCTGATGTGAAGTCATGTATGACATGTAACAAGCTGCAGATGAATAATGATAAAGCTGAGGCCATTCTGATCACAATACAACAAAGACTTTCTCATTCACATCCTTTACCTCAGACAATAAATATCAGCAACACCAACATTAAATTCACACAGTCAGTACGAAACCTAGGTGTTACTCTGGACAGTACTCTCACACTGCACCAACATGTTATGAACATAAGCAAGGCAGTATATCTTGAGCTGAGACGCATCAGTTCCATTCGCAAATATATTTTAGTTGATGCCACTAAAACAATAATGTGTTCATTAGTACTTTCAAGACAAGACTATTGTAACTCAATTATGTCTGGTTTGTCACAATATCTACTCCAGAAACTTCAAAACGTTCAAAACACAGCCACTCGGATCATCTTTAGAGTACCTCAATCAAAGCACACCTCAACAATGCTCTGTGCCCTACACGCTATCCATTCGATACAGAATCAAACACAAAAATTGTTCTCTGTACTACGTTTCACTTACAGACTCCATTCCAACATACCTATTTGGCCTCATCCATGTGTACACACCAGCAAGATAATTACGCTCCTCTTCTGACAATCGTATACTCATTGTTCCCACTATGGAAACGAAGTCATATGCACTACGTTCTTTTGCATACCAGGGCCCGGCGATGTTGAACGAATTGCCCATTCAAATTAGACAGAAAGAGACAGTGGTCCCTTTTAAGAGTGCTATTAAAATCCACCTTTCTAGACTACAGGAACAAGCTTAGAGAACTAATAATGTTTTTATCTTATATGTTTCCAGGATGTTTTATGTTTTCTAATTTCATGGTTTCCGTTCATTTTGTTTTTCTGTAGTGTAGTCATATCCTTATAGATGTTATAAAGCGCTTACAGCTTCCAAAGATTAGGCGCTATACAAAGTACTCATTCTTATTATTATTGCTATATTATTATTATTATTATTATTATTATTATTATTATTATTATTATTATTATTGGTAAGTTCGTCACACGTGAAAGCAGTAATGGCCGGTACTAAAACGCCATTTTAGTCAATTTTGGTTATTCGAAAGTAGACAATCAGTTAAAAATGATCCAGTGATTTGGTAGATGTCAGCCATTTGAGGAGTTTTTGAAGTAAAGGAAATGGTTAGGGAGTGATTTGCACCCGATATCATTATAAATGTCCCCATTATTTACAATATGGTTTGACAGCTGCTTTGTGTGGTTGTTGCTCTCAACAGGTCCAAAATTAACAAATTAAACGGTAAACCACATGAATAGATAAGCGATACACTGGATGCGACCTGATGATTTCACAATTGTATATATAATGACGATTCATTTATCGTATATTATCGATGCAAATGTTTGAAAATAATCAACTAGTTTAAAATGTTTTGCGGATTTAAATATAAATATTTCTTTACATTTACATTTGGAATCATCAGATAAAATATTCCAGATTAAAGCACCATTTATTTGTAAAACAGTTTTTAAACTTTTCAGTCGTGTGTTACAAAGTTGATTTGAACAGAAGATCGGGGCTTGATTCGACTATTCATTTGCCTAGACTGGACTAAGTGTATTTAATAATCTAGTGCCATGTTTGTGCTGAACGTCCTGCATGAGTACTGGTTCATTCTGTTTTATTGTATCAGGTGTTAACTACGTTTAGAATATAAAGATGAACAATTTTTATAAACTATTAGAACCATAATTAAAATCGATAAATGCATAAGGTAATCGCAAAAATTAATTTGTATTTTTTATTTTAAATGATCTTTGGTTCATTTCAAAAGAATGAACTTGAAGATACTATGTTATATCTGCCAATGATTTGTTTTATTCCGAGACCATTTTCCCCTTCGATTGTACAATAGTGATCAGAATGTACACATAATGTCGAGTTAAAATTAGGCATAACATTAATAAATTTTACTTTGCAATATTAAAGCCATGTTTTGCGTCATATTGGCATGGAACATGTCAAACACCACGCAAATGGAAACATGGTTGAGGTCTATCAATTAATCTGTATTAGTCTCTCTTTCATATATAGACAAGTACATAAATTCTCATATTTACAAATATTGGAATATATAATAACGAAAAATCTTTATTTTGTTTCAATTAATAAATTAAACTGATAAAATTCTGATTATAAAATTGTAGATTCAATATGAAAACGACAACTGATGCATATTTCAAACGGAATTTCTTTCTTTATTTGTTTAGTTTGCTGTTCTATTTTCTTCTTATCAAATGACAATGCAGTATCGTTTATTTTTTTGATATGAGACAAACTATTTCATACTTTGCCAAGGTTTATTTAAATCAATAAATAAAACAAAGATTCGGTAATACTCTGCTCTGAATCGTTTCATCAAACCAAACATTGTATGAATGCAAAGGTGAAATGTTGGTTTCCACTTTCCAGGTGAAACACTGGTAACGCCTACAACAGGTAACCCTTGCTTATCCATTCTACTCTTACGATTTCGTAAAACCTTGATGTTATGCAATTTTCATTGTAATTAAGCATAATTAAGTAATGTGCAAGCTCGTATATTGACAGCTGCGGCGTCGCTTTATCTTTATCATGCAATTTTAATGCTCAGGATTTGTGTTTGGTTTTTTGCGTCGGTATTTCCTTGTTTGTCTGTATTATTATTATTATTATTATTATTATTATTATTATTATTATTATTGACTGTTGAGCCGACTATGTACATTAAATTACATAAACAACAAAAACGTCAAATTTGTTTATAAACACTATTTTATAAAAAGACATCATTGGTTAAGAAATTAAAGTATCTTTGCGTACATAAAATCAGTGAGAGTGGTATATTCCTTAGAATCATTGCGTACCTAATTGTGACGTCTGTGAAAACAACCCAAACATGTTTTTCATATTAATACTCGTACATATATATTGATTCATATTGATTCTATATTTTATGCAGAACGAAGTCCACAGACATCGAAGACTACAGGTACTCTCTCTCTCTCTCTCTCTCTCTCTCTCTCTCTCTCTCTCTCTCTCTCTCTCTCTCTCTCATAGGGGGAATTCCCATCATTTTTCAAAACTGCCTTAGTAAAGCCTCTGCTGAACAAACCAACACTCGACCCTAACGATTTAATGAACTACCACCCAGTTTCTAATCTCCCATTCATATCAACAATCTTAGAAAAAGTTGTTCTAACCCAACTTGTATCTGATTTGAATTCAAACAGTCGTTTTAGCAATGTACAGTCTCAATTTCGCTCTTCCCACAGTACTGAAACTACTCTTCTGAAAGTATTTAGTGACATTATCTCTGCTCTGGATAGTAGAAAAATAACAGTCCGCACCCTCCTTGATTTATCTGCAGCATTTGACACAATACACCATTCTATATTACCTCACCGTCTCCAGAATGTTTTTGACATTCAGAATACAGCCTTACTGTGGTTCAAGTCCTACTTAGTCAACAGGACACAAATTGTATCTGCAAATGGAATAAACTCCAGCCCAGTTGATCTATCTTGTAGTGTTCCACATGGGTCTGTTCTTGGATGTGTTCTCTTCATTATATTCACTCAGTCGCTCTCAAGTGTCATAGATCATCACCCAGTGTCTCACCAATTGTACGCTAATGACACCCAAATATACACGTCTAGCCACCCAATTGAAGTTGATGCTACCATCCATGGAGTAGAGAGGTGCATTTCTGATGTGAAGTCATGTATGACATGTAACAAGCTGCAGATGAATAATGATAAAACTGAGGCCATTCTGATCACAACACAACAAAGACTTTCTCATTCACATCCATTACCTCAGACAATAAATATCAGCAACACCAACATTAAATTCACACAGTCAGTACGAAACCTAGGTGTTACTCTGGACAGTACTCTCTTACTGCACCAACATGTCATGAACATAAGCAAGGCAGCATTTCTTGAGCTGAGACGCATCAGTTCCATTCGCAAATATATTTTAGTTGATGCCACTAAAACAATAATGTATTCATTAGTACTTTCAAGACAAGACTATTGTAACTCAATTCTGTCTGGTTTGTCACAATATCTACTCCAGAAACTTCAAAACGTTCAAAACACAGCCACTCGGATCATCTTTAGAGTACCTCAATCAAAGCACACCTCAACAATGCTCTGTGCCCTACACGCTATCCATTCGATACAGAATCAAACACAAAAATTGTTCTCTGTGCTACGTTTCACTTACAGATTCCAGTCCAACATACCTATTTGGCCTCATCCATGTGTACACACCAGCAAGATGATTACGCTCCTCTTCTGACAATCGTATACTCATTGTTTCCACTATAAAAACGAAGTCATATGCACTACGTTCTTTTGCATACCAGTGCCCGGCGATGTTGAACGAATTGTCCATTCAAATTAGACAGAGAGAGACAGTGGTCCCTTTTAAGAGTGCTCTTAAAACCCATATTTCTCGACTACAGGAACAAGTTTAGAGAACTAATAATGTTTTTATCTTATATGTTTCCAGGATGTTTTATGTTTTCTAATTTCATGGTTTCCGTTCTTTTTGTTTTTCTCTAGTGTAGTCATATCCTTATAGATGTTATAAAGCGCTTACAGCTTCTAAAGATTAGGCGCTATACAAAGTCCTCATTATTATTATTATTGCTATATTTATTATTATTATTATTATTATTATTATTATTATTGGTAAGTTCCTCACTCTTGAAAGCAGTAATGGCCGGTATTAAAACGCCATTTTAGTCAATTTTGTTTATTCAAAAGTAGACAATCAGCTAAAAATGATCCAGTGATTTGGTAGATGTCAGCCATTTGGGGAGTTTTGAAGAAAAGGAAATGGTTAGGGAGTGATTTGCACCCGATATCATTATAAATGTCTCCATTATTTACAATATGGTTTGACAGCTGCTTTGTGTGGTTGTTGTTCTCAACAGGTCCAAAATTAATAAATTAAACGGTAATGCACATGAATAGATAAGCGATACACTGGATGCGACCTGATGATGTCACAACTGTATATATCATGACGATTCATTTATCGTATATTATCGATGCAATTGTTTGAAAATAATCAACTAGTTTCAAATGTTTTGCGGATTTCAATATAAATATTTCTTTACATTTACATTTGGAATCGTCAGATAAAATATTCCAGATTAAAGCACCATTTATTTGTAAAACAGTTTTTAAACCTTTCAGTCGTGTGTTACACAGTTGATTTTAACAGAAGATCGGGGCTTGATTCGACTATTCATTTGCCTAGACTGGACTAAGTGTATTTAATAATCTAGTGCCATGTTTGTGCTGAACGTCCTGCATGAGTACTGGTTCATTCTGTTTTATTGTATCAGGTGTTAACTACGTTTAGAATATAAAGATGAACAATGTTTATAAACTATTAGAACCATAATTAAAATCGAGAAATGCATAAGGTAATCGCAAAAATTAATTTGTATTTTTTATTTTAAATGATATCTGGTTCATAAGATACTATGTTATATGCGCCAATGATTTGTTTTATTCCGAGACCATTTTCCCCTTCGATTGTACAATAGTGATCAGAATGTACACATAATGTAGAGTTAAAATTCAGAATGTACACATAATGTCGAGTTAAAATTACGCTTAATATTAACAAATTTTACTTCGCAATATTAAAGTCATGTTTTGCGTCATATTGGCATGGAACATGTCAAACACCACGCAAATGGAAACATGGTTGAGGTCTATGAATTAATCTGTATTAGTCTCTCTTTCAGATATAGACAAGTACATAAATTCTCATATTTACAAATATTGGAATATATAATAACGAACAATCTTTATTTTGATTCAATTAATTAAATAAACTGATAAAATTCTGATTTTAAAATTGTAGATTCAATATGAAAACGACAACTGATGCATATTTCAAACGGAATTTCTTTCTTTATTTGTTTAGTTTGCTGTTCTATTTTCTTCTTATCAAATGACAATGCAGTATCGTTTATTTTTTTGATATGAGACAAACTATTTCATACTTTGCCAAGGTTTATTTAAATCAATAAATAAAACAAAGATTCGGTAATACTCTGCTCTGAATCGTTTCATCAAACCAAACGTTGTATGAATGCAAAGGTGAAATGTTGGTTTCCACTTTCCAGGTGAAACACTGGTAACGCCTACAACAGGTAACCCTTGCTTATCCATTCTACTCTTACGATTTCGTAAAACCTTGATGTTATGCAATTTTCATTGTAATTAAGCATAATTAAGTAATGTGCAAGCTCGTATATTGACAGGTGCGGCGTCGCTTTATCTTTATCATGCAATTTTAATGCTCAGGATTTGTGTTTGGTTTCTTGCGTCGGTATTTCCTTGATTGTCTGTCTTATTATTATTATTAGTAGTAGTAGTAGTAGTAGTAGTAGTGGTAGTGGTAGTAGTAGTAGTAGTAGTATTTTATTTTTGTCATGTACTGTTCAGCCGATAATGTATATTAAATTAAATAAACAACAAAAACGTCAAATTTATTTCAAAAACACTATTTTAAAAAAGACATTTTTGGTTAAGAAATTAAAATATCTTTGTGTGGATAAAATCAATGAGAGTGGTATATTCTTTAGAATCATTGCGTACTTAATTGTGCCGTCTGTGAAAACAACCCATACATGCTTTTCATATTAACACTGGTACATATATATTGATTCATATCGATTCTATATTTTATGCAGAACGAAGTCCACAGACATCGAAGACTACAGGTACTCTCTCTCTCTCTCTCTCTCTCTCTCTCTCTCTCTCTCTCTCTCTCTCTCTCTCTCTGCTATATTTTGGGATCAGTTTAGGGTGCACTTCGTGGTTTTGATCTTTGCAAAAGGTCGATGTGAAGCTATATTCATTAAGCTAAACAGTAAAAACCCTTATCTTATATAGTTTTTCTTAATCTCTTTTTATATTGGTTATATGTTAATTGTTCAATTATTTTATGATTTATTGTGTTATAGGGAACCTAAGACGTCATAAATTTGAGCGTGTTCCACATCACAAGGTTATATGTTAAAGTGTTGGGCTCCACCACTTCCGCTTTCCTCGGAGAAACAAATTTAGCCCGTTAATTGTGCTACGACAAACACTGCGAACTCTCAGGTTCAAAATTTTTAATACGACTGACTGTTGTACTCTTTGGCTCAAGCTTTTAAATTTTACACTGTGGCTCGGATTGTGCAACTTGCAGGCTCAATCTCTTTAACTGTGTCACGGCAACGGTGTCATCTTTCATGCTCAATGTCTTTAGTTGTACTACGGCCAACGTGTCAACTTTCAGGCTCAACAATGTTAATGTTACAATGACAAGCATATAGTAAGATTTTGTGTTCAAACTTATGCATTTTACTACGACAAAGGTTTAGATTGTGCGAACCAATAATAATCTGTTCACAATGAATTATCTAAAAACAGGCATTATCAATTTTTCTGAGAGACCTCACCTTTCAATGTCTTTTACTATTTTAAACTTTCTCTGAATGTTATGTTTGATAAAACAAATGAATATATAATAGCACAATATTTCAAAGCATAGTGAACAGAGAACGTCTGCAGTACGCGATAATGCACAACTAATATAATAAAGAAACATTATAGATGTGGAAGGTCAGATCGTCAGAAATAACAGCTAACAGCTATATACAAGACTTTCCATCTTTAAATTTGATTTTAGTTTCCAAGAAATGTCATCTTCAAAGATGATGATGACTATATTCGTCCATCGTAGTCGACAAAGACCACCAAATGTCATTGATATACTTGGGGGGGGGGGATCCGGAGATGGCTGATCAGTCCGATCCGCGCTCGGAAGAATATGTTGCAGTGGGAACATGTGTGTACAGATTGCTGACTGTGAGTTGCAGAACTGCTATTCCTGTATTTGCGCAGACCACGTTTCTCAGCTGGTTCCACCAATCTTTCTGCTCAAAGACTGCCGTACCAGCAATAAGCTGACTGCACCAAGCAGATCAATCAGTAGCGACTCTCCCCCAGCTGTCAGGGTCAATGCCCAAGTTCTTCAGCGAGGCCTTGAGAGTGTCCTTGTATCTCTTATTTGTTGATGATCTCCATGACATCTCTTGCCTTGCTGTAGTGTCCATAGAAGATTTTCTTAGGCGTTCTACCGGCATACGGACAACATAGCCAGCCCAATTGAGTTGTGCCTTGCACAGCATGGTGAGGATGCATGTCATACCAGCCTGAGTGAGCACTTCTGTTTTCGGTACCTTATCCTGCCATCTGATTTGCTGTCCTTTTCTCAGTTGGTTCATATGGAAGTGGTTCAGTTTTTTAACATGACAACTATACACAGTCCAGGTCTCGCAAGCATGGTGCATTCACACTTCAAAATATATATATTTTTTAAAAACTTTATCTCTTTTCTGCGTAGTACGTATTCGTTTTCTCTCCGGGCAACTCAGCTGACTTACATGATGTTTTCTTTCTTACCTATACTTGATTACATTACAGTATTGTTCAATTTGAAAGCTTCCGCCTTCTATTTTTATACATACAATTGTTTTCAATTTTCTTTGATTTTCAGTCCAACCTATTGTTTCGGAGAACACGAAAAAGCCATATTACATAGAAATTGACATGGGTAAATACAATAATCTACAACTAAATAAAAGTATATCTTTGAGAATTGTTATATAATTTGTTTTCTTCAAATCGATGGGAAAAAAAATGTATGCCAAGGAATGAATTTTACTTGATTGGGTAACATGTTTAGAGGTGACTTTCTTTATTGATATTTCAAAATTCTAGCTTAAGAAATGGATAAGTTGACATAAGGAAAACAAATTATTATCTGCATATGTGTCATGAATTGATAAATTAAATGAAATGAAATATGTATCAGTGCCTTGAATTGATATATTAAATAAATGGAAATATTATCAGTGCCTTGAATTGATACACAAAAATAATGGAAACATTATCAGTGCCTTGAATTGATACAAAAAAATGGAAACATCATCAGTGCATTGAATTGATATACAAAATGAATGGACATATTATCAGTGCCTTCAATTCATACACTAAATGAACGGAAATATTATCAATGCCTTGAATTGATATACTAAATGATGGAAATATTATCAGTGCCTTGAATTCATACACTAATTGAATGGAAATAGTATCAATGCCTTGAATTGATATACTAAATGAAAGGAAATATTATCATTGCCTTGAATTGATATACTAAATGAAAGGAAATATTATCATTGCCTTGAATTAATATACTAAATGAAAGGAAATATTATCAGTGCCTTGAATTGATATACTAAATGAAGTGAAATATTATCAGTGCCTTGAATTGATATACTAAATGAATGGAAATAATATCAGTGCCTTGAATTGATATACTAAATGAATGGAAATAATATCAGTGCCTTGAATTGATATACTAAATGAATGGAAATAATATCAGTGCCTTGAATTGATATACTAAATGATGGAAATATTCTCAATTCCTTGAATTGATACACTAAAAGAAGTGAAATAGTATCAGTGCCTTGAATTGATATACTAAATGAAGTGAAATAGTATCAGTGCCTTGAATTGATATGCTAAATGAATGGAAATATTATCAGTGCCTTGAATTGATATACTAAATGATGGAAATATTCTCAATTCCTTGAATTGATACACTAAAAGAAGTGAAATAGTATCAGTGCCTTGAATTGATATACTAAATGAAGTGAAATAGTATCAGTGCCTTGAATTGATATACTAAATGAATGGAAATAATATCAGTGCCTTGAATTGATATACTAAATGAATGGAAATAATATCAGTGCCTTGAATTGATATACTAAATGAATGGAAATAATATCAGTGCCTTGAATTGATATACTAAATGATGGAAATATTCTCAATTCCTTGAATTGATACACTAAAAGAAGTGAAATAGTATCAGTACCTTGAATTGATATACTAAATGAAGTGAAATAGTATCAGTGCCTTGAATTGATATACTAAATGAATGGAAATATTATCAGTGCCTTGAATTGATATACTAAATGATGGAAATATTCTCAATTCCTTGAATTGATACACTAAAAGAAGTGAAATAGTATCAGTGCCTTGAATTGATATACTAAATGAAGTGAAATAGTATCAGTGCCTTGAATTGATATACTAAATGAATGGAAATATTATCAGTGCTTTGAATTGATATACTAAATGATGGAAATATTCTCAATTCCTTGAATTGATACACTAAAAGAAGTGAAATAGTATCAGTGCCTTGAATTGATATACTAAATGAAGTGAAATAGTATCAGTGCTTTGAATTGATATACTAAATGAATGGAAATATTATCAGTGCCTTGAATAGATATACTAAATGAATGGAAATATTATCAGTGCCTTGAATTGATATATTAAATGAATGGAAATATTCTCAGTGCCTTGAATTGATATACTAAATGAATGGAAATATTCTCAGCGCCTTGAATTGATATACTAAATGAATCAAAATATTCTCAGTGTCTTGAATTGATATACTAAAGAATGGAAATATTATCAGTGCCTTGAATTGATATACTAAATAATGGAAATATTATCAGTGCCTTGAATTGATATACTAAATGATGGAAATATTATCAGTGCCTTGAATTGATATACTAAATAATGGAAATATTATCAGTGCCTTGAATTGATATACTAAATGAATGGAAATATTATCAGTGCCTTGAATTGATATACTAAATGAATGGAAATATTATCAGTGCCTTGAATTGATATACTAAATGAATGGAAATATTATCAGTGCCTTGAATTGATATACTAAATGATGGAAATATTATCAATGCCTTGAATTGATATACTAAATGAATGGAAATATTATCAGTGCCTTGAATTGATGCACTAAATGATGGAAATATTATCAGTGCCTTGAATTGATATACTAAATAATGGAAATATTATCAGTGCCTTGAATTGACATACTAAATGAATGGAAATATTATCAGTGCCTTGAATTGATATACTAAATGAATGGAAATATTATCAGTGTCTTGAATTGATATACTAAATGATGGAAATATTATCAGTGCCTTGAATTGATATACTAAATGATGGAAATATTATCATTGCCTTGAATTGATATACTAAATGATGGAAATATTATCAGTGCCTTGAATTGATATACCAAATGATGGAAATATTATCAGTCCCTTGAAATGATATACTAAATGATGGAAATATTATCAGTGCCTTGAATTTATACACTAAATAATGGCAATATTATCAATGCCTTGAATTGATATACTAAATAATGGAAATATTATCAGTGCCTTGAATTGATATACTAAATAATGGAAATATTATCAGTGCCTTGAATTGATATACTAAATAATGGAAATATTATCAGTGCCTTGAATTGATATACTAAATGAATGGAAATATTATCAGTGCCTTGAATTGATACACAAAAATAATGGAAACATTATCAGTGCCTTGAATTGATATACAAAAAAAATGGAAACATCATCAGTGCCTTGAATTGATATACTAAATGAATGGACATATTATCAGTGCCTTCAATTCATACACTAAATGAACGGAAATATTATCAATGCCTTGAATTGATATACTAAATGATGGAAATATTATCAGTGCCTTGAATTCAAACACTAATTGAATGGAAATAGTATCAATGCCTTGAATTGATATACTAAATGAAAGGAAATATTATCATAGCCTTGAATTGATATACTAAATGAAAAGAAATATTATCATTGCCTTGAATTGATATACTAAATGAAAGGAAATATTATCAGTGCCTTGAATTGATATACTAAATGAAGTGAAATATTATCAGTGCTTTGAATTGATATACTAAATGAATGGAAATAATATCAGTGCCTTGAATTGAAATACTAAATGAATGGAAATAATATCAGTGCCTTGAATTGATATACTAAATGAATGGAAATAATATCAGTGCCTTGAATTGATATACTAAATGAATGGAAATAATATCAGTGCCTTCAATTGATATACTAAATGATGGAAATATTCTCAATTCCTTGAATTGATACACTAAAAGAAGTGAAATAGTATCAGTGCCTTGAATTGATATACTAAATGAAGTGAAATAGTATCAGTGCCTTGAATTGATATACTAAATGAATGGAAATAGTATCAGTGCCTTGAATTGATATACTAAATGATGGAAATATTCTCAATTCCTTGAATTGATACACTAAAAGAAGTGAAATAGTATCAGTGCCTTGAATTGATATACTAAATGAAGTGAAATAGTATCAGTGCCTTGAATTGATATACTAAATGAATGGAAATATTATCAGTGCCTTGAATTGATATACTAAATGAATGGAAATATTATCAGTGCCTTGAATTGATATATTAAATGAATAGAAATATTCTCAGTGCCTTGAATTTATATACTAAATGAATGGAAATATTCTCAGTGCCTTGAATTGATATACTAAATGAATCAAAATTTTCTCAGTGCCTTGAATTGATATACTAAATAATGGAAATATTATCAGTGCCTTGAATTGATATACTAAATGATGGAAATATTATCAGTGCCTTGAATTGATATACTAAATGAATGGAAATATTATCAGTGCCTTGAATTGATATACTAAATAATGGAAATATTATCAGTGCCTTGAATTGATATACTAAATGATGGAAATATTATCAGTGCCTTAAATTGATATACTAAATGAATGGAAATATTATCAGTGCCTTGAATTGATATACTAAATGAATGGAAATATTATCAGTGCCTTGAATTGATATACTAAATGAATGGAAATATTATCAGTGCCTTGAATTGATATACTAAATGATGGAAATATTATCAGTGCCTTGAATTGATATACTAAATGAATGGAAATATTATTAGTGCCTTGAATTGATGCACTAAATGATGGAAATATTATCAGTGCCTTGAATTGATATACTAAATAATGGAAATATTATCAGTGCCTTGAATTGATATACTAAATGATGGAAATATTATCAGTGCCTTGAATTGATATACTAAATGATGGAAATATTATCATTGCCTTGAATTGATATACTAAATAATGGAAATATTATCAGTGCCTTGAATTGATATACTAAATGATGGAAATATTATCAGTGTCTTGAATTGATACACTAAATAATGGCAATATTATCAGTGCCTTGAATTGATACACTAAATAATGGAAATATTATCAGTGCCTTGAATTGATACACTAAATAATGGAAATATTATCAGTGCCTTGAATTTATATACTAAATAATGGAAATATTATCAATGCCTTGAATTGATATACTAAATTATGGAAATATTATCAGTGCCTTGAAATGATACACTAAATAATGGAAATATTATCAGTGCCTTGAATTGATATACTAAATAATGGAAATATTATCAGTGCCTTGAAATGATACACTAAATAATGGAAATATTATCAGTGCCTTGAATTGATATACTAAATGAATGGAAATATTATCAGTGCCTTGAATTGATATACTCAATGAATGGAAATATTATCAGTGTCTTGAATTGATATACTAAATGAATGGAAATATTATCAGTGCCTTGAATTGATATACTAAATGATGGAAATATTATCAGTGTCTTGAATTGATACACTAAATAATGGCAATATTATCAGTGCCTTGAATTGATACACTAAATAATGGAAATATTATCAGTGCCTTGAATTGATACACTAAATAATGGAAATATTATCAGTGCCTTGAATTTATATACTAAATAATGGAAATATTATCAATGCCTTGAATTGATATACTAAATTATGGAAATATTATCAGTGCCTTGAAATGATACACTAAATAATGGAAATATTATCAGTGCCTTGAATTGATATACTAAATAATGGAAATATTATCAGTGCCTTGAAATGATACACTAAATAATGGAAATATTATCAGTGCCTTGAATTGATATACTAAATGAATGGAAATATTATCAGTGCCTTGAATTGATATACTCAATGAATGGAAATATTATCAGTGTCTTGAATTGATATACTAAATGAATGGAAATATTATCAGTGCCTTGAATTGATATACTAAATGATGGAAATATTATCAGTGCCTTGAATTTATATACTAAATGAATGGAAATAATATCATTGCCTTGAATTGATATACTAAATGAATGGAAATATTATCAGTGCCTTGAATTGATATACTAAATAATGGAAATATTATCTGTGCCTTGAATTGATATACTAAATGATGGAAATATTATCAGTGCCTTGAATTGATATACTAAATGACGGAAATATTATCAGTGCCTTGAATTGATATACTAAATAATGGAAATATTATCAGTGCCTTGAATTGATATACTAAATAATGGAAATATGATCAGTGCCTTGAATTGATATACTAAATGAATGGAAATATTATCAGTGCCTTGAATTGATATAATAAATAATGGAAATATTATCAGTGCCTTGAATTGATATACTAAATGAATGGAAATATTCTCAGTGCCTTGAATTGATATACTAAATGATGGAAATATTATCAGTGCCTTGAATTGATATACTAAATGAATGGAAATATTATCAGTGCCTTGAATTGATATACTAAATGAATGGAAATATTATCAGTGTCTTGAATTGATATACTAAATGAATGGAAATATTATCAGTGCCTTGAATTGATATACTAAATGATGGAAATATTATCAGTGCCTTGAATTGATATACTAAATGAAGTGAAATCGTATCAGTGCCTTGAATTGATATACTAAATGAATGGAAATATTATCAGTGCCTTGAATTGATATACTAAATAATGGAAATATTATCAGTGCCTTGAATTGATATACTAAATGATGGAAATATTATCAGTGCCTTAAATTGATATACTAAATGATGGAAATATTATCAGTGCCTTGAATTGATATACTAAATGATGGAAATATCATCAGTGCCTTGAATTGACATACTAAATAATGGAAATATTATCAGTGCCTTGAATTGATATACTAAAGAATGGAAATATTATCAGTGCCTTGAATTGATATACTAAATAATGGAAATATTATCAGTGCCTTGAATTGATATACTAAATAATGGAAATATTATCAGTGCCTTGAATTGATATACTAAATGAATGGAAATATTATCAGTGCCTTGAATTGATACACAAAAATAATGGAAACATTATCAGTGCCTTGAATTGATATACCAAAAAAATGGAAACATCATCAGTGCCTTGAATTGATATACTAAATGAATGGAGATATTATCAGTGCCTTCAATTCATACACTAAATGAACGGAAATATTATCAATGCCTTGAATTGATATACTAAATGATGGAAATATTATCAGTGCCTTGAATTCAAACACTAATTGAATGGAAATAGTATCAATGCCTTGAATTGATATACTAAATGAAAGGAAATATTATCATAGCCTTGAATTGATATACTAAATGAAAAGAAATATTATCATTGCCTTGAATTGATATACTAAATGAAAGGAAATATTATCAGTGCCTTGAATTGATATACTAAATGAAGTGAAATATTATCAGTGCTTTGAATTGATATACTAAATGAATGGAAATAATATCAGTGCCTTGAATTGAAATACTAAATGAATGGAAATAATATCAGTGCCTTGAATTGATATACTAAATGAATGGAAATAATATCAGTGCCTTGAATTGATATACTAAATGAATGGAAATAATATCAGTGCCTTCAATTGATATACTAAATGATGGAAATATTCTCAATTCCTTGAATTGATACACTAAAAGAAGTGAAATAGTATCAGTGCCTTGAATTGATATACTAAATGAAGTGAAATAGTATCAGTGCCTTGAATTGATATACTAAATGAATGGAAATAGTATCAGTGCCTTGAATTGATATACTAAATGATGGAAATATTCTCAATTCCTTGAATTGATACACTAAAAGAAGTGAAATAGTATCAGTGCCTTGAATTGATATACTAAATGAAGTGAAATAGTATCAGTGCCTTGAATTGATATACTAAATGAATGGAAATATTATCAGTGCCTTGAATTGATATACTAAATGAATGGAAATATTATCAGTGCCTTGAATTGATATATTAAATGAATAGAAATATTCTCAGTGCCTTGAATTTATATACTAAATGAATGGAAATATTCTCAGTGCCTTGAATTGATATACTAAATGAATCAAAATTTTCTCAGTGCCTTGAATTGATATACTAAATAATGGAAATATTATCAGTGCCTTGAATTGATATACTAAATGATGGAAATATTATCAGTGCCTTGAATTGATATACTAAATGAATGGAAATATTATCAGTGCCTTGAATTGATATACTAAATAATGGAAATATTATCAGTGCCTTGAATTGATATACTAAATGATGGAAATATTATCAGTGCCTTAAATTGATATACTAAATGAATGGAAATATTATCAGTGCCTTGAATTGATATACTAAATGAATGGAAATATTATCAGTGCCTTGAATTGATATACTAAATGAATGGAAATATTATCAGTGCCTTGAATTGATATACTAAATGATGGAAATATTATCAGTGCCTTGAATTGATATACTAAATGAATGGAAATATTATTAGTGCCTTGAATTGATGCACTAAATGATGGAAATATTATCAGTGCCTTGAATTGATATACTAAATAATGGAAATATTATCAGTGCCTTGAATTGATATGCTAAATGAATGGAAATATTATCAGTGCCTTGAATTGATATACTAAATGATGGAAATATTATCAGTGCCTTGAATTGATATACTAAATGATGGAAATATTATCATTGCCTTGAATTGATATACTAAATAATGGAAATATTATCAGTGCCTTGAATTGATATACTAAATGATGGAAATATTATCAGTGTCTTGAATTGATACACTAAATAATGGCAATATTATCAGTGCCTTGAATTGATACACTAAATAATGGAAATATTATCAGTGCCTTGAATTGATACACTAAATAATGGAAATATTATCAGTGCCTTGAATTTATATACTAAATAATGGAAATATTATCAATGCCTTGAATTGATATACTAAATTATGGAAATATTATCAGTGCCTTGAAATGATACACTAAATAATGGAAATATTATCAGTGCCTTGAATTGATATACTAAATAATGGAAATATTATCAGTGCCTTGAAATGATACACTAAATAATGGAAATATTATCAGTGCCTTGAATTGATATACTAAATGAATGGAAATATTATCAGTGCCTTGAATTGATATACTCAATGAATGGAAATATTATCAGTGTCTTGAATTGATATACTAAATGAATGGAAATATTATCAGTGCCTTGAATTGATATACTAAATGATGGAAATATTATCAGTGCCTTGAATTTATATACTAAATGAATGGAAATAATATCATTGCCTTGAATTGATATACTAAATGAATGGAAATATTATCAGTGCCTTGAATTGATATACTAAATAATGGAAATATTATCTGTGCCTTGAATTGATATACTAAATGATGGAAATATTATCAGTGCCTTGAATTGATATACTAAATGACGGAAATATTATCAGTGCCTTGAATTGATATACTAAATAATGGAAATATTATCAGTGCCTTGAATTGATATACTAAATAATGGAAATATGATCAGTGCCTTGAATTGATATACTAAATGAATGGAAATATTATCAGTGCCTTGAATTGATATAATAAATAATGGAAATATTATCAGTGCCTTGAATTGATATACTAAATGAATGGAAATATTCTCAGTGCCTTGAATTGATATACTAAATGATGGAAATATTATCAGTGCCTTGAATTGATATACTAAATGAATGGAAATATTATCAGTGCCTTGAATTGATATACTAAATGAATGGAAATATTATCAGTGTCTTGAATTGATATACTAAATGAATGGAAATATTATCAGTGCCTTGAATTGATATACTAAATGATGGAAATATTATCAGTGCCTTGAATTGATATACTAAATGAAGTGAAATCGTATCAGTGCCTTGAATTGATATACTAAATGAATGGAAATATTATCAGTGCCTTGAATTGATATACTAAATAATGGAAATATTATCAGTGCCTTGAATTGATATACTAAATGATGGAAATATTATCAGTGCCTTAAATTGATATACTAAATGATGGAAATATTATCAGTGCCTTGAATTGATATACTAAATGATGGAAATATCATCAGTGCCTTGAATTGACATACTAAATAATGGAAATATTATCAGTGCCTTGAATTGATATACTAAAGAATGGAAATAGTATCAGTGCCTTGAATTGATATACTAAATGATGGAAATATTATCAGTGCCTTGAATTGATATACTAAATAATGGAAATATTATCAGTGCCTTGAATTGATATACTAAATGATGGAAATATTCTCAGTGCCTTGAATTGATATACTAAATGAAGTGAAATAGTATCAGTGCCTTGAATTGATATACTAAATGAATGGAAATATTATCAGTGCCTTGAATTGATATACTAAATGAATGGAAATATTATCAGTGCCTTGAATTGATATACTAAATGAATGGAAATATTCTCAGTGCCTTGAATTGATATACTAAATGATGGAAATATTATCAGTGCCTTGAATTGATATACTAAATGAATGGAAATATTATCAGTGCCTTGAATTGATATACTAAATGAATGGAAATATTCTCAGTGCCTTGAA
Organism: Unio delphinus; assembly: GCA_029339505.1. NCBI lineage: Eukaryota > Metazoa > Mollusca > Bivalvia > Unionida > Unionidae > Unio > Unio delphinus. The sequence goes on from JAQISU010000003.1 coordinate 23,622,858, forward strand.
TTGATATACTAAATGATGGAAATATTATCAGTGTCTTGAATTGAAATACTAAATGAATGGAAATATTATCAGTGCCTTGAATTGATATACTAAATGAATGGAAATATTCTCAGTGCCTTTAATTGATATACTAAATAATGGAAATATTATCAGTGCCTTGAATTGATATACTAAATGATGGAAATATTCTCAGTGCCTTGAATTGATATACTAAATAATGGAAATATTCTCAGTGCCTTGAATTGATACACTAAATGATGGAAATATTATCAGTGCCTTGAATTGATATACTAAATGAATGGAAATATTATCAGTGCCTTGAATTGATATACTCAATGAAGTGAAATAGTATCAGTGTCTTGAATTAATACATTAAATGAAGTGAAATAGTATCAGTGCCTTGAATTGATATACTAAATGAATGGAAATAATATCAGTGTCTTGAATTGAGATAATAAGTGAAAGGAAGTATGTATCAATTAGTAACTATTTAGTTTTAAAGACATCGGTGACTAATTTCGAACATGTGCGTTGGTAATCTGCGCCACGAAAGCATCCATGATGAATTTAACTATGACGTCAATAATTTGCATCGGATCTCTCACTTATGCATTAGTCCACTGATTCCCATTACCATAAACTTAATCTGTTAACTGTCTCTTTCAAGCACTAAAGAAGAACAATATTTGTGCAAACTACTCAGAGACCCTGTCTATTTCGATAAGAGAAGCAGTGGCGTATTTAAGGTTGATGGCGCCCGTAGTGACGATGATGGCCCAAGTGGTTTTGGAGCCCCAAAACTTATGGCGAACAGTCCGCCCCGCCCCCCCCCCCCCCTTCGGTTAGAACACTGCTGAAGACAAGATAAATATACATGTAATGTTACGTAAATTCCAAGCTGTGTCAAGATACTACAAAAAACTGATAAGACGAGAGCTTTTATATGCGATTAAATTAAATTCAAATCAAATTAAATCTTTGCATAAAAATTTCAAATCACTTTCATCTGAATTTCATTTTGCTGCATAATCGGAATGGATTAAACAATTAAGAGTGCTGATATCTACTACATTCACAAGTTAATTAGTTACAGATGGCTCAATCGTTGTTGATGTCATAAGTTTTAAGAAGAACTCGAGAAAATTTCTTCTGTTTTTGAAGAGAAAAAAACCCTTGGCTTCTTAGTGGTCCTGCGTTCTATCCTGGAAAAATTTTAATGCATACAGCTTCCAGCAGAATGAAGAATATTAATTATGAAGCTCACTGGTGCCAAAATTGTTCATGAATAATTTGCTTTTTACTGTTTAGATCAAACAAAGGCGGAGCTGAAATTATCTGTGTCTGTTCCTGTTAACTTTGATGAGGACCTCAGAAAGAAAACTTCAAAACTATACATTAAGCTTGAGTACGAATTTAAACAACAGGTACTTTATTAATATTAGTAGTAGTAGTAGTAGTAGTAGTAGTAGTAGTAGTAGTAGTAGTAGTAGTAGTAGTAGTAGCAGTAATAGTAGTAGTATCTGCAGGCATCTGCTGCAAAAAGCAACACGTCACACGTAAATAGCCTTGTGCAGTGCATATATTCACATACAGACAGACACAGACTGAGGGACAGGAGATTCTTTTGAAAAGTGTTCATTGTAGTAGCATCATGACATATTAGAAAACGGGCGGGTAGACAAACAAACAGACAGATGGATGGATGGATGGATGGATGGATGGATGGATAGATGGATGGAAGGGTTTATAGATGGATGGAAGGGTTTATAGGTACATAGTAGTATGTAAACGGAGATTATGAGCACATTATCATATGATTCCATTCTATCAGTGTTTTATTTTGCTTTTTGATGCTTCAATGTCGAATTTTAGTAACGCCTTGACGTAATGCTCATTGGTTTTGAAAAACATATCAGATTACAACAAATGATCATTTTTACAGAGAAGTTATCTTTTGGGTTTCTTAATATATTACATAAGATTCCGACAGTTTCCCCAAAAGCGATAGAAGTCTCAGAATGATATAATAACAGTAATAACATCATATATGCAGATTAATGTTGTAATGAGAAAAATGTTATTCAGCAAAATATCAGTACAAATAATGACCCCAAAAAAATATGATCGATGTGATAAGGGAAAATTATTGTTCTAAATGAATAATAATGCGTACAATATAGCCGACGTTTTTTTATATTATTCTTACCGTTTTTATCAATTGGGTTTCAAGTAATTTCATGGAATCAGATAAAATCTTTAAACGTCACTGAAATCCAACTCCGAGGAACACTTTGACATCAGAACAGAGACTAGAGTATGAAACATCTACATGTTGTCATATTAGTTGTCATATTTGCGAGAAACAGTTTTTACCTGATGATATTAACGAATTTAGTAAGGTTGGTGATCACTGCCATATGTTTGGAGAATACAGAGAAGCAGCACATAAAAGTTGTAATCTGAAATTTCATGCAATAAAGTTTGTTTCGTGTGTTGCACATAATTTTCGAAGTTATGACGGGCATTTTATTATAAGAGTCATCCTTATATAATTAAATTATCTTATGGTAGTAAATTAGATGCTATTCTAGCAACGTTGAAAAATATGTCTCTTACAGTTCGAAAAATGTTTCATCGATTGTTTGCCGTTCATGAACTCCTTCTTGAACTCTAGTAACACAAAACTGTAAAGTTTTCTATCATTGACAAGACATTTTGATGAACGGACCGAATTAATGAACCAGAAAGGTATATTTCCATATGAGTATTTATATAGTTTTGAGCGCCTTAAAGAAACTACTATCGCTGCCAGGTCATGAAAACCTTTGCTCGTCACTGGCGTTTGAAAATATAACTTATGCTGAACTTGATCGCACTCATCGTTTCTGGAACGAAATCAGCTGCAAAACTATCTTTAAATATCTTGATTTACATTTAAAACCGAACGTATTATTATTGCTGGATGATATAGTCCAGAGTTTTCGCAAAATGAGTATCGACAAGTATAAACTAGATCCTTGCTGGTATTTATCGTCACCAGGATTATTGTGTGATGCTAATTTAATAACTGACCCTGACATGTACTGTTTCATTGATATAGGAATTCGCGGTGGAATCAGTGTTGTAATATAAAATTGCTCGTGCTAATAACAAATATCTACCTGATTACGATTCCACTAAAGCGACTAAATATATTATCTATCTCGATAAAAATAATATGTACGGATGGGGATGTCAGAACGAATGACAAATGGTTTTATTGGCTGTGAATCTTTACGATAAATATAACGAGAGATCTTTCTTAATCAGATTTTACTTATTTTCTTGAAGTTGATGAATATCCGGAATCGTTACATGATTTACATAATGATTACCCTTTCATGTCAAAAACAATGATAATACAATATTCATTTTATCAAACGATCAGTTATCCACTGGTTAAGGAGAACCATGTTCGGTGTCTAAATTAGTTCCAAATTTGAGGAGTAAACAAAAATTATATTTGTCATTACAGATGGCTCAAAGAAGCAATCGACAATGTTTTGATTCTCACAAAAATACATCGAATTTTAAAATTAAAGCATTCAGGTTGAATTGCTGAGTATATCAAATTTAATACGGATATGCGAACAGTTGCGAAAACAGAAGTTGAAAAAAAAATTCAAGTTGATGAACAATTCGGTTGTCGGTAAAACGATGGAGAATATTCGTAACAGAGTTGATATTGAACTTGTTAATAACACGAAACGATAAACTAATTGCTTCAATAAAGTTCGCTAGAAGAGCGCCTATCAAAAAAAATCGTGTTATGGTTAAAACATATAAGACAAATTTAGCCTTCAAAAAACTTATCTACGTCGGCACATCAGTGTTTGAAATCTCAAAGTGATTGATGTATGATGCTGACAATAATTTTGTTAAGAACAAGTGGCCAAGTAAAAGCTTGATTGTTTACTTGCACCGATTCTCTTTCGTATGAAATTGATTGAGTTGACTGTTTTAACAATGATGTTTTTAAAGATATTTATAACAACAGAGAAGAATTTGACGTTTCCGATGTCTCGACAAAACCTGGATGTCATAACTCAACAAATAAAAAAGTAATCGGTAAGATAAAAGACGAGTTTTGTTTTGAGCTGATTATCGAGTTTTGGGTTACGTAGCAAAATGTATGCAGTATTGTTATTAAACAGAAAGAAAAGCATGATGAAAACAAAAGGTGTTTTACAAAAGCTGCTGCTAAGAAGAATTTTACTCATGATTTATTCAACCAAATGTTTTCTGCTGCAACAAAATCATGTTGCAGAACTGACAACAATAAGGTCATATAATTATGAGATTTAGACGGATACTGATATTGTGAATACACTCGAGATATGACATTATAAAATACGTTCATAAATAAGTCTTCCATTCAAGCGATATGTACCAAACAGGATTTATTTTAAGAAGAAATTTGGTATGAAACTATGATACAGTATTATTTTTTAATGCAAAGGAAATAATGTCGCTTTAAAAAGGATTATTTTTTGATAAACTGATACCTTTTTTAAAACCGTTGGGTATTACCTCAAGAGGTTACTAAAATGTGACATAGAAGCATTTAAAAGCAAAACATACATACATGCATGCATACATACATACATACATACATACATACATACATACATACATACATACATACATACATACATACATTTTTTTTAATTTTGTTTCAGCTTACGGAAGTCTTCACGCCGATTCCTGGATTTCTATCGATAGATATTTTACAATTTGTGTAAGTTGCCTTAGTAATATCATCAGTTAGCAGCAGCAGCAGCAGTAGTAGTAGTAGTAGTAGTAGTAGTTAACGTAGTTATAGTAGTAGAAGTAAACGTAGTAACATTAGTAGTAATAGTAGTAGTAGTAGTAAACGTTGTCATAATAGTTGTAATAGTAGTAGTAAACGTATTAATATTAGTAGTAGTAGTACTGAACGTAGTAATATTAGTAGTAAACGTATTAGTAGTAGAAATAAACGTATTAGTAGTAGAAATAAACATAGTAGTAGTAGTAAACGTAGTATTAGTAGTAGTAGTAGCAGTAGTAGTAAACGTATTAATAATAGTTGTAATAGTAGTAGCAAACGTACTAATAATAGTAGTAGTAGTACTAAACGTAGTAATATTAGTAATAAACGTAGTAGTAATAGAAGTAGTAGTAAACGTAGTATATAGTAATAGTAATAAACGTAATAGTAGTAGTAGTAAACGTAGTAGTAGTATAAGTAATAGTTGTTATTGTTGCTGTTATAGGGCTTAACGCCATTTATCAGTACACGATAGGCTATATATGGCGGTCAGTATTATTGGTGGAGGAAGAACCCGGGAAAACCCGGAGAAGCTACTGGTAAGCTTTCTCAAATAACTACATTAGCCGAATCTTAGACTCGAACCCACGCAGAGAGAGGTGAGATGGCAGTGATTAGTAACGGACAGCGCTTTAGACCACTCGGCCACTCGGGGCCTCGAGAAGCAGTAGTAAACGTGGTAATAGTAGTAGTAAACGTAGTAGTAGTAGTAGAAGTAGTAGTAGTAGTAATAGTTGTAGTAGCAGTAGTAGTAGTAGTAATAGTAGTAGTTAACGTATTAATATTATTAGTAGTAGTAAGAGTAGCAATAATAAACGTATTCCTAGTAGTAGTAGTAGTAGTAGTAGTAGTAGTAGTAGTAGTAGTACTAAACATTATGGTAGTAGTAGTAATATTAAGCTTTTCTTGTTGTAGCAACACAGACGTGACAAATGCAAACGCTGCAGTAGTAGTAGTGGTGGAAGTGGTAGTGGAGATAGTGGTAGTTGTAATCAGAGTAGTTGTAGCAGTAGTATTATTAATTGTGGTAATGGTGGTGGTGGCGATATTTGTAGTAGTGGCTGCAGCAACAGTAGTAGTAGCGATGATAGTAGTAACAGTAGTAGTAATATTAATAGTAGCTGTGGGAAAAGCAGCAGTGGTAGTAGTGTTACTGGTTGGTGGCAGAAAAAGTAATAATGTAATGAAAATATGGGATTGTAAGAGTTTGGCAACGCAATAACAGCTAGATTCAGAAAACAATAAATGGTACAAATTAAGCCTATGGATATTGTCTACCTTGTAACCAACAGGGTTAAAATGCCGCCAGCTATTCATGGTGGTCCTAACAAGTTCAGCAGCCAGACCGACCCTATCCTGACGGCAGCTTAGACTCTTTGGTGCGCTCTCTTCAGATGTTTTCTTTACTATAATAGCATTGAATGAATTCTATTTAAATTTGTAAGTTGACGTTTATCTGGCGTAGCCGTAAACCAATTTATTGGCAAAGTAAGTATCAAAGAATAGATTACTCTGTGTATTGTACTTTCTAGGCATTAAAACCAAGTTGTATATCTTGTACATGACAAAATCGAATGCCCTCACAAAGTATTGTCTTTTTTTTTTAATATAAAAAAGTTAATATTTTTATGTACACCAGTATAGCATATAACGAGACAATGTATGAAACGCCAACCATGTCATAAATGTTAACATATCTTGTTACAGGTGCCTATAACACAAACTAACTTACCTCCATCACTTATAGATTGATTCATCCAGAGGGTATCATAATGACTTCCCCTGAAATCGCTACCCGCCTTAGTGTTGGTCATGTTGGGAAAATATCACTCCATGAAAATTTCGATAATATATGTATTTGCCAGACAAGTTGCATTTATATGGACATATCATATATAAAGCAACATAAAATATTGCAATTCATGTCATTAATACTTATCTAGAAGTTTAACCCACGAAATGGCGGACACCTGTTTCCAGTGGAGGTAAATTTGACTGGAATAAAGACCTCTATATAACAAATACTCCGAATAATGGGACTTATAATGCTCCTGTAATTTGCATTCTAGAGAACTCATGATACACCAGTCGGTTTCGTATTCCTCTTTCAGAAATGTTAACGGTTGTGTTGTTGCCGATTTGAGGGTAAATTTTAGACCAGATCTGACTTACATGCAACATGCAATAAAATTCATAGAGAATAATGCTTCGATGTTACTGCAAAGTGTGAACATATCTGGCCAACATCCAAAGATACTTCAAGGAAATTCCTCTTACTCCTACCAGTTAAAGGGTAAGATAAAATTTGTCTATATTTTATAACTATGTCAAAAATGCAACTTGATAATATTGATGAGTACTTTAATTAATCTGGCAAACACTTTTATCATATTAATGGCCATGAACAATTTGTTCTCTTATATTTAGTTTCGCTAATGTAATAAATGTTATTTCTAACTCCAGCACTGTAATTCGAGCAAATTTTAACAAACCTAATGCAAAACGTATTACTTTCCTTGCCAATCAGACAATAGGATCGTCATGTTATTTGAACCGTGTCATTGAACTAACTAGTAAGGCAGGCTTAACCTATTCAGTATTTCATAAACTTCACCTACTGGATTACACTGGCTTTATGTGCTACTTGTATCTGCTATCTGCTATGCATATCATTGAATTTACACATCTTAATTCTTAATATTTTAATTTTTATAATTGTTTTTATATTTTCTGATATATATATATATATATATATATATATATATATATATATATATATATATATATATATATATATATATATATATATATATAAATGCTGTCTTCTATTTTATCACATAGCATTTGGCTCTTTATATAACTTTTGAGTTTGACACACTGAGTCCAACGTTCTGATTGATTGCTTCACTGCTAACAAACCGAAAGCCAGTCCTGAAACATTTCTAGCACTACCTGTTGGTAAAAGACATTAAGCAGAATACATTATTTACCAAACATAAGAAGTGATGTCATAAAATGTGAATAAACTATTAAACTACTAACAAATGGCAATGACTAGTAAACTACTAACAAATGTGGCAAATACTATCAAACTACTAACAAATGGCAATGACTATCAAACTACTAATAAATGGCAATGACTATCAAACTACTAACAAATGGAAATGACTATCAACTGCGACTCGATTCACATGTAAATAATCTGTGTAGAAAAGCTTCAAATCAACTATATATGTTGACATGTTGTGGTCGGAATCTAATTAGACTCATTAAAGTGACACTCTTACATAGATTTAATTAGGGGCCCCGAGTGGCCGAGTGGTTTAATGTGCTCTCCGTTACGGATCACTGCCATCTCACCTTTCTCTGCCTGGGTTCGAGTTTCGGATTCGGCCAATGTGAGAAATCTTACCAGTAGCTTCTGGTCGGTGGTTCTTCCCGGGCTCTTCCTCCACCATTAATACTGGCCGCCATGTATAGTCTATCTTGTGCTGAAAGGTGGCGTTAAACCCTACAACAACATACATTTATCCTCTCTAATATCAGTTTCTGTCCACTAGCCCGGCATTTCTGCACTGATATAACCACAGATAAACTAGAAAAATAAAATACACGAGCGTGCTCTGATATTTGTGTATGACGACTTCATAAGCGGTTGTCTCAATCTCGTAGTACAAATACCTACCCAAAACTTGCGCAGGCTTTGAGTTATGGATATATATTCAAAATCCAGAATAAGCCGGCTCCCAAATATTTGGATGTTTTAATATGAGGTAAACACAATAAAATATAAATATAGGTTATCAAACCTTTTAATATGTTCCACGAATTAAAAGCTCAACATTTGGCAAAATGGATATTATATATGCAGCTGCCATTGTATGAAATGAGCTATATAAAAATAAAAATAAAAACAATTTAGAGAGCAAAGAAATTTGAATTCAGTTAGATTTTTAATTTTGTCTTGAATGGTGAAAGATGTAATTGTAATATCCGTAAATAAGCTCTCCCACCTCTTGGCATGACGATGGCAGATACAATTTGTGTTAGCGATTTATGTTTATCTGTCTTTGTATCTAGTGCTAACAAGTTCCTTCCTTTCTTCTTATGTAAGGAAGCCACATCGCAGCATGCTTCTTTAAGTCATAACTGGGCAATTCTTCGCTTCATTTAAACTTAAATGTTTACCAAATATTATTTTTCTTAATTATATTAAATAGTTGTTTTAATATATGTAGATTTACTTTAAATCACCGCCTTTGAAAAGATCTTCTTCCTCATGTTTCAAGTTTGCGATGTGTGTTTATTGTATCTATGTATTATGCTGTGTTTATATGTGTTATTGTAATGATTGATTTGTTTTATGTAATGTCAGCAAACAACTCATTAAAGCTTATGGTGATTTTTGTTTTGAATCCTGCCCACATTAAATAAATATTATTTTATCTTATTGCCGTATCGTGTACCCATATTCGAACTACTTTAGTTCTTCTTTGACGTCCACGCGTAGAGCCTTTTTAGACGCAATTAATCGTATTTTTATAAAACCTAGGTCGTTTTGAATTTCATTCAGGCAATGAAGCTATCAATATCTACGAAGCGAAAAATAAGTGATATCTAAAAATAACACATACCCACAATCGTGTTTTGTTCCGAGTCGGGGATGAGTGCTTTCGACCATGATGTTGTTTGATGATGGTGATGGTGATGATGAGACTATGGGATGATTTTGTTCCTCATGACCGTGGCGTTGATGATAATGATGGTCATGATGAACGTGACAAATACTAATGAAGCTGACAATGAGGACGGCGATTGTTATATTCTTTATAAACATTATCTCTAGTGTTATTTGAATATTGTTCTCAGGATGATTTTGAACGTTTTGTATTATTCATTATTGCATGCTTACAGTACCACATTTCCGCGTCACGCAATCCAAAAATTTAGAATCACTGATTGAGATAGCAAACTTGTTTATTTCCGGTATAACAGATGGCAGCATGGGTAGCCTATGTCCCTTTCTGGCACCGACAACCTGCCCGTTTGGATATATATGCCAACAACCCTATAGTGGAAGGGTGTATTGTGAAGACAAATGTAGTCTGAATAGAACCTTCTGTCACAATGACGGGGAGTGTTTTGTTGACCATCGAAATGGCAAGCTGAAGTGCAGGTAAGATAAATGTGTTTTCAAATGGCTTTCAGACTAAACAATCATATCAAACAACAATGTTCGTATTATATTACTTCAGTATAACAACTACAAACCTGTTACACAATTCAAATATACATGCAATGGTACCTGAGATCAAGAAAACGCAGCTACCCATTATGTGTACCACCAACCTTTATTTGTGTTGGGGCTGATATCGAATCCAGATCTTTGGGAGTATACTTTTAAAAATAAAACAGAATTTCTATCGAAGCGAAAAACTTCAGTCTTCTATCAGAATACATTTTAATGGTGCTTTAATGTGTTTGTAAACATTCTTAGAGAACACAATGCAGAGACTTAAATAATGTTTAAACAATACCTACAATACACAACTATGAAGGTGATTTATGGTCGCGTATGAAAAATAACATTGTCGGCATGCTAGAAATTACAGTAAACTAATAGCTGACCACGAATGATTTTTTGTAAAAGTCTGATATCACATGATACTAATGACACATCTCTTAGACGACAGATGGTGGACATTCATTTCTACTAGCAACTGACTTTATAAACAAAAACGGTAACGATTATAACCTTGTTGTTGCAGATCGGATTACTATTGCATATATATATTTGCATTTATTGTTTATATATTGATTATATATTGATTATATATTGATTATATATTGTTTATATATTGATTATATATTGTTTATAAATTGATTATATATTGTTTATATATTGATTATATATTGTTTATAAATTGTTTATATGTTGATTATATATTGATTATATATTATTTATATGTTGATTATATATTGTTTATAAATTGTTTGTGTATTGTTTATCCAATATTGTGTGATGCATAACATTGATAGACACATGTGAAAAACAAAAGAAAAAGGTAAATCAGTTAGAGTAGATATTTAGAATATTCAAAGATTTCGACGACAGTTAACCATTTTGTTTTAACCGCTCCGGAGGCCTAGTGGTTAGAGAGTCCGCCGCAAAAGCGGTAGGTCGTGGGTTCGATCCCCAGCCGAGTCATACCAAAGACTTACAAAAATGATACTAACAGCTGCCTCGCTTGACGTTCAGCATTAAGATGTTAGTGTTAGGACTGGTCGGCCTGGTGTCAGGATAAGACAGCCTATCACAGCAATCATCATTTGAAAACCCAAACAAAAGAAACAGACATACATACATACGGAGTAATAAAAGTCATATAGATAAACACAAAGGATGCGTTTATGTTCTTATGTATGTTTTTCAACTTGATACATGGTAGCTTTGAAACAAAGTAGTGATAAAAATGAAACTGAATACATACATACATAACATTCCCGAAAGTATAATGCAAATTTAAAATTACAATTTGATTTTAAAATATCTTTTTTTTTAAAAGTTTATATTGCAAGACGCGGTTTACCTATTCCAAAGTCAATGACATGTAAGTTTAATGAAATCTCTATAGAGCGTCGGTTTTTTTCTGCATCCGACATTTTTCTATCCGTTCTAATATAACCACCTGGTAGGTCCTACTAACGATTTCCATGCGCTCCATAAGAATGATGAATCCACATCAAATATGCTCATAGTTTTTTCTATTTAATTATGACCTTGAGTACATAAAACTATTGTTTAATTACGTGAATAAAATGAAAAGAGCACTTTTTTCTTCTCTTTGTTTTATCTCTCCATTCATTGATTCACACAGCAGATACACAGAGCAGATTCACACAGCAGATACACAGGGCAGATACACACAGTAGATACACGGGGTAGATACACACAGAAGATACACAGGGCAGATTCACACAGTAGATACACAGGGCAGGATCCAAACGATTGCCTGTGTTACGAGTCTATGCTCTTCAAAATAAGTAACATAAAAGAGTGAAAGACAACAAGCTTGTAAAATTAAACAAATAATTTATTTCCATCGGGAAAAAAATAAGTGAAAATGAGAAAAAGAACTTACGGTATTTCGCATTAATTCCAAAAATAATTCAAGAGATACAGACACAAGTCCTAATAATTAAAAGTCCTGAATAAAATTCAGCACAAGTCCAGAATAAATCCAAAATTTTACGACGATGTGGTAGTTTTTTTAAAAGAGTGTTTAAGTTCCAACAGTCTTTCGTTGAATCACATTAATATAATTCCACGTTTGAATTCACTATAAATTTCAGCGAATGCCTCTATCTAAGAATGTTATCAGAGTAATTTTGTATTTCCAGAGAAAGTAATGATTTGAATTCTATAATTTGAAGAAATTAAATTTCCAGCCGAAAATGAAATATTGGATACAACATATAATACAATTTTCAAAAGTGTCACGTTTTATAGCACAACTGAAAAACTCCTCCCAGTTACAAATTTATATAGTTCTCTACTTGACATCAAATCACAATTAGCACTTTCTAAAAATAGACCAGTACCTAATTGAACATACACTTCTAGAATGATTGTATGAGTATTTTTAGTTACAACACAAAAACCTGTAAAATTCGATTAGCAATTTCCAAACGCCTGACCTAAAGCAACATATTTAATATATAATATTAACAAAATACAAACTATAACCTGGAGTATGTACAATTCATTTAGAAACTTCCAAAACCTAGACTAGACCTAAATAAATACATTAACATCTATTAATAACAATTCTGATTTTAAACCCATACACGCAGATAATAATTTAGCTATGTATTAGTTGTTTATTTATACAGAATGCAATATTTAAAAAAATCAATATTGGTCAACAGCAATTAAATCAATTTTGGACATAGTCAGGTCCAACGTGCAATGTTACATTACAATACCATGTAATGAAATTTTAAACGAAATACAACAATCTAATTAACAAAGATTTAAATTATATATACATTACTCCAGACATTCATTAAGATTGACGAATTTCGATCAATTATATCCATTACTGTCCACTGAAGAGAGGTCAAATGACTTCTGTAAGTTTTTTAAAAAAAAAAACAAAAAACAATTTGTCAAATATAGTCATGTATACTTGATTTTATAATTGCATCAGCACTAGAATGGTTCGTTTTGTTTCAGCGGAAGTAACAAACAATTTACTAACCAACGTGTTGATAATCAATTAACATCGCCAAAAATATTAACGTTTACTGAATGGTTACGATGTGGATTATATAGGTACATCCATTCATGTTTCTAGATGTATGGAAACAATATTGAAGAGATTTGTAAATGTACCGTCTTAATTCACTCGCGCCTTCGCTGCTCGTCCAATCAATCAATACATTTGAAGAACTATAGAATTATTTCCAAATTTAGGTAGAAAAGTACGGATATATATATATATATATATATATATATATATATATATATATATATATATATATATATATATATATATATATATATATATATATTACAAATAAATAATTTGGAGTTGATTCAATATTTATTCAGGCGTTCGATTTTGGATAGAGGTTAGCTTGCTTTACTTAAAATGACTCTCACGTGTGTTTATTTATGGGTAAGTATACTAATTAATTCATATATGGTAAATGGTCGGTGCGATTTTATTAGCCACTCCATGTTCTCACTGCATAATAATTTACATATTGTGTAATTGACTTGTTTGCATATTTTTATTCATAAGTGTGTCTGGATAGAAATCCACAATTACATAATAATTTGTATATCCTGTAATTGACTTATCTACACATTTTATACAGATGTCTGGTTACAAATCCGATACTGTGTAATAATTTGTATATAGTGTAATTAACTTGTCTACACACACACACACACACACACACACACACACACAAACACACACACAAACACACACACACAGATACACACAGATTTATAGTTACAAATCCGACACTGTGTAATAATTTATATGATTTGTCTATTCATATTTTGCACATATATGTGACTGGATGCAAATACGCCACTGAATACATATATTTACACACACGGGTGTCTCGATACACATCCGACACTGCGTAATAATTTGTATAAGGTGTAATTGATTTGTCTACATACTTGTACACATACAGGTGTCTGGATACAAATTCAGACTACTACTTTTCTGGAGAGAACTGCGAGTTCATCAAACCCAAAGGAAACTCCTCTCCCTCATCCCTCTCGGTCAAGGACTACGCCATTATTGGCGGCGTCGCAGCTGCTGCAATCATAGTCATACTAGTAATTTTTCTTGGAGTCAGGGCTTTGAGAAAATCATTTGTGAATTCCAAGGATAAGGACATCGGAAACGACGATGAGTAAGAAGTATTATGATTGGCAGTGTTTAATGCACCATGAAAGAATTCTATCTATCAATCTATCTATCTATATATCTATCTACCTACCTACCTACCTATCTATCTATCTATCTATATATCTATCTATCTATCTATCTATCTATCTATCTATCTATCTATCTATCTATCTATCTATCTATCTATCTGTCTGTCTGTCTGTCTGTCTTTCTGTCTGTCTGGGGCCCCGAGTGTCCGAGTGGTCTAAAGCGCTCTCCGTTACGGATCACTGCCATCTCACCTGTCTGCATAGGTTCGAGTCTAATATTCGGGTAATTTAGTTATGTGAGAAAGTTTGCCAGTAGTTTCTCGTGGGTCGGTGGTTCTTTCCGTGGGTTTTCCCGGGTTCTTCCTCCACCAATAAGACAGGTCGCCATGTATAGCCTATCGTGTGCTGACAAATGGCGTTAAACCCTACAACAACAATCTATCTATCTATCTATCTATCTATCTATCTATCTATCTATCTATCTATCTATCTATCTATCTATCTATATATCTATCTATCTATCTATCTATCTATCTATCTATCTATCAGATGTATGTGATGTAACTGACTGCTAAATACATATAGCATAGTACACACACACACACACATATTATTATTATTATTATTATTATTATTATTATTATTATTATTATTATTATTATTAATGCTTGAAACGTTATTGATTCGATTCCCAAGCTAAATAATAATTAAAAAAATCAAAATCCTTAGCAACGCCGAATTCTCTGAAAGTCCTCAAAAAGAAACTAGAATCTTAACTCTGACGATACAAGTTCTCATTTTATTATTTTCCTCATTTTTTTTACTTGTAGGTCATTCAGTTCGAATATAAGTGCGACCCATGCATCAGTGCATATGTCAAACATGTATTTGTCTAACCCGCACGAGCGGCAGGGGATTGATAACACAGCCGAAGTGTTCGATTCGGGTCTGCCTCAAGTTACCACAAATGATCTGAAACTTTACAGAAACTCACAGGCTAACAGGGATTCGCAAGCTAAGCACGAGGTCAATATTTTAATTTGTTTTGAACTGTTTGACTTTGTATTTATTTCGCTTTTGTTTTGTGTATTTTTTTCAGTTAAGCATCATTTTTTTATAGTCAAGAATTTATGTCCTTCTGAGAAACCATCATCATACAGCTTAATCAAGATTATCAGTTGGACGATTATGAGCCTTACAGCCTTACTATTCAAATTTCGCTTCGTTTTGACTTGCAGAATGTGTTTGTTTACGTTTTCTAGCTTGAACTACCACGTGTTACGCGATAAAAGGACGATGATATTTTGTTCACAATCTTTTCTATATTTACATACAGGGTTTGGTCAAACTTACTTTTTATATGTAGGGTTTGGTCAAACATTATATAAATCAGCAAATGAGGTAACGTAAAGTATGTATCAATTCATTTAGTTATGCTTAATTATTATGAAGCCAGATTCAGCTCCAACTAAAGTTACTTATATTGATTAAACAAACCACTGTAAGTCTACCTTCTTTAGCTTGTTTTGTTTGCATTCCCATTTATATGTGTTATATTGTCTTTTATTTTCATCTAGGTTTATTATTAACTTTTTTTAACACCATGGAATCTTTCTCACCAAACTGATTATAACACTTTCATCGAGTCCTTAATAATAATATTCACCCAGACCTCGATAATGTCCACACTAGTCCTCAATAACATTCACTCCGGACCTCAATAATATTCACCCCATACCTCAATAACATTCACTCCTGACCTCAATAATGTTCACTCTGAACCTCAATAATGTTCACTCCAGTTATCAATAATTTTCACCCAGGATCCCAGTAATGTTAACACCGGTCTTGAATAATTTTCATTTCCGGTTTATAAAGCAGCATGAGTAAACAAATCGCTGTATTTGGATCAGCAGATAGGTGAAATAGCCAGTTTCAATTTACCTTCTTTTCCATTCACAGAAATATAAAAATTTCATACAGAATTTATAATATTGTTATTTAATGTTTTCTTGTTTTTAGTTTTGTTTGTTGTTTGGGGGAGGGGCTGGGGGGGTACTGCTTTATTAAATTTTTGCTCAGGTCTTGATGTTGTTTGTCCATCGATGCGACGTGGACCTCTATAGTCATCAGACGATTGTAGAGACTGTTCTGTGCGTGCGCAGGTGGCTGATGATGAGGCCAACCCTTGCACGGAATGTTCATTTGCATAAGGGACAGAGGATGAGTGTGACATCTCCAGGAGGGTTGATGGCACGTGCTATTCTGGCTTGCCTCTTCAGCTCTGCAGCTGCTGTCCTGCTAGATATGCACAACTCGGAGCCTTTGTGCACAGACAAACGCCAAGTGACTCGATCGCTTGCTATTTACACCCAGGAATCATGGTTTATCTTGAGCGCTTTCATTGCAGTTTTCAGATTCTCTTTGAAGCGTTTCGTCTGACCTCTGTGGGATTGCTGCCCTTGCTGCCCTTGCTCTATCTCGCCACAGAAGAGTCTCTTTGGCAACCGGTGGTTTGGCATGCGTGCATAATGTCCCGCCCAGCGTAGCTGACACTGCATCAGAATGGTGTGGATGCTGGGGTGACCTGCTTGGGCAAGTACCTCAGTGTCTGGAACCTTGATGTTGAGTATTTTCCTGAGACTTGTGGTGTGAAAGTGGTTCAGCTTCCTGGCGTGGCGTTGGTACACCATCCACTATTTGCAAGCGTGAAGTAGTGTAGGGAGTACAACTGCCCTGTAGATCATTAGTTTGGTCTTTATGCTGACGCCTCTTCTATTTCAGACGATGGAATACAATCTGCCGAAAGTTGCGCTTGCTCTGGCAGTACGAAGATTCACCTAGTCGTCAAGAGTGATGCTCTGTTACAGTGTGCTGCCAAGTTAGGTGAAGTGGTTCACTACGTTGATTTTTGGCCGTTGATGGCAATGTTGGGCTCAATATAGGGCTTTCCGGGGGGCCCGCTAATGCAGGACTTCAATGCTCTTGGTACTGCTGGTGATACCAAAGCATGTGCAGGATCTGAAGAACGCTGCATTGCAGGTCGGTTTCTGAGCCATCATTGAGGTGGCAGTCTGTGATTAAATTGTTTTCCATCTTACGGTACCTGACGCCGACTCCAACTTCTCTGTCTCTGAAAGCATTGATCAGCGCGGCAGAGAACAATAGGCTGAACAGTGTCGGTCGGTGCCGGAACACAACCCTGCTTGATGCCATTGGTTACTGGAAATAGCTCAGATGCCTCTCCATTGTCCTGGTGGAATTGTGCCTGCATGCCATCGTGGAATTGCTGAACCATGGATATCAATTTTATTGGGCATCCGTACTTGGCAATTACCTTCCATAAGCCTGCTGACAGTATCAAATGCCTTTGTCAAGTCGACGTAGATGGAGAAAAGGTCGGTGTTTGCTCTTGACATTTCTCTTGTGACTGCTTTGCAGCGAACATCATTCGATGGCCCTACGTTCTTTTTTGGAATCCACACTGGCTTTCTGGAAGTATTTCCTGGTCAAGGTGCATAGTTAGGCGGTTCAGTAGAATTCTGGCGAGTATCTTGAGAGAAAGGATATACCCCGGTGGTTGTCACGGGCCTGGCGGTTCCCTTTGTGCTTATACAGTGTATTATGGAGGCGTCTTTGAATTCCTGGGGGATCAACTCTTGCTGCCACATCAGTAAAAATCGCTGGTGGATCCTTTCTATCAGGACTGTGCCCCCTTCCTTGTAGACCTCTGCTGGGATGTAGTCTGCACCAGGTGCTTTACCACTGGAGACCTAATGTATCGCTTTATGTGTCTACCTACAGCAAGGATGGAGGGTCATCCAGTGATTCGTTGATGGGTATCTGGGGAATACGACTGATGGATTCATGATTGATGGATGAAGAGCAATACACGACGCTGTCAAAGTGTTTAGCCCATCGTTCAAGAATCTTCTCTTTGTCAGTAATTAACGTGCTCCCGTCTGCACTGAGAAGGGGTGGGGAAGGGTCCAGAGAAAATAGGTCCATACACTTATTTCAGGGCATTTTAGAAGTTTTCATGTAATGCTAGTTTGATCTCATTATCAAGAGCGGTCGATTTACTCCAGACGTATTTCCAGGGCATCCGCCAGGGACTGTTTAGTACTGGTATATTTTGGTATAGTGATGTTCTTTCGTTTAGGAGATTTCTTTCCTTGTGGGCGTCTTTTCGCCTGAATGCGGTTGTTGAGTTTGGTGATGATAAGGCGGTGGTCTGTCCAGCATTCAACGCCGTATAAAGACTTGGTTACACGCACATCCTGCATGTCCCTCTTCCTGACAATAACGTAGTCGATGATGTGCCAGTGCTTAGAGCGTCGGTTCATCCACGACGTCCGGTTACGGGTAGGTAGGCGGAAGACTGTATTGGCAGTTCAAGTCTGGAGCAAAAGGAGACCGTTGCTGTTACAGTTACCCACTCAGTGCTTTCATAGCACTCCATTAGGAAACGTGATCACAGCACAGCCTAATTTTGCTTTGAAATTACCAAGAATGACGCGATTATATGCCATTGGAACGTCAGCTATGACGGAGTGACGATCCTCACAGAACGTTATCTTCATTTCATCTAGATTTGTCATGATTGGAGTATAAAAACTGATGATGGTAAGATGCTTTCCTCCAGACAAGTAGATGAGTTTCATGGTCATGAGTCTATCGGTTACCCCACTTGGGAGGTCCAGCCAATTAGTCGATCAGTGCTGTCTGCGAATCCGAAACCGTCTTCACGGTGCTCTTCACTTCCTCGGCCACTCAAAACGAAAGTGTATCCGGAGTTCTCCTTCTCCTGCAAGCCGGATCTCGCTCAAGGCAGCACTGTCCACGTTGTATCTGGTTGTATATGTACCCTTTTCTTTAAGGGCGGTACTCCTATGTGGTCTTTCTGCATTGTCTCTGTCCAGTAAGGTGCGCATAATCCATGCGCCAAGTGTGAGAGGAAAATACTCATTTTCTATTTTGCATTTTAAACGCTGAATTCACGGTATTCTGGCTGGGAACGTTTAGAACAGACAATGTTTGTGGTACCTTTTATAACACATTCCACATGCCAATGAGGTTAGCAGTGCATTCATGAAAGGACTGCTCAGTCGCTCAGGTGGCTGCCAGACTCCATTGCTACTCCATGTCAAGGGTGAACGACCCTAATGGCCTGAGCTGCCTGTATGCAGGTTTGCGACTACGGCTACCAGTGTATCAACACCTGCCGCTTCGTCGCTTGCCTGTCTCCACATAACTTTAGTGGGTGATGAAATGGGATAGGTTAATGACAAGAAGGACTTGCGCGGTGACTCTGTTTTAAGTGAGGAAGAGTTGCGCAGTTCGTCAACCTCACTCGCTTTCTCAAAACCATCTGGGTGCAGCAGCAAGATAACTTCGACGACACCGGATACAGAGTTGAGTGCAGTGGATGACCAGGACTTCCTACGTATCGTGTCGTGGTCTTAGCGTTCGACTGCGGTTTACTGGGAATCGCCTTTCTGCCCGTTGACCGGCTGGTCGTTCCTCCGCTCAAGCTGTCGAATCCAATCTTCACATGCTAGGTAGACAAAGCTTAACTCACCGAGGGTTTAAGACCCGTCGGCTACCCTCAGCCTGGTTCAGCCGGTCAGTCGATGCCGTTTTCCGGAATGTGGCCGCTACGCATGCCACAGCTTATTGGAGCCACAGGTAAGAACTGAGTGCCAAGTGGGTACCCCCGAAGGAGTACGACTGCTTAGCCAGCCAGAGGTGTTATACCCTCCCAGTACACCCCATACGCCCTAGAATTGTCTGTTTTTTGTGTAATTTCCTGTGATCACATATGCATACTTTTTGAATTTGATGGCGCCCCGGGAAGACGAGTAGACTAAGGGGTTCGCCCTTACAGAATACTCAAATCTTACCTCTGCCCGCATGAGTTCGATTGACGACATGGCCAACGTGGGAATGTGAGAAAGCTTGCCAGTAGTTTCCCCGTGACACGGTAGTTCTTCCCGGTGTCATCTAGGGTTCTTCCACCACCAAGTATACTGGCCACCATGTATACCTTAACATGTGCTAAAACAAAGCGTTTAACACAACAAACACAAAAACACTACCTAACAAAAATATTTGCATGAATGCTATAGGGTCAGAATGCTTGTAAAATTCTAATTATTAAATTGTGGTGATTTAAGTCGAGTTAAATACAAATCGGTATTTCAAGATGTAGCTAGTCTAAACTTAATGAACATAATATCCAGAATCTACGTTAATTATTTTAATTCCAGCAATAAATCGATAAAAATATAACCTTATCTGCAAGCTAGATCCATGTAAACTGTTTAGACTTACGTGCGACGGAAAATAGAGTAGGAAAAGATATCTGCCTTAATTTTCCGTTTTGTTATTATAATGTATTATCATCACTCTAAAAATTTACCGATATAAAGCCTAATTGTAACCCAAATTGTTTACCGGGTAATTCTGATGAAGTGTGGAGATCGGATGAAATTAAATATATATTACAAATGGGGGCGGGGTGGGGGTGGGGGGCGATTATAAAGCACATATTAACTTGGTCCGGATTTATTATCCAATCATTACGGCTCGCTGACATTCAAAGTTTTTAGAAAAGAATCATAACACTCAATCGTTTGATTAAATTCCAGCTATTCCAATATATAAATACCATTAATACTGGCCGCCATGTATAGCCTATATTGTGCTGAAAAATGGTGTTAAACCATAAAAAAACAAAAAAAAAAAACAGCATTTAACTACCGATTATCAATCAAGGAGAAGCAGTTACTACAGTGTCATTTTCAGCTGATATGATTTAATACTTTTAACCCTAGTAGGCCTATTCCTTCACAGGGTTTGTTTTTGTATGGGATGGGATTTTTTTCGGGAGGGGTTGCTTTGTTTTTACATAAAACTATTTGCAATAATTGTCTTCGTAAAATATTTCTTACTTCCGTAAATAGGTAAACGAGAGAAGGGGTATCCATTTAAAATCACTTCCACTTGCATCCACCATTATGCGACACCGCCTGGGTTACTCGTATTACACTGCATAAGAAGTCATGATCAAAAGACAGGAAATGACTAAAAAGCACTTGTGGAATCTACTGCATATTTTGTTTAAAAGACTGGATATTTAAAATGTCATATCTCTATACCACAACGTCCGTTCCAGGCGTTCCGGTCCAGTGGCCTAGTGGTTAGAGCGTCCGCCGCGGAAGCGGGAGGTCGTAGGTTCGATCTCCGGCCGAGTCATACCAAAGACTTACAAAAATGGTACTAACAGCTTCCTCGCTGGACGCTCATCATTAAGAGGTTAGTGTTATGACTGGTCGGCCTGGTGTAAGGATAATGTGACTGGGTGTGACATCATGCTACATGTCCACGGCATGATGCCCCAGTGCTAGACATGACTATAAACTGCCTTAATGCAGACATCTTAGCGATATGACTGAAAAATTGTTAAAGCAACTTTAAAAATCCTAATCAAACAAACAAACAAACTGTTCCAGGCATTCAGAATGATTTCGTTTTCTTATTAAGACGATAAGTACGTTTGAAAACGAACAATTAAAAATTACATTGGACGATTAAGATGGATCGAACCCAAGGTAGTTGCATTCATATTAAGGCTAATCTTAATCCAGTTTAATCGTTTGAGTTATGATTCGAGTATATACACGCATTTCCTACTGCTTCGACTATCGGGTGAGAGATGTCGCTGATCCATGAATTACGAGATTGAGAACTTAGTCGCTGCTATGTTCATTCAGAAACAATGGCGCTTACAGTTGTGAGAATTTGTAGATTTTATATTTAATTTTATTTAGAAAATTCATCAACACATTATCTTTGCAACTTCTATTAAGGAGAAAATTAGCAACATTTGGTGAAATTTTTATGTATGCAATGTGATTAGCAAGTGAAGTTCGTTTCGCATGTTTCCAGGCTTTTGTCTATCAACCATCAAACCTGGCTGGGCCGTTGTCAAGCAGTATTAGAGAATTTGATTCACCAGAGATTGATAGAAAACTAGAGCAAAATGTACGTAATGTTCTCTTTCTCTCTCTCTCTCTCTCTCTCTCTCTCTCTCTCTCTCTCTCTCTCTCTCTCTCTCTCTCTCTCTCTCTCTCATATATACCATCCATATTATCACAACTTGTATGATTTTAGGGAACGTCACAACTATGTATGTTGTTCAGATGCTGGACGCAGGAGGTCGCGGGTTATGTCCGTGTCTTAATCATACCAAAAGATTTATATTTTTTAAAGAAAGGATACTAACAGCTGCCTCGCTAAGCGATAAACATTAAGAGGTTAGTGTTGGGACTGGTCGACCTGGTGTCAGGATAATGTGACTAGGTTGGACATGCGGGAGGCCCAAGTGCAAGACATCAACTTAAACTGCCACATTGTACATTGTAGCGATATGACTGACAATTATTTAAAACTACGCTAAAAATGCAACTTACACGCACACGTTGTTCATCCTTATTATTTGGGGTGTATCATTTACATGCGGTGATTTGATCACCATATATAGAAATATGGCTAAAAACATCAGGCGATAAGCCCAAGTGCACGGATCTAACACCCACCGGTTACTACATCAAGTCATTCCCCCGCAACTCTCTCGGAGGTGGAATCGCTGTCATTATAAAGATTTCCATGATAAAATGTTTTAAATACAACACAACCTTCAAGTTCTGCCACATATCGTTTGAACTAGTCCGGACAACACTCACATTGGAACAAAGGTCAGTCCATTTTTTCTGCCTCTAGCGTCCTCCTTCTAGTAGTTAAAAACAAGCTGACTGAATCTCACTTTTTAGAAAAGTTTCCGAATCTCCTGGAGTATGGAAATTCGATAGGTGGCAGCCTGATTATTTCAACTATCAATTTGACTGTCATGGAAATTTATACACATCAAAACTCCTATATTATATTCATGTTTTCAACCTTAAACAGTCAACACCTTTATTTGCTACTAAGAGAACCCTCCGTATGATAAATATAACCAAACTAATGCATGACCACCAAGACAACCTAACAAGCTGTTTAACTCCTACAGCAAAACAACTCGATAACTGCCTGCGTTAATTGCTTGAAAACTAGCCACTGAGAGTATCAGTTCAAAAGTGGTATCCGTGGTATAGAAGTTTTAGGGACCAGCTTCGCACTGCTAAAAGAGACCGCCGTAAAGCAGTGAGGCTTTAGCTTTCCAGCAGACTCACTATTCATAAAGAAATCTATGAAGCCACTAACAACAACGTCACAAACATGGTCCACTTAGCCAAGCTATGCCACTACAGTAAAAAGATCACGGAGAGTTCCAGCTGCAAAGAGCTATATGAGATTACGCCACTTCCAACTAACATTTCCCCAGTAGACCTTCCGGACCTATCTGCAGATTTCTTCCATGACAAAGTACAAACTATTAGAGATAAACATGACCTCACAATTTCAATTGACTCGTCGTCACCATACCGTTACGATACAGAATATCAGCAACAACCATTAGGAGCATTTGAACCTATCTCTATGGATTTAGAACCCACAATCGTGATGAAGAGTGCACGACAGTCATGTGAAATTGATTCATTTCCAACATCACTGCTGATTGAGTGCTTAGACGCAATATTGCTTTTATTAACTGATGTTATTATTATCTCTATCTCATTCGAGTAATTCCCATCTTTTATAAAAATGCCATTGTAAAGCCTCTGCTGAAGACACCAAGACATGACCATAACGATTTAAAGAAATACCGCCCAGTTTCTGATCATATAAAATAATCTTAAAAAAAGTTATTCTAACCAAACTTGTATATCATCTGAATTTAAACAGTCTTTTTAGCAATTTACAGTCTGCATATCGCCCTTGTCACAGTACTGAAAATACTCATCTGAATGTAGTTAATGACATTGGACTGCTTTGAATGACTGCTTTGGATAGCGGAACTATTACAGTCCTCACCCTCCCTGATTTGTATGCAGCATTTGACACGATAGACCATGATATATTACTTTCACCCTCTCCAGCATGTATTTGGCATTCACAATACAGCCTTTCTGTGGTTCAATTTCTACTTAGTCAACAGGACACAAATGGTATATGCTAATAGAATACACTCCATCCTATTTGATCTATGTTGTGGTGTCCCACAGGGGTATGTTCATGGACCTGTTTTCTTCATATATGCACTCAACCATAATAGCATCTTGTCTAGATAATTGTGACGCATATACCGATGACGTCTTCATCTTCAATACATCTGGAAAGATCATGTGGAAACCACTCTATAATTCTTTGATCGACTCAGTGATGCACATTTTACAATTAATTTAGGTAAAAGTGAGTTTGCCGTGCTTGTATTACAATTTTAGGACATATTATTGGACTGTCAAGTTAAAACCCGCAGAAGTTAAGATCAATGCTATCTCTAACTTCACAGTGCCTATTAGAAAAAAGCATCTGATTCAAAACTCAGGTATGGCTTAACATTATGGAAAATTGTGTCCACAATCGACTGACAAATGTCTTGAGTAAGATCTCAAAACTATCATTGGTCTGAAAGGTATCAGGAATCTTTTGCAAAATTGATAAATTATACGTCCAGACTCCATGGTTCATTCAGCACCAA
Organism: Unio delphinus; assembly: GCA_029339505.1. Classification (NCBI taxonomy): domain Eukaryota; kingdom Metazoa; phylum Mollusca; class Bivalvia; order Unionida; family Unionidae; genus Unio; species Unio delphinus. The sequence continues at coordinate 23,647,815 of JAQISU010000003.1, forward strand.
ATTTCAGTCACTTATTTAAAATGTTTGCTGATGCAGGTGATGTAGTGGTTGGCTAGTATTGATTCAAGGACATAACACTGTTGTGGACCATCCAATGTGATACTTTTCAAACAAAATTAAAGAAGTACCACATACATTATCCCACAATCGAGAGGGAATTTTTGGCTTTGATTTTGGCTTTGAAAATATTAGAACCATATATTAGTTCAGCTCATTCTCCCATTATTAAATTCAATGATAACAACCACCTTACGTTCATTACCATCAGAATTGCAAAGTGCTCATTGATGTTTTGGCCATAAAATATTAATATGGGATTAGTGAGGACTCGTTCAAAGTCGTTATCTATTATATCATTGTGGTATATGCAAGACTAATGGTATATCAGTACATTCAAGACTATTGTAATTCATTCTGAGCATTCTATACCATTGGACATGTGATAGAACATTTAGGATTATCTGGCATTTAATATGTCTCGTATTTATTATAAAGTCCGCTGGTTCTGAGATGTGCACTGTATTTTCAGCTTCATCATTTTATTCAACATTTATTTATTTTCAGGGCAGGAAAAAGACATCAAGTAACAAGAACTCCAACAATTATATTTTATAGTAAGGTTCTACTCTGTATGCAACAAACTATAGGGCATTCTACAACTCTTTGAAAAATTGGACAGTATTAGGAGAGCTGTACCGTGCCTCGATCATACTCATACGTTTTTTGTTCATGCATTATTTGAACAAACTTTATATATATATATATATATATATATATATATATATATATATATATATATATATATATATATATATATGCTGTATACACACGCCGATGAGCAATCTTCATTTCTCTAAATATATTGTAAAACATTTTCTCCATAATTGGCAATTTTTACATATCTAGACGATTATGCATATTGTGTCGTCCATTTTATTTCATATTTTATAACAATTTAATGAAGATAAACCAGCTGGTTGAAAACATACATGTAGAACGCACATATATATCAATTTCCTGCTGTCCGAGTTAAATGCCATCTTATTTGTGTTCTCTCAAATAGCCTCGTATATGTAAAGATAATGTTCAGCTCAATAACATATCGTTTTCTTTAAAATCATAGTTAATTTAATTGGAAAAAAAAGTAATGGAAATTGACAAAGGACGTTTATACATGTGGTGGAAATTTCATTAGAAATGGATGAGAGATTTTTAAAGTTATATTATTTAATTCGTACGTGGTATATACAAAAAAAAGACCAATATAGGTGAACCGCCAAGAGCTCATGACATGCCGCTTGAGTGCCCCACAAGTTGGCAAAAAAATGTCTGGTACACGCCATGCTATCATCGTTGCTAGATAAGGTTCCGATATGTTACCTTAACTACATCATGGCGGATCGATCTAATATTTAAGTGAATTTCACTGGCGACATCTATTGTATAACACGAGTCGCATTCCTTAGAATATCACGAATTGCATCCCATATTGATGATGATAATATATTACTGTCTAATACTCAAGCTGGATTCAGAAACAGATATTTCACAAGATACAATATATTTTCTTAAGAATAAGCTTATTGAATTTATTAAAAATTTCAAAATTAACCGTTTTGTAATTTTTTATTTTAAGTGTCTTTGATAATGCATCGAGAGCTGAAGCATGGCATTTATTGTATTAGATAGGCTTCGGGCGAATGTGTTTAAATGTTATATTAAGTATTTATAATTAAAGCAAAGCATATGTTGTTATTTTTATGTTGTTCTCGTGTGATTGTTTCGTTTCGTTTTGTGTTTGTATATTGAAAAGGTGTAGGTCGAGGTGAAATTGTATCTCCATTATTGTTCTGTTTATTCTTATATGAACTAGAACTATTTGCATTGGTGAATGGGTGTACAGGTTGTGATGTACTACACCTAAGAAACTGATTTTGTAAATATTTTGAATGTTATGTTGCTTTTCCACGCTGACAACACTGTGCTTGTGCAGATAATCTTGTTGACGTGCAATGTACCATTGGTATGTTTAGGCAGATAGTGTACAACTATTTACGTATATTCGATACATAGAACACAAAATATATTGTATTGGTTCCCAAACAACAAGATCAGACATAATGTTTGTTAATTAAATGCCCATAATGATGGTATAGATGAATATAAATACTTAGGTCTTACATTTCACAGGAATGGAACGCTCTCCAATGGCTTAAGTTTTCTATTGAAACTGGTATATTGTCTAAAGTTTCTATAAGGAAATATATTGTACTCTGTCAGTCGCAAGAAATAGGTGATGAAATACCAAAGTCTTCCGTCGAGTTCTTATGTTCATAATAAAGGACATAAATGCATACCTCATTGTTATGTCTCCAGGACTAAATGTTAATAAATACAAACAGTTAATGAATACGTGTAACACACGACTCTTGTAAAATAGTCACAGGTTCTAAAATAATGTTGTCTCTATGTAATCCCTTTCAAGCATCATGTTATGATATCGTCCGCTAAAGTCGTGTTCTTTTCTTACATACATAGGGGGGCCCCGAGTCTAAAGCGCTGTCCGTTACGGATCACTGCCGTCTCACCTCTGCCTGCGTGGGTTCGAGTCTAAGATTCGACTAATGTAGTTATGTGAGAAAGCTTGCCAGTAACTTCTCGTGGGTCGGTGGTTCTTTCCGGGGGTTTTCCCGGGTTCTTCCTCCACCAATAATACTGACTACCATGTATAGCCTATTGTGTGCTGAAAAATGGCGTTAATCCCTAAAAAAAAAAAAAATACATATGTAGGTGAAAGTACTAATGTCTTGTCTAGTCTGGTATTAAGGAAACCAAGATATATCTTTTTTCATAGTTGGGGACTTATATTTCTTGGAATACTGTATCATGAAACAAAAAGTATTCATTCCGCTGCATCATCCCTTAAGCTTTTAACTTTACTATCAAGGTCACGCATGAATATTTTGATAGAAAAGTTGACATTTACATATATATGTTTAACCAATCGTGGTTTCTGTTCATACATGAAATGCCTTATCGGGAGGAAAAGACAACTCTGCAGCACATCGCGTTACTCATTGAACCTTGGGTCAAAGTGTAACAATTTCAGCTCTTTGTTGTAGCACGAGCTCTACATGAACGCTCCAGCCCTTCTGTTGTTAAGTTCCGTATTTTACAGTGCACGTGTTGACCTTGCATTATTTCTTCTACATATATTCAATATTGATGGGATTTATTAGTTTTTAAAAGAACTTTTTAAAAGTTTGTCATCAAACAATTGCATCAAAATTACTCTGAACATATTTATACTTTTTTTTTATCTGCATTTTTCTTGACAAAAATTATATAATTAGCTCAGAAAAACCATCTGCTATTAAATACTACATCCTTCTTCTTTTTAAAGACGTATCATAAGCAACGTTCCCTCTAAGCTGCGGCGCGTGCTCGAGCGCGCAGCTGCTCAGGCATCCCCGCGCAGCTGAATTGTCAATTTTTGCTCAATCCAACGTTAAATTTGCTCGTCTCCGTAATGCTTGCGGAGTGCAGCGAGCATTGCGCGTACACCTACCATTCGCTTAGAGGGAACGTTGATCATAAGTGTCGAGGAATGTAGAAATAGGGCGAAATTACAGGACTTCCAAATATTAGTAGACATGTATGTATCCGTGTGGGACACGTAATGAATAATAATCATTAAACAGTAAAAACAAATATTAAAATCCCTTGGTAAGAATTGTGCGTACCTATTTTTAACGGGGAACTTTTATTGTGTTGGTCATGATTATGCAGCTCTTTCTCTCTCAACTGTTTCAAACACACACCTGCGCGCGAGCCCATAAATATGTGTACACACAAATTTATCTATTTAACTTTCTTACTGCGTGTTCTTACAAAGTCTCGCCGTACTATGCAACATTCTTTTCCTCCCTTCGTCTCTTATATAAAATGATTTAATGGCTTACAAATCACGTGGCTATTGCCGTATTGGTTTGATTCACAAGGTGCAATCTACGTCCCGTGATCTGTTTTTTTCCCCCGCTTATATAAACATAAAAATGACTTTAAAGATAAATTATCCGGCCCGCACCCTATAGAAAGTTGCACATGCCTGAGTGTGACATTTGTGACCGTAATCATTGCAGAGTCCATACTGATGAGAGAACTTGGTTCAAGCACATGAGTCTGACTTGCTATCAACAAATATATTTTTTTTTAAAAAGACGACATTATGTGAAAGCATGTACTTGTGTACATGTATACCATAAATACACATAACACAAGGACTGCAAGCGAAACTCCGCCACTCCTCCATAGTGGATTATCATCTGGCCTTTTCTTCTTCTCACCTCACAATTGCAAGACAATTGGGAACCATCAGAGATTCATTCGGCAGACACTTGTGTACCTGAAGGCGAAAGCGTAAAAGTTATATTTACGTGAAAACTTATTTTAAAAAATTTCACAAAGATGCAAGTTAAGCATGTTATTTCTTATCAACTTCATGCACTGTTGTGACTATCTGTCTTTTTGTCGACTTCATCAAGTCGATTCTACTAAAGGAATGATGCTGACCTCAGTTATTGGAATAACAGATCACAGTAAAAGATTATCTTATCTCGGCACCAAGAATGACACATTCCCAATTGAGCCGTATGTAAATTAATGTGTATAAACCAAGTTTTTCCGCTCTAAAATTCGATAAGCGCTTCAGGATCATGAAAAAAATAATTATAGCTAAAAAGCATTTTAAAAAATGTCCCTATCAAATATTGGTATAGGTACATCTATATAACATTAAATATCAAAATACAATTTTCAAAACAAAGAGTTGGACGGGGATTGGGAGGGGGTTATTTATGGGGTATTTTATGATAGGACATTCAGTTATGAATATGTGTGGTATAATTACAAGTCATCAATTTCTTGGATTACATACATGGTTTTCGTTACTTAACCGCGTTGAGGATCTTCATATGGTCCTGTTTTCAAAGCTATGCCAACACGGGAAGTAACTCGTGTATGCATACTGATTAATCTCTCATCAATTCCCTTCAACTAGGAAAACATTAGCAGTGCTGTCAAAGTCCCGTATGTGTACAAAGTATCCTAAACATTTAATACATTTATGTATATTTATGACTGTTTGTAAGAGATAACATTTTTTTAACGTTTAAACATAAACACAAATAAGATCTGCCTTAGAAATATAGCAGCAGCAGAGGGCAAACAGACCAATTTTTTGCTAGGCTTCTTACGAAAATAAAATTCTGAGACCAATAACGCCAAACCGAAGCTTCTAACTAACCGAGAGTATCTCTCCAAAAGTCTCTCTTGGGGGTTGGCTTATAAGTTACTATATCGTTGTATTATTTTTTAAAAAAAAGTATATACAAAAGTTTACATTCCTGGACGCTTATTTGTGTCACGCCCTCTCTGCTGCTATAATGTATCATCCAAATATTGTATCAAGACCTACGCGATATAGCGACCTAGGATGTAAATGTAAATTTATCGTTTTAAATCCGTGCGGGGTAGTTTGTGCACATGAAAAGCTTTTTAAATTGAATTATGTCCATGACTCCGCTACACCAAGTCTGATGCATATTTCGCAGAGTATGTGTATCAACTTAATTTGATACATGTAAAATATTACAGTTATATCTGATCACTTTCGGAATGTTTGTATATCGCCAAGTAACATAAAATAACATCCGTGTTTTAAAGTCTGCCTCTGGAAAATATCCGAGCTGGATTTGACTGTTTGTCCGGAAACAGGTCGTCGTATACTACTAAATTAATAATAAATCCATCGAGGTCATCTTTATATGGGGCGTCATCAATATCAGTAATAAACGCAATAATATCATCGCCGTCTTCATTAAAATCTTCAAGCACATCGTAGCATCATTGATCATCAACTGACGGATCTACTAAATACAACCTATCCCATTTGAGCCATCTCATTATCAAATCAAGCAGTAATTGTGTCTTTCCATTTGCAGATGGGCTGATAATTGCTCTGATAGAACTCGGTAGCGCTGAATGATGTTGGACTCGTTCTTATTTTCTTGTCTCTGAGAAATCAGTTACATTCATGTTGTAGAAATATAATAAATAATATGGATTTATATTTTGTAAAATGTAGAGCACCCACTCCTACATATAGATTAACAACTATAATAATAGAAAAATAACTGTCACAAGCAAGTGTGTGAATTGTGGCACACAACAAAATATAAATTTATTTCCACGAAAACAGGCGGTGATATCGTTACTTCACTGGCAAAATGACCGGGAACTCCATGGAGAAAATACTCAGGAAAAACTTTTTCCGGGATATAATTGTTGTGGTCCTGGTACTCGACTTGATATCCGACTTTATGACTAAGATCAGCCAAAACCCGGGTATATCCAATAAATTAAATTGATAAAGCGTGTCATATTCAAGATTTACATAAATATATTGCAGATATGAAGTTGATTCATGCGCTAAATTCTATTTTTTTAAAATAAATCTTAAAGAAACACTTGCTAGCTTCCTAGTAAATCCGCGAGGAAAGGTAAAGTAGCATTAGGTAGGAGCTGGTAATTAATCAACCGATTATTATTATAATGGAATCGATTTAGTATAGCCCCAAGGGAATATTTGAGGGGTAGAGCAGCGATTAGTGAACTCACTGATGCAGCAAATGTCACACGTGTTATTGCTGAAAATTGGTTAGCACGACAACCAGTATGGCAACTGTATCTACCATCACCTAGACGAATTCAGTACACGCATTTTGATGTTAGCGTTCCAAATGAAGTTTATCAGACGGATATATAATTTTTACCACATGATACTATTAAACTTGGAAGACGTTGATTAACATACAATATGCGTTAATTGTCGTTGACGTTGCGAATAGATATAAAGAAGCAGAATCGTTTTCAACAAAGACAGCAATTGAAGCTGCTTCTGCGTTTTAACGAAATTATCAACGAGGATCTGGACCAAAAGGTGGTCTACGATGGCCACACCTACTAAAGGTTGCTCCTGGCAAAGAATTTCAGAGTGCAGTATGATCGTTGATTTAAAAATGTGACGTCGAAATATGACGATAACATACCACAATTCATCGTGATCATACAAATGTTGAGTGATTTATTCGACGCTTGCTGAGTTCTTATTTGGATATCAATACTTGAAGAACATAATTCAAAAAGATACGAAATTTGGTGAATGGGTTTATACAACTATCCAGTGTGATAGCTGCGTTAAATAATGAGGTTACTCGTTCAATTTCCATGAAACACGTTAATGGAATCGCACAAAAAGAAACATACAACGACATGATTTTTCAAAACAGTATTAGGTAATGTGACTGTGGGGTATCTATATGAACCAGGTGAACTTAAAGGTGGTAGATACAGATTATAATCAACTGCTCCTCAACGACAATTCATATGTGAACAATTACAAGTAATTCCTTAAGATACACAATTACCACCTTGTTCACTTAACTAGCACCCATACATCGATTACACTCAAGACAAGTCAACGTCATATTTTCTCGTAAATGATCAAGACTAATATATTTTATATCTACTGTAGATTGTCTTGGATTATTAAGAATATTGTTCCAAAACATTACTGCGTTACAGCTCGCACAATGATTTTTCTGTTGTTGTTTTCATGTCATGATAAATTCAAGATCAAAGTCGCGTTTATTTTTTGTCAACTTGTTTATAACCAACTAATGTTTTTCTTATTATATTTTTGTCAATAATATCTACAGTTTTTGTAACTTCTATGACGATTCTTCGCAGTTGAGATATTTTCTTGACTCAGGACACTGCGAGATGAACTAAGTTAGACCACTCGATACGATCATCGACGATCCAAAAAAACTCGAGTATCAGAAATAGTTAATCCTTGTGATCAATCAAACGTCATTACATATCCTAATTTCCATGGAGGTTTGTCCGTTTTCAGCGCATCATTAACAATACTTACATCAACTGCGACAACATATTTTAATACAAGATTTTGTTTTCTTTACTCTGTCAATGATCCTGGTATATTAATGTCAATATTATGTCGTCTTGCTTCAACCGGTCGATATATTTAAATAAGTTTCTTAATGTAATATAAATAATTTCTTTTGAAGTGTATTACGAACTATCTTTCTACTTGCCACTATCAAATCGTTTGGTCTCCATTTATCCGAAATGTTTGTTCAAGGAATTGTCTGGTATTATTTCAGGCATTAGTTCGCACTGAATTTTATTTGGTTGTAATCTCATTAATTTCTTAAGCTCTTCTAATTCTAGATCAAGCGCTTTATGATCATCTCTTATCCCCTCGTAATAATCTACACACATTTTAACTATTTGTGCGGAGACAATCCAACAAACGGCGCTGGTTTATCGTGATCACCACATATTATCATTGCGGTATTCTTTAACAATAACAAATCAAGAAAGAGTTTTAACACATCTAACTAGACTATGCATATTTCATTCCAAATTATTTTTTTAAGTTATATATTTCTCACCCATTTGTTCAGGAGTCCGTTTATCTCCCTTCGATCAAAAAAAAAAGCTGTGATACGTACATGATTTTACACGTCTATCTTTCCTTTCTCTCGCAAGTCTATGTGCAGATCTTAACACAACTAAAACCGAAATCTGTCGAAATAATTCAATAATTCGAGTTGTTTTACCACAACCTCCAGGTTCGTTTAGAGAACAATCATATGTCTAGACACTGGATCATATAAAGATGGCGTCAATTGGTAAAGATATATGCTTATTTTTACGATAAATATCTTTAACGGGAACATCAACGGATTTGGAATAACAGTGTCTCATTGCTTATTTTATTCTCCACTCTCCCCTACCAGTGCCTGTAAATTGAGTCGGTAAGTTTGAATATGTTTGCTTGATATAAAAATGAATCCGTGGCAAATCTGACCGCGGTGTCAGTAAATCTATTTATAATCGATAATAGATTTATTGAAACGTAAGCGAGCAGTAATGAACTTAAATGATAAACTGCGGAGACTCTCCATCAGTATGACTTGCAATTTTACCTAATTTACTTCCGTTTGACAAGAGAGTTGGTTCTTTATCAACATAGGTATTTCTTCATGCGGTATAAACAGTTATAAAATCGAATTCAGCATCATCTATAATTAATTTTGTACAATGTCGATTATGATCACATGATCGACCTTGATTAAATTTACCGATTATTTTTCTGCCAAGATCTTTCATAACTTTTTCCTCGCTTCCATTTTCAACCTTAGATATGTTATTCAAAATTTCAGTAATCTCATTTTCGCCGAGGGTAAAATTATCTGGTAGTGGTAAGCAAACTTCAATCTGAGGATGGTATAACATAATTGCTTCAGAAATTGACAACGATATCAGTACTTTTTAATCAAGCATATATCGTAATAAAACTATTGTAGCCCATTTTTTTCTCTGAAAAATGTCTATCAAACGAAACATAACAATTCAGGTGTAAATTCTCAGCGAATTTTAATAAATATACAGGCAAATCCAGTCAGGTCAAAGTTAGATAAAAGTCCATTTATCCATACTCTGGTCATTCTGTGTGTGGGATGTCCAAATCGTTTAAATTACATACAACACTTTCCCATACCAAGAAAACGTCCTGGATAACACGCCGCTATATCAACCGATATAACTTATTAAGCATTATACAGTCCACCGTGACTATATTTGACACAACTAAGTCTAACATCTTCGAAGAATTCCAACCGTGTTTGTTTCCACGAATTCTTCTCTTGAGCAAAGTGATCAGCAACTTATTCGAGTGTAAAACAATTATTCAAAAATTATTCAGTATTGTCAGTCTGCGATGAAAATTCAGCGCAAGGTTTTCTATTTCGATGTGGAGATATTCAAACGAATCATTTCGCTGTTAGGTCTTACACATTGATCATATTTTTCATCATCGCGTGAACTTCGTAATAACCATACTGATACAGGATCATGTTTACTTATTGACCGCGATAAAAAAAAAAATCAAATAAATCATTGTTATAAAATCTTACGATTCGATTTCGTGGAAATATTGTTACTACATTAGCCCACTCACGCGCATTGTGATCAATAATTTTAATCGAAGCTCCTCTCGATTTCCGTTACTCGTTCGACTATACAATTTGTTTTGAACATTTCATCGGCGCTAAATCATTAATACTGGGTTTATCATTCAGCGAATATACCCCATAAATAATCGTGGCTTAAAATATATGCTCATATATAATTCGATTTGCCAATACCCGTTAATATTCTGGTTTGGAATTTGTACTCAATGTAGCAATTTTTTCATTAGCAAGAACAGAGTCACGTTTGTCATGGATAATCTAAGTTGTATTGCTAAAACAATTATGCTTTACTTTAAAACGATTGTTTCGATCATTGAGATAATTAATAATCGTTGCTGTTCGTTGGTTGTTCATTGTATCATTGATGAATTCTCTGACACCTTTGTTGTTGCGTATAATTTTGAATGTTATCCATACATGGGATGCATTATCGTTGCGAAATTCTTTGAATTTCAATCAAATTAATCGCCGGATCAAGCATATCTCGCTTCAGTAAGTTAGATGTTCTTCTGTCAAAACTAAATCTGGATTTAGAAGGTTTGATTTTGGAATAATCTCTCAAACTCCTCCATCTTATTATTAAGGCAAATATATATTTAAATTGAAGTAAAATGAACTGCACGTGGTTAGTGATAGGCTCTACAACTCTTTGTAACAAATCCTGTGTAAACGTATTCTGTGAATATCATTTACAAAATGTACGTCGCTGAAGTCTAGGACCAAAAACGTATTGACAAGGTGGTGTTGGTGTTCGAGGAGTGTGTGATACAGAGAGCTGAAGCGATAATATGATTAAGAAAATAACAACAATAATAATGAAAAAGTTATAAGAAACGTAGATTATTTAGCTAGATTTGTAAAAAAAAAATTTAGATAAATAATATTATATATAAATGGAGCAAAACAAATTTGTGAGATATCCTATCACCAAGACTTATGAAAAATCTCGTGATGGTATTATTAGAAACTGTCGATTAAACAAAATAAAGTCGATGATGTCAGTAACACATTTTAGCTAACATTTAATGCTGAAAAGAAACTACATTGCTTTCACCGATTTATATTCGATTGTTTTCGGGGGAAGGAGGGTAATCGAAGACGGTCGTGTGTTCGATCACATTGATGGCGAGAAACTGAATAATATTTGCTTAATATACGTTTTATCGTACAGAGTAAACATTATGCATGTGTTGAAACTGGTTAATATTTACAAAAATTCCTAAAGTCATTAAATCGATAAATACAGAGACTGGTGAAGAAATAATGTTTCCATCGATGTATGCAGCTGGCAGACAGTTCGGTACAATATGTCGCAGAAAATATAAACAAATCGGCGTATTCGAAAAAGTATAAACACAAAATACTGTTTGAGTATCTCCGGTTTGTGTTAGATGAAAGGCTATAAAATCTGCTAAGGATACGTAACGCGGTTAGAGTTATATCGATAATACTATTGACTATTTTTTAAAACAATTGGTGTCATTATAGCTTCTTGATTATAAAGTTTAAATGTCTACGTGATGATTAACATAACGCATTCAATGAAATATTTTACTTACCTCTGATCACTCCGGAATATCCACTTTCACTTTCAGGCTGACTGAGGAGTTCCGACTCTGCTTCTCTTATAGATGTATACGATTACACTGGACATTTCCAGTGAATCATGTGAATTTCCAAATGACTCATTGGAGTAGTTGTAGCCATCATAGACCACATCTCTTATAGATGTATACGATTGCACGGAAGTTTCCAGTGAATCATGTGAATTTCCTGTGAATCATGTGAATTTCCAAATGACTCATTGAAGTAGTTGTTGCCATCATAGACCACATCTCTTATAGATGTATACGATTGCACGGACGTTTCCAGTGAATCATGTGAATTTCCTGTGAATCATGTGAATTTCCAAATGACTCATTGAAGTAGTTGTAGCCATCATAGACCACATCTCTTATAGATGCATTATATAACACTGGAAATGTCCACTGAATCATGCTCATGCACACTATAAGAGACGGAGAATTTTTCTCTCAGCCTGAAAGTGGATATTCGGGAATGATTAGAGGTAAGTGAAATATTTTATATAGTAATCCTGAGGTTGCATTTTGCATCGTCATGGTTGCAAAATCATTTAAATATATTTATTATGTGACGAACTATGAAAATATTAATGATATTATTTATGCGATTACAAATTAAAAAACGACAGTATAAACAATCCGACGAACTAAATCCTGAAATAAATTATTTCGGATTTTGATTTCTTGCAAGAACGTAAATTTTAAGATAGATATACACTCTCAACAGAATATAAGTTTATAAAAAAAATTCAACAATAAATAAAAAAAGGAATATATATATATATATATATATATATATATATATATATATATATATATATATATATATATATATATATATATATATATATATATATATATATATATATATATATTAATGGATTCTTGTACAATCAAAAATCCATGAGGCACTTGAGGGGTGAATGTAAAAGGAACATATCTTTGAAAAGCCTGATTTGATTTTTTTTCAAGATCTGTTTGATAGCTGCCATCAATTAGATCACATACAAGATTGACTTCGATCGTTAATTGTATAGTTACGATTCCCGGTGATATATGACGACCTCCACCATAAGGCAGAGGCGTAGCGAGGGGGTGGGGTGGGCGGGGGGGTACATATGTCCCTGGGCGCCAAGGTACAGGGCGCCAAAATGAGGCTTGCAACGTTACATTATAATAAGAAAACAAGGGTAATAAATCTGTCACAAGATCGCTGGGGCGCCAATTTTATAGTTTATCCCTGGGCGCAAAATATTATCGCTACGCCTCTGCCATATGGATCATTGTTTGAGAATAGTTGCTGGTGATAACGATTTTTTCCATACCTGGACGATTTTTAAAAGTGTTTGTCGCTTACATTGTTGACTATTTCTTTTTTTAGTTCGTTAGTGTCAAACACTGGTATCGTAAACGTTTTAAAATATTCTCTGGTAATGCTATAGTGTTCAGAAAAAAATCCTTGAACCTCTTCTAAGAAAAAAAATCAGGAATATATTTAAGAACGTCATTAATAACATTGCGATTAACGTAATCATGGTATTCTATAACTTAATTTAAATGTTGCTTTATTTCAATGATGTACCTTTTTAAATCGTCATTAGGATACCTTAAAATATAATTTTTAAATAACCACGGAAATTTATTAGCGCAGTTGAAGTACTCGGTTTTAATATTATTAGCTATATATATATATATATATATATATATATATATATATATATATATATATATATATATATATATATATATATATATATATATATAAATATATATATATATATATATATATATATATATATATATATATATATATATATATATATATATATATATATATATATCCATCTTCATTAAAAATAAGTTTGAGACGAGTGGAATAAGATGTATGTCTTTCAAACTCATAATATGTAAAGTCTTACTCCCATGGAAAACCACCTCGATATTCTGGCTCGACAATAAACTTTGTCGTGTAAGAAGAAAAATCATCTGGCGGTTCTGGAGGTCTGTTATTTTTTATTTTGGTGGAATTTCTGGCCATACTAACTCTGATCTGATCGACGATTGATAATTATCAACGGCGTAATCCGGGGAATTAATTCCAATCGCGGAGATGATTATGGTGGTTCGTGGAATTCGGCACTAATATTTGTTGTTGATTTCTCCTATTTGATAACTGCCTATTGAAATAGAAGCAACTTTCCGATCAAGAGTTCCATCATCTTTATTTTTATTTGCAAACACAAGCGAATTATTCGCCTGTAATTTATCGAATGATTTTGGTCTAATATTCGGCCAACTATGCTCAATTTCTTTTACTGGAAATGCAGTTGGAAAGATTTCAGGGATAGTGGAGCTTACTGATATCGTTGTTGTAGCTGTAACATAATTTGTTACAACTACTGGCGCCGTTATTGTTGATAGTAACACACCTGTTCCAGGGATAACAGCCGACACCGAATACACAATTATGTCAACGACAACTACACGTCTGCGATATTTTATTAATAATTGTGTTGTATACTCATTAACGCTATTTTTTAGTTGCATTTGCTATTCACGGGCCTGTTTGTGTCTGTACTGTTGCACGTTGATAGGAAAGCTCATTATTTAAGTAGGTGGTAGTTTAGCGATTAATTCAATACACCAATAGTAAATCAAACCGAGTCTTCTTTCTTCGGGTTCCGCTTCAAATGTTACTTCTTCGTTTTATCTAGCATTACTAACATAGATCCAGAAGATTTTGTATGTGAATATCGCGGTGGTATTGTGGTAGATATTGTAAATATTGTATCACCAAGTAATGACATCCTATATAACCCGGTAACCTCAGTGCGATGTTAATTTATTAGGTGGTGACCATAATACTTGTCCAGACGCTACTGTATATACTACCCTATTGGTGATCATTTTTATGTCAGAGAGCGTAATGTCACCGACTGCTGGATTTCCGAAATATTCATTAATGTTTCTATTTACGTTTCTAGGAAAATTCAAGAATGTGTTTACATAATTAGCAAAATCAGTTTTAAATAAGATCATTCCAGTATTGATTGTTGTTAACCAGTCCGTCACTGGGAGGTTTTTAATTCGACGTATTTTTTGTTGCAGCGTGATCGTTTGATTCTGATTCTCCAAAGACCAGTATTGCATTATTAGTCGTACTGAAAGGACCAGTCATTGTATCACCAGATCTTTTACTCGATTACGAATAGTATCCGATATCGTTGACATAACAACACCGGCTTTAATTTTTCCGTTACTGTCAAAGACGGCTATGCTGTTTTCGGTTACTCTATTAATTCTGACGATACTATCTAGTAATAAAAGATTACTCGTTTTTTTAATTTTTCACCACGAATATTTCACCACGAATGATTGTATCTCCATTTTCGTGTGATATTTCGTCAGTTGTTTGTTTTTGTTTAGAGTAGATCTTTCGTAAATATCTACAGTTATACTCTAAGATTTATTTAAACGGATATAAGTTACTCGTGTATTCCTGTACAACGTTATGGGGTGGTTTGGTTGATTCTGATACAGCGTCGAGTACAGCAACCGCTTCACGGCCACTTATTGGTGAGTCAGTTATTGTCTGTGTTGGTAATTTTGAATACAAGATAAAAGTTTGAAGCGCAGTACTTCGTATTGTGTCTTCATATTTTAAAAACTCTTTTGGTGTTGCCAATTTATATGAATCAAAATAAACAATTACACATGGATTAATTGCGTTTGCAACCCAGTGAGTACGTTGACAAGAACTATTGTGGAGGGTAATGATGCCGGTTTCAATTTAATTTCGTTGGCTAGATCGCACATAAAAACACATATAAAGTTGGGTTTTTTCAGCAGCACTAATTAGATCAAAATTTGACATTGGAAGAATAAACGAACTGTCGCTGGAAGTCTCGGACATTTTCCGTATAATGAGTGCGGAGTTCCTGGTAGTCTAAGACGCTTTCCGTTTTATGAAGCCAGCAATCTTAGACGACACGGTTGAACCACACTGGCCTTTTAGGACGTCTTCCTGTGTTTGGCTGGCGTAATCCTTTAAGTTTTCTGAGTGTATAATTTCTTTTCCTGCTGATTTCTTTAATGCCATTCCAGCAGTTGCTCTAACTTCACCTAACGCTGCGGCTCGTGCGACAGCTGGGCTAGCCGTAGCTATTAACGCTGGTATAGCTGCAAGAATCTGAAATACACCACCCGATTTGGTTTCATCTGACAGAGCACCTGTAGAAAGATTATTCGTATTTCAGTCTTGTCATTGAAATTTGTACGTTGACATTGTGTAAGAGACAACTTATTTTGACCACGTGTGATCTGGAAATGTGTTAACAGTATTGTAATTCCGGATGTTTTCACCGATGCGGTTTGTAAAATTTTACTCTGGCCAGAAGGCAAAGTAACATCGACGTGACTATTTGACATTCTTATAATATTATGAGCAGCGATTCAAGTACATGTTTTCCACTGGTGAGTCAATAATTCACTTTCGTCCACCAGCACTTTCAAGTAACATTAATTTATCTGAAAGATTACATGGAATTGCTCTGTAGTTACCAGCATCGAGTAGCGCGTCTACTTGAGCTCGAAAGCGAATGTCAAAAACAGATTGTCTGGATAAATCAAGATGCTGCAGCGATAAGTAATATATTGGATATAATTTTTTAAAATCTAATTGTGATATTTGTAAACCAGTATCTATACATCATTGACGGACCTATTGTTCTTCTATAGTCATCAGAATATCTTTATAAGCCTATTATTGTTGTAGCATCGTCAACGTCTTTGAGGACTGTTTCAATATTTTTCCGTCGATAATATACGTAGCACTATCAAAGAATGAAAGAACGCCATGACGCCGTTATTAATGAAACTATTTCTAATATCTGCTGCGTATCCAGAATCATATTTTTTTTTAAAAAAAAATAATTTCACCTTCGACTTCTTCGGCGAATAAATTATTGCAAATAAATAAATTTAATTGTAACAAGTGTGCTAAAACAGACATTGTTTTATCACACTCTGCTTGCGAGATATATAATTATTAGGTTTAATAAATCTGATAATTTAAGCTATTTCACAGTAATCTCCCTTGTCCTCTTCATGCAACATTTTGTTTTAGAATGTTTTGCTTTTGGAAGCAGATGAATAACTAAGTGGCATTAATGAAAACGTTTTACGATTTCACGTGATTAATGAAAACGTTTTACGATTTCACGTGATTAATGAAAACGTTTTACGATTTCACGTGATTAATGAAAACGTCCTACAATTTACGTGATTAATACAAGTCCCTTAACACTTATATCATGTGTTCATTTTCTACAATAAATGTTAATTGTTGAAATAAACACTACTTTGCAGACGTGCTAGTGAAACAAATGCACACAAGACTGAGTTTACAAGGAAAAATAAATTAGTATTATTGTGATATAGTTAGTTCATATTTATGGAGTGAAAGTATGGATGATTCTGTGTTTTCATGTTGTTTCTTTTAAGTTCCGTTTTTCTAAGTGTGTATATATGGGATATGTTTTTATATGGATATGTTTTCGTCGCATTAGCAAGCAATTGCGGGTATTTCCTCAAGGTAGATTAGTTCTGGAACTAATTGAGTTACCTTCTCTAAATAAAGTCTCTATTATTATTATTATTATTAGTAGTAGTAGTAGTAGTAGTAGTAGTAGTAGTAGTAGTAGTAGTAGTATTTAGGAGTTATATGATTACAAGACAATCGAAGTACAGTATATCATGGCTAAAATTTGGTCTGGGCAGGATTCGAAAAGACACCTTTCTGTTTGCGAGTATATGATACTAACCACTGGGCCACTGTGGAATCGATTATATTTGTGTAGTATGTGTGTATATATCTGTACTTATGTACGCTACACAATGTCCGTTTTTGTGCTTGTCTCTCTATTACTTGGTATATGTATACATGTGAGAGAGAGAGAGAGAGAGAGAGAGAGAGAGAGAGAGAGAGAGAGAGAGAGAGAGAGAGAGAGAGAGAGAGAGTATGGTCTTCATCTAAATGAAAGGAAAGACGTTTGGAACTGTCCAATTCAAATCATTGTCAATCCCATTCTCCCACTAGAAGAAATCGATAAACGGTCAGCTGAAACACAGTTTTCATCAAAGACTGCATTTTCATGTCCATTTATGAACATCGAGACAATGATAACAATCCACATGTACCATGCATTTAGACTGCACAAAATTCGTCTTTTAGCTTATAGCTCCGTAATTTGGGGGTGGGGATGGGGGAGAGGTTATCTCAATCCATATAAGTGTGAGTCTGGTTTAATTTACTGATTCTATATACGGGATTAAAATCTCAATTTATAATCTATTTTAAAAAACTTGAAAGAGCAGTATATGATCCTGGGGAGGAGGTAATATACCTATTTATAATATGCTCATTTTTTTTTCACAATCGTGCAGTATTCTTTCATACTGCTTTGTTTGATATGGCACGACAGATGTTTCTAAAATTGGTATCGTGTATTAGGAACTACCTTGATTTTAAACAGTGTACCTCTTATGTAACATATATATATATATATATATATATATATATATATATATATATATATATATATATATATATATATATATATATATATATATATATACTTTAGCATCTAGTTTATTAGGTTTGTTTATGAATAAACTGAACAAGCTGTTTCGTCCATTTGAAAGTAGAGATGATAAAAGTAATGATGTGGACGAGTTCACTGAGTCACAAAGGACACTTTGAAACAAGCAAACGAATGAACCTGAATTTCGCAATGTCCAAGACAAATGTGAGACGCAGTATCGTAAATATCATTCTGATAATTTAGACAATATTTTGGAGAAATGTTCATAACTTTATGCAAATAGAATTGTTCAGACTATGGACAGTGGTCTATACCAATTGCATAGAGCATACAGAGGCCAAGGGTTATCGTACATCTATCCGAAACGTATCAGTTTACAAGACAGTCAAAATACACAATTCGATAAAACAACGGAACGGAACTATAAGCCTAAAAGCCGATGACGTCATGACGACGAAAAGGTCTTGTTTTCCCCAGCTGTCACACAGTAGCTGTTTGACAAATTTCCCCGTTTAAGTTTCTTGATACTATGTTTTGGAAATAGAATAGCGATGGAAGCCATACGGGTCATGTACTTAACCGGGGGTCCCTCCAACAGATAACATTCAAGTGACAGTGCATAAACACATTTCTTCTTTAGCTGGTAATTAGAATGGCAATGAAATATACTTATATTTTGCATCAAACGTGCCTTAAAATGTACTTTCTTAGTTCTGCAAATCCAAATTGTATTGTCCATTTAATGGATTCCAAAACTTGAGACTGCATTTACAACAGAAATCATATTCTCCTTACAGCACTCAAAACGAAATGACTGTGATATTCTGTACAGTGACCGTTTAAATTAAAAGAATTTAACATGTTCCACACATTATGACATTACGATTACAAACAATCATTGACAAAACAGAAACAGAGATGCGGTTAATTCAGTGCGAGTTCACTGTTCAAATCACACGCACATCGTACGGAATTTATTCAGTTTTTAACACAAAATCCAGTCCATCAAAAGCAGAAAAGCCAATTTGAGATGAATCAACAGAGACATAAAATTCATCCATTCCAGAACAACTGGAAAAGTAGTTTTAATGCGCATTCATTTAAAATGTTACTCTAAATTGCAAGTTTGCGTAGACAAAAGAAAAACGACTATTGTTGTTTAAAAAATTACGCTGGGAGGTGCAATGTTCGCATCAATACTGTTACTATGCATTATTACATTACGGTTGTGTATTATTTAGGAATGCAGCATAAATTCACTTACTTTGTTTCTTGTAGTGTGTGTTTGTATTATAAGCCTTGCGTAGAATAACAAAATGAGTATATAATAAAAAGCTTACTGTATTTGAATGTGAAAATATTGACTCTTTTTTGGAGCAATGATACACTCCAAGTATCATGCAGTATTACTCAAAAAACTTATTCATATTTCCCGAGACAAAAGCAGTTACCTATAAATATTTAATTGAACTAATTCTAATTAAAATTTGTGCCATCCGTCGATGGTATACATCGATTGCTTACTTCTGCAATTTGTAGGTTTTTTAAAATAAAAATTTAAAGAATTTAGTTCACTCTAATTCTTTCCTACAGATATGCATTTCTAGATTTCTGCCAATGTGATATGGACAGATATAAAACTAAATAAATTATTGAATACATATTTTGTAAAATAATTATTTGTAACCAAAGTATAAAAAGTTTCGTCAAAAAAGGTCATTATTCATTATTTTACGCTCTGCTCAACACGATAAATCATTGGTACATTTATATTATCGCATCCATTTTACTACCCTTTCTACCTTTGTGTTCCTTAAACATAAACTGAAACAAAAACAGAATCATACATAGATTTACTCCATGTTGTATGGTGGTCCCAGTTTTGGTTCTGATTTCGGTCCAGGCAGGAAATGGCGTTCATTACTTGTTATCTGCAAGCAAGATGAGCATGCTTTTTAACATTGTCTCGCTTTTGTTTATATTTAATAATTTTGTTCTGCATATATGTCAAATCTCAACATCAATTCTTATTAT
Source organism: Unio delphinus (assembly GCA_029339505.1). Taxonomy (NCBI): domain Eukaryota; kingdom Metazoa; phylum Mollusca; class Bivalvia; order Unionida; family Unionidae; genus Unio; species Unio delphinus. Next base: position 23,668,155 of record JAQISU010000003.1, read on the forward strand.
ACATTGAGGCTGCTTGCATATTTGTCCGGTCAGGGTACATATTAACAGACCCTGTACGATTGGATTCTCTGACATCCACTAAATCTGGTTCAACATTTGTTCTGTTATAATGACAATATATTGGGAAAGAACTAAGAAATCACACGTAATTGGCGTAAATCAGAAAAACCTGGCTCAGTATATGTCGTAAAATTGTCCAGTGACTCGTGAAACCCTTGATGCTAGGTTTACATATAATCATTGTGGGCAAGAGTTCACATTACTTAAATGTATCAAAAGCAATGAACATTTTCGATTGTCTAAAAAACTGAACTTTGAAGATATTGATACCACTGAATGGCATTAAAATATGTAACAGAAATGAAGTGAAACGAACAATTTAGTAAAATTCACCACACAATTTATTTCCTTTGTTACAATATGAAAATTGAAGAGGAACTTACTATATCGTGAATTAAGTCCCAAATAATCTTAAATGTCCTATCGCATGTCCGAAAGTATTAAATGATCCGAATGAGTTAAAATAGTCTTGAATGGATTTGTGTATCCCAATAATATTTGCCAGGGCGCATTTGAATGGGTTCTCTATAATTCCAAATTAGTTTTTTAGTCCAAAGGTCAATGAACACATTATAATGAATAATTTAAATAATAATTTCTCTCAAATAATATCTGAACAAACTACAGATTTTGTTCATTGATTCCCAAAGACTGGTGTGAAACAGGAATGAATAATTTTTTACCAAACATCTTTGATAATGTAATCTGAACAGACGCCGTTTGTGTATTTCTGAAGTTACTTTCCCTTATTTCAACAATACAAACTTGCTGCGACGCCTTGCTGAATCGAACTTGCATTGTTTTCGGATAGGATCAAATAGTTTACAAAGCTGTAATGTCCAGTTTAGGTATACCTAACCCTACCTCTTTAGGATCAACGTGTCATCCTCTGCGTAACACGATAAATCATTACATTATCAAATTTTATAATATTTAGATTATTTTACCACTTTTCTTGTCAGGAAGTAATTGTTCCTTCAGAGTTAGCAGAAACAAAAAGAAAGAAAATGGAATCATAAACAGACGTTCTTTATATTTCATGGCAGCCCCTGTTTCAGTTCTGATGCCGGTTCAGACAAGAAATGGGGCTCATTTCTTATTCTCTGTAACCGATTTTTTAAAATAACCTTTTTGTAATATTTTTTCTAAAATAAGGTTTATCTTCTGTCTTTATATTGTTAAAAATCTCTCTCTCTCTCTCTCTCTCTCTCTCTCTCTCTCTCTCTCTCTCTCTCTCTCTCTCTCTCTCTCTCTCTGTGCACGGGTCCGTTGACAGTATTAAAACCTGAACGATGGGATTTTCTTACTTCCGGTAAAATCCTTACAAACATTTTCCTGTGTTAATGAGAATCGACTTGAAAAGAAACAAAACGTAATTGGCGGAATATGATAATTCATGCGCACAATTTGTTCAAGTACGACCAGATCAGCCGTACAGATTTACCAAAATAAGACTAAATTAGCCGTACAGATTACCTAAATTAGCCGTACAGATTACCAAAATAAGACTAAATTAGTCGCACGTATTACCGGTAGGCGTGCAGATATCAGAAAGAACGAAAATGGCGGCGCATTGGTTCCGATGCCATTATAACATGTAATCACTGTAGATCTTACAAGTCAGACGTTAGACATGGATACGTTTAAGCTTCAATAAAAAAAAAAAAATAAAAGTCACGCAGTCTTCATGTAATATTAAATATATTTCTGGTAAAAGTGAAACTCATTTTATACCAATTAAAAGTATGTACAGTTATTAACCTTTTCACGCACTACATCAAATTGTCACATGACTCGTCAAACCCTGGCTGGCAAGAATATAGACTAACTGTGGGCAAGAGTTCGTGTTACTTAAATTTTTCAAAAGCATCTCGCTCTGGCAAGATTCAAGCATAAACGCTTCAGATTGCGAATCCGTCACACAAACCACTATGCCTACATTAAATGAATGCATATAATTACAGTGGTCTTTTTATGCGTGTTTTGTCTCTGTGATACTATTGTTTATATTATTTAATTTTTATTTTACTTATTTATTTATTTTGAGAGAGAGAGAGAGAGAGAGAGAGAGAGAGAGTTACCTTAGGTCTCATTTCGTGTTTTCCATGCTTGTTTTCCACCTGAGAGCAAAATCAGATTGTGTGTGGTCCATACCATATTGCTACCCATCCCCAAAAACGCACACACACACACACACACACACACATACACACACACACACACACACACACAAACGTAGTCACGTGTCACTTAACTTTGATATTTTTCTATTCTTTAACACATATTTGGGATAATATGCACAACTAAATTTTGCTTTCGAGGAAAGTCAGGGTCCTTTTAGAAATTTCTTTTCCCATTTCCCCCACCCACTCTTCAACACTTGATCTGGGTCGATCGATCGATCGATCGAGAGAGAGAGAGAGAGAGAGAGAGAGAGAGAGAGAGAGAGAGAGAGAGAGAGAGAGAGAGATTTTGGATGCAACTACAAAAATGTGCAGACGTTTGGAATGGCTATTTTAAATCAGTGCCTGCTTTGGCAAATCGATATAAGGTCAGCTGAAGGAAAATGTTGATCAAAAACCGCATGTTCCACGTCCACTCCACTTATCTTGGAAGCCATGGAAGGGCAGTGAGCCTGTGATAGCAATTCTCATATGCGTTGTAATTTTATTGGTCTGGAAGAATAGGCAGATCGGGGAAATACAATGAATCCTTCAATATATAACCAGCGATGAGAATATTTGTTTTATACAGGTGGAAAACAAGCATGGAAAACACGAAATGAGACCTAAGGTAACTCTCTCTCTCTCTCTCTCTCTCTCTCTCTCTCTCTCTCTCTCTCTCTCTCTCTCTTCGCATGTTACCATCTTTCTCGCTTTATTTTCCAACTAATGTAACCTGTTCATCCCCTTCTTCCTTTATTTTTGTGTTTTCACTAATATGAATCTGTGCATTATGCCATTTACGTAATTTTTTTATATTTATTACCTTCTTATGTATCTCATGTATTTTTGATTATTTAGAAAACCAAATTATGCATTGTCTGTCATGCCAAATGTTCATCTGCATGGTTATATTGACTTTATATGATCCCTGAAATGAGTCTAGAGAAGGGCGAGACACATTTAACACTACTCTCGGGGAAGCAGGGTGAAATATTTATATGGTATCAATAGAAATGTGCTTAATTGTTTTTTCTTTCAATTAAAATTGTTTGACGTAAGTTTATATAGGAAATATCACATTATCTTCTTTTTTTCGCATCTATTATTTCCCCATAACAATAGAAGTTCCACGCAGGGACGTAATGAGGATGGGGCTGTATAACGGATGTAGCCTATATACGAAAATTAACAAGCCCGTCATGTTTTGCCTTCCCTCCCCTCCCCCGAAAGCTCACCCCCTCTGAAACAAATTGAATTGACTTCCCTGGCTCCACGGTCAGGTCAATGATGCATTTCATGTGTCTACTGTACTTTCGATGAATTGGGTTCAAAAACTGTGTACAAGCCCACATTAAACGTTTATAATAATACTTTCAACTTTGGACGTATCTTATTTAGCTTTTGATCATTATCTGCCAGTCGGAAAGATGGGGGAAATATACTTGGGTTTCAATGAGAAACATCAAGTCCTTTTTATTTCATTTGTTCATTGTTACTTTCACAAGAAATGGTTCCTGTTTAATAACTTACCGTAGATGGTAACTATAAGGATATTTTTCTAAAAGGAATAAACGGCGAAATCTTCAACGCTACTATGCAATACTATTTTGTTTATTTTATTTTTCATGTATCTATATTTATCACTTGTTTTCATAGGTATGCATATTAGCAGTAATCTAGTCATCAGAAAAAAAATATACATAACAATAAATGAATTGTGATTTGGGGTGTGTGGGATGTATTCAAGTAATAAAGTTATTATGTAAGTATGAAAATAATTAAGATGCATCCATCTTGAATGTCACGTGATATAATGACTGTCAGATATACAAGAAAGGAAAACAAGTGGGTGTGATTTTCGTAAAATTGTAAGTATACAGGATATTAAACATCTGCATCTTAGATCTCGAGATCATATATATATATATATATATATATATATATATATATATATATATATATATATATATATATATATATGTATGCATGTATGTATGTGTGTGTGTGTGTGCGTGTGTGTGTGATATGGGATATCCTTCCGTACGCTATAAAGAGTTTAGATTATTTTGTACTCACTATACCAAACTCGGAGAGCAATAATGGAAAGACAGGTTATACGTAATTGAAATTCTTTCAAATTAAATTGTCAGATAGTATATTTAATAAAGGAAAGAGAAAAAGTATAAAAGGGTCTCAGAATAACGAGATGTTATAAACAAAAAGCATAGTGGAAACTCTGCTATGGTGAAAATTAGGCATCTCTCGAGAACCACAAAATCATTAAGTTAAAATACATAACATTTCTTTTCAATATATGCGCGAGAAACTCTGGATATGAAAGTGAACGTGATTGCTTTACAAAATGTGTGATCTCTCTCTCTCTCTCTCTCTCTCTCTCTCTCTCTCTCTCTCTCTCTCTCTCTCTCTCTCGTGGCGGTGAGGGTGTACTATAAAACCGATATCCAGACGAAACTGTGTAACAAACGCCCAACAAAAGAATGTTTTCATTTTTGATATATATACCTTGTCCCTAAGACTGCGACTGCTACCGTATATCTCCGTTTGCGAAAATGGTTCACAGACGATCCAATATTTTTTACAAGAAATGCTATATATTTATAGAACTTATATTGATAGTTTATTATTCTTTTAAAATATCTTTTTTAAATCTGTGTTTTCAGATACCGCATCAGATAACGTCTTTTTGATAATTTGGAGTTGTTTCCATTTGGTGAACACATACAGGTTTAATACACTAGTGTTATGCTGAAAGTTTCTTTAATTTGTTAAAGACTATAATTGCAGAGTTTCTAATATAAAAAAATTACACATCGAAAATGTTGGCAACAAATTTCTAGTTGTGATATTATTTAATTAATGACAATCTTTATTATTATAGTCATCATCAACTCGTTTTAGAATCTGAAGGAAAAAAAAACGAGTAATCGTCTAATAAAATGAGGAAACGAGTTGAAATAAAGGCTTCTGACTACTTGAATATGAGCAATGAAGTGACAATACAGTTTTTGCTTCAGCTTTAATTGGAAGAGATACGGCATGTCCTATCCATAAACGTACCTATTGGACGGCATTGCCTAATTGGCTGTTTTGTGGAAACATGAATTTTGTCTGAATATTCCATGGGGCTATTGCTTCCAATCCGTACGTCTTACGTAATTCCACTTAAAGGACTTAAATAATGTTACCGCAGGCTGAAATTTGACGGATGACAGACGAAAAGATTGATAACAATGTCGATAATGATCAGACCAATGTCAGTAATTACTTATAGTCATGTTACTGTAGGTAGACATGTACCCGACTTCAACTAATGTAGACTCATTGCTAATGATTTTACATAAATAGCGTAGACCATGATACGCCTACTTATCAACGGCAGATCTTGTTCATTTGCGGGCGGGGTTTACTTACGAAAATGCAGTACATGGATTTGTAGCAACTAATACGAGCGATAATGAGAGAACATTGAGAACGATATCCAAGGAATTATTTGAGGACACAGTGATTTTAGTGCTATGTTAAGAGTGAGTGACACTCCCGGAAAAGTATTAATGCATACAATTAACAGCGTTTCTCATATATTTGAATGTAATGAATGAGAATGTCCAAATATTGTATTGCATATGGCCAGGCATGGCACTTAGAGTATCCAGTAGCTTATGTCTGTTGTCCATTTCTGCCTTTTAGTTTTCTTTCTTTCTTGACCATCGGTATAAAGGCTTTTTCTCTTTCTCTGTAGGAAAACACCACGTAGCAGTATTTCTGAATATGATGGTCAAAGTGGTAATTGCATACAGCTGGTAATAGTGTGATAACATGTATGTGTGGTAATTACATACAGCTAGTTATAGCGTGATAAAATGTTAAGAGTGATAATTACATACCGCAAGTAATAGTGTGATCACATGCTAAATTAGTGGTAATTATACACATTAAAAGGGTTATAAAGCTGGTAAAACATATTTATATCAACTTGGTAAAAGTGTGATACATAATTCCACTTCTGTGATCACAATAATAATAATAATAATAATAATAATAATAATAATAATAATAATAATAATAATAATAATAATAAATTGTAATAGTAGTTTTAGTAGTTAACTACTACGTTGCCTTTTTGGGAATGGTTTGTCGCACTGTCATTAATTTCATTCAATCTGAGAAGAATTAAGAGGTTGAGGAAGGCTTTATCAGCACTTCAAGATACGTGCGCCACTACCGTCACCAATGTTATCACATTTACCCATGAACGACGTTTGGGGGCAGCAAGCGGGGCGACCGCCCCTGGCCCCGCTATTGAGGGAGCGGGCCCCGAGCTTCAGGCCTAAGGTACTCTTTATCAATTTGTCAAGATCTATTTTCCGGTAAATTGGAAACGTCGATACAGGCCGCGCGTAATGCATGCAAAGTTGCGAACTTAGACATACTACTCTGGCCCCGCGCGATCATGGTCGGCCCTAGGCCCCGCGTAATCCTAACGCCACGTGTCTTTACCACCACCACCACCCCCATCACCAAAACATCAGTAGTACAAACAGAAACAAGGGCAGTGGCAGATACAACAGCATCCCACTAAAATACCACTTTGGGGAGCTTATGCAGTGGTTTAGTGATAAATAAGAAAGTGAGGGAACGCAGGTTACTCCGATAAGGGAGGAACAGGGAATGATGATAAGCGCAACGATAAAAAGAAAGAAAAAGAAAAAAAAAGAAGAAATGATACGCGTAAAAATGAACGAATGCTGTTTACATAGCACTTTACCCACAGAAGATATAATATAACCTCGTCTTCTTCCATAAAATTATCACAACTTGTAACATCAGAAATAACGGTAACATGTCTGACATTGGTAGTACAACGGCCAACACGATTCCCCCATGATATTAAGCACCACCAACCTCAAAGACAAACAACAAGTGGTGACAGAAAATGTATCAACATCTTCTGACTTCGCAGCAACCGCCCCAATCAACATTAACAACAAGAAAAACGTCATCAAAATGCATCCAGCTTATTAATTAAATTACACTATCATTCATGCCATTGTTATTGTTGATTATTTTGAGAAGACGCCAGGAAAGTATATATCTACACAAGAAAATTGGAAAGTACGGTTTATCACAATAATTATTTCTTTGGCAAAGTTCGTGCGCATAGGAATAATGAAGGTCTATTCGTTGACGAACGTTAATTACCTATACCATACACGAGGTATATGTACTTCGTTTTAAGCCTTAGGCCGCCTACAGGACGCATATACGGATTCAACCCGCTAACAAATCGTATTTAAGTGGGGGAAAAAAACATTAACCGTTATTTTCTGGCGCCTTATACAGTGCCTGATCAGGGTCCATGGCTTAAGGCCCTTTGGTTTATCTGCATCACACTCTAATGCGTATTATGCTCGATAAATATGCCATTCAGTTCAGAGGCAATACGGTCAGATTTTAATATATAAATAAGACTTACTATGAAAACTGCACATCATACTTTGTAATTATTTAAAAATAATGTCTTGTTTTTTAATTCGAAATTATTGCACATATTCAAACAAGGCCGAGGTGAAAATACTCTCTCTCTCTCTCTCTCTCTCTCTCTCTCTCTCTCTCTCTCTCTCAGTCCCGGATTACCCATACTGCCTATGGGTCCCGCGACTTTTATGGGCCCCATCAGGGGCCCCCATGAGACCGTGACCGTGGGTCTGGGGCCCCAAAAGTTTGACTGCCTATAGGCCTCCACGGTGCTTAATCTGTTGCTCTCTCTCTCACTCTCTCTCTCTCTCTCTCTCTCTCTCTCTCTCTCTCTCTCTCTCTCTCTCACACACACACACACACACCAACCCAAAATGCTGCAAGAGTGCATTTCCGCAATCATGTTGGTAATGGATGAGAGATGAATTATATGCCAGTGCTCCCCTCTCCGAGGATCTTAACATCCTTATGCAGGGGCGTCTGTGGGATTTATTTTGTATTTTTTGTGTAAAATAGGTAGGCTCACATAAATCTGAGGGAATTTAAAATGTGTATCAGATGATTGTCATTATAACGTGTGCAACCATCCAACTTCCCACACCCTTAAACTCTTTCCACCGATATATTGGTCTAGAACAGCCATATACATGTAATACTAATAATAATAATAATAATAATAATAAAAATTACTAATAATATTTTAAATACCTATATACTTCCATTATATATATATATATATATATATATATATATATATATATATATATATATATATATATATATATATATATATATATATATATATATATATATATATATATATATATATATATTCATCATTGGCGCCTTAGTCTCGGGATCTTTCTCTGGGTTGTTGGCATCGTCTGTTGTGGCTGTGGAGACCTATGCGCGAGTGGCAGTCCCTCTTGCAGTTTGTGCAGACATGCTGGGAAGCCTGAGTTGCTGTGGTTGCTGTCACGTGGCCCTTTCTGACACGTTTCTCTGCCGCTAACTGGCCTCTCCTCGTATCAGCGACTTTACATTCTATCAGTCTCCATTTGCCTCTGTCCTCGGCCAGCACTTCCCAGCCGTCAGGTGCGATGTCACATGCCTTCAGGTCCCTCTTGCATGCATCCTTGAAACGGAGTGAGGGGCGGCCGACTCTTCTCGTGCCAGTGGCCAGCTGTCTATATAGGATGTCCTTTGGCAGCCTCCCATCCTCCATGCGTCGGACGTGTCCCAGCCATCGAAGGCGACGTTTGCTCAGCAGGAAGAACATGCTATGGGTGTTTGCAAGCTGCAGGATTTCGCTGTTTGGGACACGGTCTTGCCAGCTGATTTTCAAGATGCGTTTAAGGCACCGCATATGGAAGGAGTTGAGCCGGTGCTCTTGCCTCATGTAGGTACTCCAGGTCTCACTTACATATAGAAGGGTGCTGAGAATGCAGGCTTGGTAAACTTTGACTTTGGTTTGCACTGTTAGTGCGTTGTTTTCCCACACCCTCCCGGTCAGTCGAGACATGATGGTGTTTGCCTTTCCAAGCCTTCTGTCCAGCTCCTTATCAAGCAATAGAGTGTTGCTGATGGTTGACCCCAGGTAGGTAAAGTTGTTGACTGCTTCCAAGGTGACACCGTTGATTTTGATTGTAGGGGCAATGGTGGTGCCTTGCACGCTGACCTTTGTCTTTTCCAGGCTGATGGTGAGTCCAAACTGCATGCAGGCATCAGCAAAGTGGTCTTCCAGTCTCTGAAGGGCTTCCTCAGTGTGTGCCACAAGAGCCGCGTCATCTGCAAAAACATCTCTCTGATGAGCACAGCCCTCACTTTCGTCTTCGAGCTCAGTCGTGCCAGGTTGAACAGCCTCCCGTCGGACCTGGTGTGTATATATATATGCCATCAGTGGACGAGTCAAAGGCGTAGGACAGAAGCAAGGACAAGAAGATCCCGAATAGGGTTGGCGCCAGAACGCAGCCCTGCTTCACACCGGTGTTAACTGGGAAGGAGGTTGAGGAAGATCCATCATACAGGACTGTTCCCTTCATATCTGCATGGAAAGAGACTATTATCATGCTGAAGAGTTTTTAAGGGCAACCGATCTTACTGAGAACTTCAAAAAGGCCCTTCATGCTGACTAAGTCAAAGGCCTTGGTGAGGTCGATGAACATCATGTAGAGTGGTTGACCTTGCTCTCTGCTCTTCTCTTGGAGTTGTCGTAAAGAGAAGATCATGTCTGTTGTCGACCTGCCTGCTCTGAAGCCGCACTTGGATTCTGGGTACACACGGTCTGCCAGCAACTGCAGCCTGTTTAGTACGATGCGGGAATACACTTTACCAACGATGCTCAGAAGCGAGATCCCTCTGTAATTATTGCAGTCACTGCGTTCGCCCTTGTTTTTGTAAAGGGTCACAATTGTGGCATCACGCATGTCTTGGGGGACTGCTCCTTCCTCCCAGCAGAGGCAAAGTAGTTCATGCAGTGGTTGGAGCAGTGTTGGTTTCCCACATTTGATAGCTTCGGGCGGGATGCTGTCACTAACTGGTGCTTTGTCATTTGGGAGGGAGTCAATTGCTTTGCTGAGCTCTTCTAAGGTTGGCACTTTGTCGAGCTCCTCCATGGTGGGAAGATTCTTTATGCTGCTGAGGGCTGCTTCAGTGACTAACGTTTCACGGGAGTATAGCTCTGAGTAGCGCTCCACCCATCTGTCCATCTGTTGCTCACGGTCTGTGATCTTCTCTCCCATCATAGATTTCAGGGGAGATACCCCTTTCACTGTAGGGCTTAGAACCTTCTTGATGCCACTGTACATACCTATTATGTTTCCGGTCTCGGCACTGCGCTGGATTCCTTCACACAGTAGTTGCCAGTACTCGTTCGAGCACTGTCTAGCAATGCGTGGGGTGTTGCTTCGAGCACTTTTAAGAGCAGCATGCGTCCGTTCATTTGGGGCATTTATTGTACGCTATAAAGGCTTTTCGTTTCTCCTCGATTAGTGGTTCCATCCTTTTTAGGTGTGCGTTGAACCAGTCCTGACTGGGTCGTTCATTTTTGCCAAACGTGGACATGATTGTTTTGTAGATGGCACCCTCATGGCGTTCCACTTGGCTGTGGCGTCGTGCTCTGGCAGGTCCTGGAGAGCCTTGTCCAGGGCGGACACATACTCCTGTACCTTGGAGGGGACCGACCTCTGTGCGGTGTTTATGCGTGGGTGTCGTTTTGGTTTTGAGCGGTGTAGTGTCTTTGGCTGTAGTCGCACCCTGCTGCTCACGAGGGCATGGCCGGAGTCGCAGTCTGCACTGTGGTAGGTTCTGGTGGAGAGGACGGTGTTAAGGGCAGAGCGTCTGGTGATGATCAAGTCAAGTTGGTGCCAGTGATGGGACCTGTGGTGTTTCCATGACACTTTGTGTTGTGGCTTACCCTTGAAAAAAGTGTTTGTTATGCACAGGCCAGTGTATGTGCACAGCTCCAGCAGTCTCTGACCGTTTTCGTTAGTCTTTCCAGAGCCATGATATCCGAGGCAGGTAAGCCATGACTCGTGATCCTCACCAACTCTGGCATTTAAGTCGCCGAGGAGAAAAAGTGATACAACTGATCCTTTGTGTCTTCTGAAGACGAGATGGTGGGGGCGTAGAACTGATGATGTTGACAGGACCTGCAGCAGTGGTGAGGCGGATGTACAAGAGACGCTCAGTGCCCCTTGTAGGAGGTTCAACCAAGCCCAGAATATTGTTTTTGATGGCGAAGCCCACTCCGTGCTGACGGGGCTCCTCAGGTTCGCGACCCTTCCAGAAGAAAGTGTAGTTTTCCTCTCTAAGGGAGCCACTAGAGGTCAGTCTAGTTTCCTGGAAGGCAGCTATGCTGATATTTAGCTTGGTGAGTTCTCTATCGATTATGGCCTGGTGTCATCCACTTCTCTGAGGTCATCGGAGATGCCTGTACACATAGTGCGCACATTCCAGCTTGCAAATCGAAGAGCTGGAGTCTTCTTTATTGGTTTCTTTTTCTTTTTGTCTCGTGCGGAATTTTCGTCTGCTTGTCATGTTAAGCTACACACTGAGCTCCAGACACCCACTGGAGCAGGCAGACGATGGCGGGTCAACACCTTATTGACTGGGGGCTGCCCGGCTGGAGGCAGGCGGTAGTTGGCCAGTGGGACACGATGATCCCTCCCACCGTCAAAGCTGACCCGTGGCGCCCCTTCCCTACGCTAATCGGGTGGGACTTATAACCCGTAAACTGTCAGCTTCCGTGTTGTTTCCTCACTTAGTAGCGAGACTGGAGTGACCTCTCCAGGGCGCAAGCCTGGGCATGGAATATGGAGATCCTGGGTTGCCCAGGCGTCAGGATCCCCCTCTCATCCTTGCTGGTTGGGTCCAAAGGAATGCTGAGCATAACATTTGGCACCACTTTGGGTGCAGGAGCTGCCGGAAGGAAGTCGTAGTCGACATCCAGCCGCCTTGGGGTCTCCACTCCGGATTTTCTGCCTGGGTTTACTCCCGTAGCCTTTCCTTCTCCCGAAGATATCCACAAGGCAGTGGAGCCATTGGTTTTCAATCAGAGTTTCCTTCTCCTAGAAAAATTGCCTTGACCAGGCTAATTAGCTTCATCTACCCGGGTTTGGAGTCAGAGTTTCCCTTCTCTTAGACTGGCTGCCTGCCAAGGATAATAAGCCCAGTCTGCCCTCCCAGTTATACCACCAAGCACTCGGTCGTGCCACACAACAGGCTCTGTGAAAACAAGGGGCCCCGCGTGATTGTGCTGTTGTGGACACAATAGTGTAGGAGAGGCTATATGCAAGTAACCTCCTGTCCATCAGAGCCAGACAGTGGTCCTGCAGAGATCACTACACCTGGAAAGGAGAGGCTGTGAGAAACGCTTCACTTCCCTTTGGTAAGCGGGACGTCAGGCCCAGACCTTGCACCCCCAATAGATATATCGTGAGACAATAAGTGTGTGCAAAACAATAATTCTTTGTCACATACAAGAAAGATATATTTCTATCTTTTATAGAAATTGGTCGTTTTATTTCATGCGAGTATATCAATAGTATGTCAGACAGAATTATTTTAAACTCGTTGACATGATTATACATTGATAAAACAAAGTAGTGAAAATTAGATAAATATAAGTGGTGAAAGGAAAAAATAATAAATATACAAAATTTTATTTGTTGACCTTGAAATCCTGTGAGATAAGTACTCACTGTTACAAAAAGAATAAATATTTCGGTTCAATTTAAGGTTTTGTGCAGATCATTTTTCGTCTATTACATTTTATAGGGTAGACATACATACATACATACATACATACATACATACATACATACATACATACACCCTATTATTAAGGTTACCCCACCTCCTCCCAACGGCCCGGACGACAAACCATTTTGTAAAATTATCAATAATTTGCTATTTCTGAAGATATCGGTATCATATATATATATATATATATATATATATATATATATATATATATATATATATATATATATAGTATGTCAGATATATATATATATCTATATATATATATATCTATATCTATATACATATATACATATATATATATATATATATATATATATATATATATATATATATATATATATATATATATATATATCTTTTGTAATGACATGGAGTCAGCTCACGCACGAAATCAGTCACTGTAACATCATCATTACTACATTTAACCATACAAATGCAACACGACATCTGCAGTGTGATCGTACATAGTGATGACTAGCAGTGGGACATTATCCTGTAGACATGTACCATGATGTCTGATCTAGTCACATTATCCGGACACCAGACCGACCTGTCCTAACACTAACCACTTAACGCTGAGGGCCCAGCGAGACAGCTGTTAGTACCATTTTGTAAGTCTTTGGTATGACTCGGCAGGGGATCGAACCCACGATCCTTCCGCATCCGAGCCGAACGCTCTTAGCACCAGGCCACCGGAGCGGTCGTTAATTGTCAATAAATGAACAATTAGCAATAATCGGATATTAGATATTAATGTCGTTATAGAATTGTCACACGCCACATGGAATTTGTATGTATTAAATAGCGTATAATACACGTATTTAATACTTGATCAAATGGTTCGTTCAACTTGCAAAGTTGATATTGATCGGAATTATTCTGCAAACCTTTCACATTCTGAGCGCTTGCCAATACCGTGGGAGTTCCCAATCTGTTAAAAGAGAGTATTTCGCTACTTTGTCTCTGAAAGCAATTTTACTTGTTTGAAAGGAAATGTTTGCAATAGTAACTTTATCATGGGCGTGTGTGGACTATCAGTTACAAAGAATCATTCGGAGACTTTGAGCATTGCCTCTTCGATAGAACTGTGCAAATCAATGAATTTGCGCTTAGTGCATAGTGTATCAAATCTATTATTATTGTTTCTATTTATAGCTCGATGTTTGGAGTCACGTGACCACTGCACCTCTTTTTAACAGTACTGGGAGAACACAACTTTGTCGCACTGCAATAGACAACGTCATGTACACAATGATCTCCTGAACACTGGATTTATCGCATCTGGATGATAGAAATTTGGAAATTATTTAACTTGCGTGAATTTGGAGATAAATTCTGTATACTTTTCCACCATGCGATGGGATGTTAGAAGTTTTGTGATCTTGTGTGCTGGAATTTTCTACTTCTGTCACACATGCGACACAGCGGTATCTCAAGGTAAGGTCTCCGTCAAACTATATAAAAATCAATAAAGAAATTTTAAGTTCATTACTTTCGATATATAGAGCAAATTTTAAAATAATTATTATAAAATAAAAGGTACAAAATATAGGTAGAATTCATATTTATGTTGTTTCAAAAACGGGCAACATTTTTGCGTAAAAAAAATCATAATATGAAATACCCCAATGGAGCCTTTTTAAAACGATAAATCCTCTTTTCACCTGACATGGGTGACTGTGGGTAGGGGGTGGTACGTTGCTTCAGCCTTTTTTTATTATTAAAAAAAAATCTTTTCACCACAAGCCGAATATGAAACGCATGGTATATGCATATAATCATATAGTATAGCTTTAAACAGTGCATTCACGGTTAATGGTGATCGTAATTTACAAGTGTACTGGAAATTCCACCTGTGAGAAAGTTAAGTTTGGCATGGGCCTCGTGCTGCTTAACTGTACTTTTTAGGTACCCTCAAGGGAATTTCGCTTGGATAATGTTATCTAATACACTTTTCACATTGCTTATTTAACACGAAAATTGCCTAACAGCTAATACCGAAGTAGACTTTTTAACAGTAAAACCGATCATCAACCGAATAATAGTGAAGTACAGGTAAAACCACCAAAAACATACTTTATGAGATTAATGCATAAACGGTTTTTATGTTTTATATACAGACGAGTTCGTGTGCGGTGAATAGGAGGGTCTATCGCACTTAACTACAAGCATTCGACCGGTACTTATTAATTTATAATATGTAACGTTGTTGAATCTTAAATTAAAATGGTATATTGCGTGTGGGTCTTAATGACACAACTTTAATGACGGGTTGTTTTGGGAACGCTAGTACATGGGTGAACCCTCTGGATAAATATGCGACGCAATTTCACACGAGTACGAATTTTGCACGTGTTTGTGCATAGCTGGATATCAAACGATAGTGGTCACATAGGAAGGTGGGGTACCTCTAGGGCAGGCATATGCAATCTAGGTTCCGCCACGTTGTTTTATCCGGATATGTTTATATTATACGGGTACATTTACAAATCGCCATGCGGCCTGCGGTTTGGAGGAAGTTGCACATGGCTGCTTTGGGGCATGTAGCGTGAGAGTGATCGGCCATGTCAGTTTCAGTTTTATGTTGTCAGTCACGAAGGAATGAAATTGACCATACGTGCGCTTCAGTGCGTTGTATATCAAGCTCATTAGAGCTTATGTTGAATTATTACTTAAATCATGCCTACTCTAAATAAACATTGTCTTGTCGAAGGCACGTATAATAATAATAATAATAATAATAATAATAGTGAAAGTTGCAACACATTCAAGATCAAGAGATATTTGTCAAATCTAATGATATGAATGCCGTGTGATATTTATTTTTTTTAACTCTGCATATCAAGGCAGGTAGACGATAAAAAAAGTGTTTAATTGGTTTCCATCTTGGAATCTCCTTGGTTGCACTTTGGCAAAATTTTATCCGACAGGTTTTATATCCAGCAATATTGAGGTGATGTCTTATTGATCTACTGTGAATACACCACACCGTATCTATAGTTCATAAAATCATATGGTGCTCCTTCTCTCCCTCCCTCCTATGCCGATAAATTAGCCCCTCCACCGTGATTATATTGATTTCGGCACACACACACACACATACATACATATATATATATATATATATATATATATATATATATATATATATATATATATATATATAAGAGAGAGAGAGAGAGAGAGAGAGAGAGAGAGAGAGAGAGAGAGAGAGCATGGCATGACTGGACAAAAGATTACTTTTTAAGGCAAATTTGGTATGCGGCTTCATATTAAGGAAATGTTTAATGATTTTACATTCAACATTATGATTTTAGATTTTTGGCACCTGATTGTCCGTCCTTCTGACTGATTTCTTTATCCTTACGTCACTGTGGCATGTTGCTTTGTTGAATTTCATGCAAGACCTCAACTATATAGCTGACCTTAATGGAATTAATTGTGCATGAAATATGCTTGTAATAGCCGTCTCCCCATGATTATGTAAAAACCCGTGACCGCAGCTGATAAAATCTCCCTTCTAGGGATGGATGGCAACAATAACGTCTCAAGCCGATTTTATGAACAACGAGGTTTTAATAGAATAGCAATTATTATCATGTTTATTGAACTTATTATAGTACCGCATCTATTCATGAATAGACATATTTTATTTGTGTTATTTGTTATTTGTTTTTATCTGAATCTGAATACAGTGCAGGGCCAGTTACGGCAGTATTGAAGCTCTCCACCGATTGCGCGCACACAGCACTCAGATAATTCGATTGAACAGTTGTTTTACGAGAAAAGACTTTCTAAATTGTTCTGCTCTACATTGATCAGTCAGAAAACATACTTTTATTTGATACTAGATTTTCTACAGTGTTTATACTTTAAAAAATTTGTAAAAGAGTTGGCTTGATCAAAGAGGACATGAACGCTAGAGTCAAATTTTTTTTTCTGTATGGTACTTAATCGCTAAAGTTTGTTAGAGACAAGTTGTGTAATTGGTTATTATATTTTGGTTGGATACTGAGATGCAATACATCCAGTTAATAATACATTTGTAATGTGAGGAGGGTTTATTTCAAACCCCAGTGTAGTAAAGAATAAACTTTTTGTGGCAGGAGTTTTAAAAGTGGACCAGCCATTGTTGATGGTGGTTTCGAAATTGGGATGTGGCATGTGGGGTCGTTTTGTTGCTTCCAATGTAACTGTCAGTTATTCATATAATACAAGGTATTATTTTATACTACATGTATGATGGCAGTTACATTGTAAGCAACGATATGAGCCGAAGTGGGATGGAGTGAGGACGGAGATATGATGAACATTTTCTTAATATTCTCAATCACAGAGAGATAATTTTTAATTTAGGAAGAGCTGGAAAGGAACAAAAATCCAAGCCTCTTTCGTGTGCCTTCGTTACCCGCCAATTACGCTTCGAAAGGAATGTTACAGATATAAGTTTGTTGATGTCCCTTGTTGTATATAGTGTATTATACAACTGACGATGTATTTAAGTTGATTGACGTGGCATTTACATTAAGCTAGGTGAAAACGTGTGTATATATTAACTAAGGTCTTTAAAAATTGACAAGTTATATTCATTTAGCTATGAATAATATGTTTTATAGTACTTACTGTATTGTAAAACTGACAAGTTATTTATGTTAATCTAGGGAGTAAAAAGGGGTCTATATAAGGGATTTACAGGGTCTCACTGTAATCTAATGAGATACATTTACATAGAGCCAACAAAATAATAATAATCCAATTGTGGTTTTATGAAAGCCAAGTCATCCTGAAATTTACTTTCCTCAACCAAGGTCAGAGTTGTATAAATACATTTACCTGGATAATACCTTGTCCAGTATGAATGGATCTACCCTCCCCCACCATGTCAATATCAATTTACCTGGATAATACCTGGCCCAGTATGAATGTCCCTCTGCCCCCCCCACATCTATATACATTTACCTTGATAATACCTGGTCCAGTATGAATGTCCCTCTCCCTACCATGTCTTTAAATGTTTTGCTGATACATGTACTCTTTAAGCTGAAAATTCAATACACAAATTCAATACATCTACGGTATTGAATGTTTTTCAAATCTATTTAAAACATGACCGTCTGACACATGAAAATTTTCTGGTAATACAGCATTTCTTGCCAGGTTGATAAACTGAATAATACATCACTGAGTAGTACTTGAAATGTCATTCGAATGTTATTCTTACCTCCCATGTTCTTTACTTAGTATTACTTTGTATTAGTATTGTTTGTTTGAAAGATCTAGGATAAAGGTGAAAACGTATTCCATGTTCTTTAGTTAGAATTAGTTTGCATTAGTATTGTTTGTTTGAAAGACCAAGGATAAAAGTGAAAATGTATTAACAATTGTCTCACTGGAGTTAAATACTGTATTATCCGTCTATCTGTCAGCAACCACACATTTAGACATTAATTTATCTAGTTATGTCATCACCCATGTGTACTGTTATCTTTCATGAATTATTGGAATTGGCATTTTCTTCTTCTTCATTACTAATGGTTGTGTTTCCTGAGGTGGATATTTATTATTATAATTTCAAATTCTTCCTTCAAAAACTGTCAATAAAATGCCTTCACTACAATGCTGCCCATCAGGGCCGGTGCTTCCGCTAGGCGAACTAGGCAATCGCATAGGGTGCTGGGCTAAGGGTTTATTTCCTGATGGGCGGGTGGTGGAGGTCGTGAGAGGAAGGGGGGCGCCATATATCTGATCTCGCCTAGAGAACCAAAATGCCTTGCACCGGCGCTGCATGCAGTTATATGCATCGCAGCCTTATCATTGTGATGTCATGATGATAAATAAAATGCCCTCACTATAATTGTGCCCATGGATGCCATACCAGCTTATAACTGAGGTTGTGTTATAATGCTATATATTATATATGAAACTTAGCACTTGCAACCCTTGGATTATGTGTTTGATGCTCATCCAAGAGTTCTACTACAGCTATTAATAAAATAATGAAATGGGATCCATACAGTATGTCACTACATAATGAAATGGAATCCATAACAATATGTCAAGTACCTAATTAGATGGGATCAATAACAATATGTTGCTACATAATGAGATGGGATCATACCAGTATGTCACTACATAATGACATGGGATGGGATCCATAACAATAAGTCACTACATTATGAGATGGGATCATACCAATATGTCACTACATAATGACATGGGATGGGATCCATAACAATAAGTCACTA
This sequence comes from Unio delphinus, assembly GCA_029339505.1. NCBI lineage: Eukaryota > Metazoa > Mollusca > Bivalvia > Unionida > Unionidae > Unio > Unio delphinus. The sequence continues at coordinate 23,687,386 of JAQISU010000003.1, forward strand.
CATAATGAGATGGGATCTATTCAGTGTCACTGCATAATGAGATTGAATACATAACAATATGTCGTCAAATAATGAGATGGGAACCATAACAATATGTCACTACATAACAAGATGGGAGCCATAACAATAACTCGCTGCATAATGAGACAGTAGCCATAACAGAATATCACAACATAATTAGGGTATATCTTCCTGATTGTTTGTGCAATGCATTTATAGATTTTTCTTACTTCAACTTAAGTTTGGACTTTATAGTCACTAATGTCCTGAAGTGCCTTAAATACATACATACAAACATTCATACATAGATATCTAAATCCATACATACATATATTGTTAAATAAAGAAGTGAGAGAACACAAAAAAGAAGTGACAGAATGCATGTTAGTCAATGGCAAGTGCAAAATAAGAAACAGAACATTAAAAAATAATACACAAATACTTTTCCCACCCCAGCATACATACATACATATATATATACGGTATATATATATATATATATATATATATATATATATATATATATATATATATATATATATATATATATATATATATATAATGCATACTAGAAGTAGATATTGAATTAAAATTCATATTGCAATATATCACAATATGAAGCAAAATATTGCAATAATATTGCAATACATTGCATATTAATTTATGAAAGAATTACAGATTGCTGTTAATTTAATGAAATAAAATGATCACAAACTGAAAAATATTAAAATGTATTAATTGCATAATTTAAATACAGTAGAGAAAATGAATAAAATGCATACAGTAATTGCAATCTAACTAAAGAGTTCCTGTGCCTGAACATTTTGTGGTTTACTTTTTAATAAACATAAAATGTATAAACTGCAGATTGGTATCTTCGTTATCACTTTACCCAGTGTAGTTCAAACAGAACTGCATTAAAAATCACATGATTGAACTTACTTCATATTTTTTTAAATAAAAAAACAATAAGAGTATCAACATGATTTGGTTTTAGGGCTGAGCATTGTGCATTTACTATATCTCCAGCAGTGGAGAACACCCTCTCAGAAGAGACACTTCTTGCGGGGATGCATAATAAGGATTTAGCAAGCTTAGCTAATCTAGGAAATTATTTTTACAACACTGAAGAGGATTTGAATTCAAAAGAACTAATGGAAACTCTATATAGTTCTTAAGCTCATCTTCTAGTTCTTCCATTTATGATTTTGAAGTCTCGGTACCAGTTATATAGATGTCACCAAGAAGTTCTTGAATGCCGGAACAACAGGTACCTTTATCTATCATATCACTCTGACCAATGTCTGACTTTAGCATTTTGCAAACTGGTTGAGCATTCTTAGCAGTAGAATTGGCAGACAAACCATTACCTCATCTGCCAGGCAAATGTCATCATCTGACAATTTGTTCAAATCTTTCTGTTATTTTAGCAAGATCTTTGGATCTCAAAATGGCAATTACTGTTCAGCTGTTGCACTTCAATGGAAGAACCAAATTATTTGATGAATCCTGATGAGGAGAATTTCAATGCATCTTATCTTGGGACACTTTTGTGCAGCTAAATTAATTGCATGTGCATAACATTTGATGTGAAAGTTGCATCCTAAAGGAGTCCCTGCTTTGTCCATGTTTGATGCATTATCTGATACAATAAATGGTATGGGGACAGACTGTATTTCCCATTCTTTGAGGGCCTCATGAATCACAACAGCTATATTCTCACTTGTGTGCCCTTCAGACACGGGCCAAGTTTGAAGAACATAGTTTATCAGCTTCCAGTTTTTATCAATGTTTCTGTCAGGTATGATTCAGCTGACCTCGATATCCAGCAATCTGTTGTCAATGCAACATTCTCAGCATTTAGTAGTTCTTCCGTTACCAGTGCATTGACTTGAGCATATTTTTGAGTAATGATCACCTCTGCAAACTGGTTTCTAACTGGAACAATATATCAGGGGTAAAGTGTATGTAAAATGTCTCTAAACTCTGGTGAATCCACTATTCAGTATGGATGCATGTCCTTTATTATAAATCTGCACACCTAGTCAGTTATATGTAGAGCACGAGAAGAATGCTAGGGGTATTTCGCACCAGCAAGTCCTGGTAAGATTTTCTGGATTGACTGCGATGTTTTGGCTTTAGAAAGATCGGATGTTTGACGAACTCACATTAGCAGGGATCGATAATCTGTTGTCTGTCATCTTGTAATTACCAAATTTCCCGGGATGGTGCTTGTTCATGTGGTATGGTAGATTAGTGGTTCTGCGAGAAAACTTAACATGAGCATCACATAGTCGGCATACAGGAATTGCCTCAAAGTTTCCCATCCGTTTTACTTTTTCAATAAATGCAAAACGAGTCCATATGGGGACCGCGCTTTTGAATTTTGCACAAGGTTGTACTCGGCCTTACTCGATGTACTTGTAGTGTCAGTTACTCATAAATGTTAGCAAGGTGCTTATATTTTGAGGAAGATAAGTTAACGCTTCAAAAGGATGAAGATTCACAGAAATGTAACTTCCGATTACCCATGCTCTGATTACCCATGCTGCAACTGCTCAGGAACGAAATGTTGCAGAAGCTGATTACGGGAATCAATAGATCATTGTCAATCAGAAACTACTACAGGTAGTGAAATATGGCTAATATTAATTTATTATAATAGGGACGAAATGTTGCAGAAGCTGATTACGGGAATCAATAGATCATTGTCAATCAGAAACTACTGCAGGTAGTGAAATATGGCTAATATTAATTTATTATAATAATAGAGTTCGTTTGCTACTTCTTATCAAAATTTAGGTAAATATGGCAATGTATTGATATAAGAAAGTTATATTGCGCATATTGTATCGTCGGTTTAATAGGTTGGGTCGGCATGACATCACGAGTTTAGCGACCTACTTTCCGCTGTATTGCGGACGTGAAAACAATCGCTTAGTAACAACAGTACGGTAGCGTTAGTTATGTTCGATATTACAAACCGTTTTTGTTTACCTATATTTTGTTTCTTATTTCTGTTTTCTGTTCAGAAATGTTACATGGTCTTCTGTACATGCAGGATTTAAAACCATATATGTGTGTTTGTCGAATATTTTTTAGACGTAATATATTTTAGGTTGATAAGGTAGGAAGGAAATCTAACTCGGAAAATGATACCACCATATAGTGCAAACTACATTCATCATCTGTCCGCTTATCAATACTCTTTCACCCCAACAAGTATGACAAAACTACACAATCTGATTTATATTTTATATGGTAGAGTACAATACATGGTCAACATCGTTGACCAGATTCTATTACTGTGATATGATGTTAACCGTCAAGGTCCTGATTATAAATTCTTAGAATACTACGAGTTAGCAGGTCATATCTTTAAAGAAAAGCTGTCAGTTCTTTCGGTAGATGTTATATTCCAAAGACTCTATACATAGTCAGTGTATCCCCTAGGGGTGCAAGACTGAGAGTCAAATATCTCCTTGGTGTCAAAACTGGGGGTCAGACTGAGTAAAAACCAAACTTTGGTATCAAAACTGGGGGTCAAATTAAAAAATTGGGGGTCTCTGAAGCGCAATAGAGGGTAAAGGGAAACACTGATAGTTACGAAAATGATATTTTACGTCGGCTTTGTCTTACCAAGAGAAAAACGGTGTTCTTTTGTGGGAATTTTTTTGGTATTTCTCCTTTTGCTTGTTTGGAAATTTTAATGACAATCGACTTAGAAGAAAAAAAAGAGAAGTATATTATCCGTATCCAGAATTCACTAAACTTTACCATCAACCACTCATTTTGTGAGGCCTACCCCTACTCCTCCACTAGAACAGGGGGTAAACTCACTCAAGTACCCAAACATTAACGCTTGCGTTCATGTTGAAATGCTTTACGAATGACCATGTTAATACTCCCATATTTCTTGTCTTTACACATCAAAAAGAAAATACTTCTATATTTTTGTTACCTTTACATAAACATGTAAAACATACATAGAAAATGCAAAGAAGCATGGCAATATTTTTCTTCTCATTTCAATACAAAATGAATGTAGATTTTTTTTAAAACTCGACTCCATCACCTTAGATTCTCCAAACTTTTCGACCCTGACAAACTTTCCAAATCAATTTGTTTTTCTGTTTGCCTGTAGACTGGAATTTAACATGCGCCAAAATATTTCTGTATAAAATTTTGAATTAGCATATTATGTTGTTAAACTTTCGTGGCGATAATTAGAGAATACCCTTTTCTTGCTTCAGCGAAAATTGCTATCTTTTACAAAATGTCTTAGCACTAAAAAAAACTTTCAAGTTTTGCGTGCTGTTTATTTTTAAAGTAGTTGGTTTGTTGGTTCGTCTGATAGATGGATGGACGGATGGACATACAGACAACCATAGACAGACAGATAGATAGATAGATAGATAGATAAGAGCTCACTTGATCATGTGTGCGGCAAGAAATCTTTAATTCTAATCATTCATAAATGCTGATACTACTAGATCTTGCCAGTGTTTCGACCTTCAGTGAGAATAAATTAATGTAGATTATTTTTTAGAAATGGCACAAAATCAAAGAAGTCAATCATTTAAAAGAACAATTCAGGGTGGGCACATATAGTTGGCTCATTAGTTGGAGTTTGCATTATAATGGCAAATATGAACGATGGAGTGTCAAGGAAATAAGCGTGGTTCAGTACGATTTATAATCTGCGGAATATGTAAACAACGGAAAAGCTGAGCGGTTAAAGGTAGAATTTGTAGCTTATTTGTTTATTTAAAACCTATAATAGACACTTGTATATTTATGTAGTTATTGGCGAGAGAGAAAAGACGTATTTGGTAATTTAGGAAGAGTTTTTAATTATTTAAATTTTTCTTTTGCATATGATGGTTTGTGCAAACACCAACACTGCAAATCTTAGGCATATCTTAAAATGTGTAAATGTTCCCCACAGGGCACACGTTACTCAAGTAACTAGAACAATGGCGATTGTTTTCACCTCGGCGGTCATAACCATGCACTGAAAATGCCCAGATGTGAGAAAGTGCCAGGATTCCCGACCCAACCCATACCACAATATACCGGTATTCAATAATATCGCACATATACATACACATTGATGGAGGCGATGACATTCCATGGGGTTATATTATTAAAGAAAACAATAACACTGACTTTTTTTTGGAAAAGGGAACTTGAAGCTCTTTATTGCATTTGGACTTATAAATCTTAATACAGGTTTTCATCTGTATATTATTAACTTCTGGATGGACTAAATGCGGACTAAATGTAAAACAATTTTGACAGTTTTATTTATCTGCTGATTTATTTATTTATTTCTGTATTATTTTCCATTACTCTAATTTTATTATATTTTTATGTAGTTTACAGACAATATTTGTGTTGTATTCCCCATCTTAGTTACACGGAGGATACAAAAATGTTTAGTCCAGGAAAGTAGCAGAAAATGCTAAATTGAAAATATTGGTCATCTCTTCTTTTGTCATTTTTAAATAAAAAAATTCGTTCCAAATAAAAGTTTGAAAGTTGCAGAAATACTGATGTGAAAATCCAGAGGCTAGAAATTTCCTGTTTGATAAGTTTAGTAGTTTGATGGCTATTGAAATTTAAGTAGTTGCCCAAAGGGCAAGTGAAGATTCAGCTGGACTAATGAAATTTCTCAACCCCAAAGTACTTTCAATTAAATCTTTGTTTAATTCTAGGCCTGCTTATTCTTTTTTTTTTTGTGTTGAATTTCTCTTTTTTTCGAATAAAAGTCAGGATCTATTCTATGAACTAAAAGTGCATGATTTACATTGGAATCATAAATATTGCACAGAAATATCATCTAAATGTGCCAAAATCACACATATTTGTAGTCTTTACTTTTATTTCGTCATTAAATTCTATGGTCCCATATTTTGAAAAACCTTTTGCATAATAATTACATCATTATCTTGGAATTAAATTGTATCAGACTATATTAATCTATTTTTTATATATATATATATATATATATATATATATATATATACACACACACACACACACACACATCTCGTTTGTTAGATAGGTCAATAGTTTACTGTGTTTTATCTACTACATTGGCTTGTGTAGTGAAATGGTCAAGCAATAACTTCGATATGGCAGGTGAGCCGTATCAGACTATCGTTCCAAGGATGAATTCACTTCCTTTGGATTTTCAGTTTAATGACAGTCATTAAAAACAGTTTGACATAATCATCTGCCAGTCTGTATCCTATTCATCCTTCCAATTATCTTTCCTTCACAAAAATATACTTGCTTTATGTACAATTACCACAATGGACAAGCTGCAGCATGGTTTCCTAATTATTCCTGAAATACAGTTCTGTCCCTATCTTTGCTAATTTAGCTCATGTCTTACACAAACCATCACCTATCTTTTTGGTAATTATGTATGGGAGATTTGTAAGAAGTATGATAAAAACCATTCATTGTTAGGTTGCTTTCAAGAAGGTAATGATCTACATTCTAGATTCCAATATAGTATTAGTAATTGATAAAATGAAAAAAATTAATGTATTTAAATTAATAGACATGCACATTAAAATATGATAATTGGAGAAATGTTCATAGTAGATAACCAAGATCCCGCTCCCTCCATTTTAATGATTCTTGGTTTTGCAGAGTTTATTGATCGGTAATATTTTGCAGTACATGTTATGCAACATACAGATGGCTGATATTCAAGTATATATTTTGAAAGATGTTTTTAAAAGTTTGGCATGTTTGTGTTTGTATTATGTATATTTAATTTTGTAATTTGTTTCTTCTTCACATAATTGTATGTTATATATAATTGTATTTTGGAACTGATCTTGCTCTTCTTGGCATTCAGCATTAAGGGGTTAGTTTTAGGACTGGTCGGCCTAGTTTTAGGATAATGTACCTGGGTGGGACATAATGCTACATGTCTGCGACATGATGCCCCAGTGCTAGACATCACTATAAACTGCCACAGAGCAGACATTGTAGCTATATGACTAACCAATTTTTGTTTTGTTTGTTTTTGTTTTTTATGGTTTAACGCCTTTTTTAAGCACAATATAGGCTATACATGGCGGCCAGTATTAATGCTGGAGGAATAACCCGGAAAACCCCGGAAAGAACCACTGAAACACGTGAAGCTACTGCCAAGCTTTCTCACTTACCCACATTTGCCGAATCTGAGACTCGAACCCACGCAGACAGGTGAGATGGCAGTGATCCATAACGAATAGCACTTTAGACCACTTTGCCACTCGGGGCCCCCCTAACCAATTTTTCAAGCTATGTTAAAAATCCAAATCATGCATACACATATTTGTTGAATTTTACAAAGCTTCTCGTTTTTCAAAGTATTTTTATTTTTAAGATCAGAAAGTTGTAATAGAGAGCTAAATAAATATGCAAATCTTCTTTTCATTTGATGATTTGATTATTTGATTTAAATATGTTAATTCGCATATAAACATGTGCAATGCAATTATTAGTCATTTCCGAACTCAAAGGATTCAAGAGAAAGAAACAGTAAGGCATTTGCAATTTCATTAGACCTGTTTAATTTACGTTTTGAAATTTGTTTTGAATTAAATGTACTCCTACTTTGAAGAACACATAGAAATAGTTATGATCTTTGGGGCATTGTTACTCTTAATATTTTATTTTCAGACAATGACTTTTATATTTCGAACAAAAACCTGTCTCATACTGATAGTTATGATGATTAATTGCTGAAATGGATTGAAAGAGTGTCAGCTGTGTGACCCTAAGTTGGCCACATTTAAACATGGATTAATTGAATTTTTAACAACTGGCTAGAAACTAATAATTTTCTTTCACTTCCCATGGCTTAGACATGGTGAATTTATTTCTAGTTGTTATAAAAATTAGCACTAAAAGGAAGAGCTGAATTGTAATTACATGTATCAAGCCAGTTGTTTACATGTATCAAGCCAGTTGTTTACATGTATCAAGCCAGTTGTTTACATGTATCAAGCCAGTTGTTTACATAAAGTTATTACCTTTCAGATAAAATGAGCCCTGGACAAAATAAAACTTCAGAAATGTCAAGTTGAAAGGTTCACCAAATTAGCAAACATTTTAATCTAACATTTCTTGAACTGAAAAATAAATATTGAAACCGCTAATTTGTGAAACCTTTAAAGTGAAAGAAACCAATGACAGCATTCTTCTTTGTTTAAGATCAGATGTCAGCTAGTTGTTTGTACTTTTTAAACAATTTATCAGATTTTGTAAATTTAAAAAATAAATAACATACAGTAAAAAAATCATTCTAAGAAATTCTAGGTGTAATTGAAAAATGTCATAGCTGTCACACACACACACATGGGTGAAAAAATATCATTTTTGACAGAGGCAAGGGGTTCAACTGAAATCTCTGAACTCCATCAAAGAATCCATCACTGCATATACACATGGGCTGTGTTCTTGCTTGGAGAGAAGATCTTTATAATAATGGACACATTTCAAAAATGTTATTTTATAATTTATTATTGTGTAATAGTCTGGGCCCCCAAAAAAGTGATTTTACTTGCACAGCAAAAGGTTTATATTTTCAAAGCAGCTTGTTAAGGGCTCCATGAGTCATTTTAAGGGTTCCAATTTACAGATCTCTCACACATCTCAACTGGAATTTGATTCATGGCTTGGCCAGTGTGAATTTGACTCTTGGCTTGGCCAATGTGGGTATGTGTGGTATTACTTGCCAGTAGCTCATGGGTTGGTGGTTTATCCTGGGGTCCTTCCAGGAGATTGATCTACCAAATACATGTATACTGGTAGCCATGTTTGCCCTTTTGTGTGTTGACAAAATCCCACAAAGCCACAAAAAATTGACAAGCATGCCAAGCCAGACCCTTTCATGTAATCATGAGCATTTTCAAGCCAGCTCTTTCATGTACCCAAATGAATTTTCAAGCCAGACCATTCATATACCCATGTGTCTAGGTCATGGTTTTAAATTAGTTTTATAATTCAAGATGTTACCCTACTATTTGTACCCTGCTATATGTAGCCCCCCCCCCCCCCCCATACATATCAGTATCATTATCTTACATTGAGGACCAATATTAGAAGAGTACCATTTTGAAATGGGTCCCAGATGGGTCCCAAAATGGATTAATTTGCAAATTGAATTTCATAAAGAATCTACATTCAAGACAGCAGGGGAGGATTGTGACAATTCTTAAGCCAGAAAAATAATGTTATAAAGTTTTTAAATGACTATATACATGTACATGGACTTGAACTGGTGGATAACACTCTTAGTCTGAGTGGTGATATTATTATCTTTTCTAGTCTGGGTCATTGAGTTACTTTGTTCCACAGTGATGTCACTGGCACAAAGTGGATTGATGACCAGTGGCATGGGAATATGTGGTCATATCAGGAAGTTTTTGAGAACCTTGTAAATGTAAGATTTTCCCATTGTAAATTGTGTGAAAATGATTGCCATTTTGGACACATTCTGTCACTCACTCATGCAAAGAATGTTCAGTCTGTCAGCTGGACACTTTATGCTGTAACACCTGTTTAGTGTTTCTTGCCCATGGTGACGTCACCTTAGCATCCTACACAATGACACATTGTAATTATTACCTATTACAAATGTTGTAAATTACATCCCATGTTGTAGGGGCAACTTTTCACACTTGCCTTTTCAATACTTCCATCATTTAATATTTTTTAGGGGGAGAAGAAGATCAAGTTTTTTTTAAATAAAAAAAAAAAGATAATTTCTGCTATGACTGGAAAAGAAATTTTTTGTCTCAAACTAGTCCACGAGACAGTTTCTGTAACAGCTGCATCTTTGGGAGACTTTATCATTAAAAGATTGGCATCAAAGTTGGCAAGCAAATACATTATCAAATTTTGCAGACTGAAACTGAACTAATATATTACAATTATTGGAGAATACAGCAGCAGTCAGTTGAAAATGACAGAAATTTGATACCAGTCTATCTGTTTTTTTTTAATTTTGGTGTATAATCACTCGAAAAAAACAACAGATAGGTCATTTAGTGCCAGCTGAGGTAATTGAAGTTGAGGTGTGTTGTCAAAAGACACACAATGGTAGCCAAAATCGGTGATTTTTTGGTATGACTTGAATCTGCACCCTTTTGCTTGAGAGTCCAACATGTTAACCAAGGAGTCACTTCTTATACATGCAGGAAAATACCTCTTCAACATCCCTGACCCCACAATAGGTGCCGTGCATCTGTTGAAGGCGTAATTTCTGAATACAAATAATATGTCAGACATCAAATTAGGGAACCACACACATTCCTCATGGTTTAAATCATATAATACCTTCCAGGCAAGACAAATTTTATCACGTTTTTAAATCTTAAATAGATGGTACCTGTAAACATCACTAGTAGGGCATTTTTTGTGACTATATACGTAATGTGAAGATTATTCGGCTTTACTCTCAAGTAATCGGAAATTTATTAGTCATGGTTACTGCCTATTGTAACCTAAATTAATTTTAAAATTGTGCTGTAAACTTCAAAGAAATTTTTGCATAAATGAATTTCTAAAGATTCTTTTGCTGTTTAATATGTTATAGTAACCTGGTGTAAGCTATTCAGAGAGCAATATCCGATTTATCACCCCACTATCTATTCATTAATTCATCTGCTGCTTGGTGGATTGTATGATTTGGGCATGTTGATTTAGATTTTTAATGTAGCATATAATAATTTTTCAATCATATTGTTCTGATGTCTGCAGTGTGGCAGCTTATAGTAATGTTTTTAGCACTGGGGCATCATGCTGCAGTCATATAGCATCATATCCCATCCAGTCACAATATCCAAACAACAGGCTGACCAGTTCTAACAATCTTCCTAGCGAGGCAGCTGCTAGTACCATTTTTATAAGTTTTTTGTTATGACATTGCTGGGGTTCAAACCTGTGATCTCTGGGCATCTGAGACTGATGCTTTGACAACTAGGCCACCAGAGTAGTTCTCGGTGGATTGAAAGATGGATTTTGTTTTTAAAAAAAAACTGTTTTATTAGGATACATGCTTCAATTAATGATGTGAATTATGTTGTCTAACCTCGCTGCTTTGGAAGAAAACATATCTGGATAGACCTCTTGATGGACATAATGAGTATAATTTTGCTTGGTATAGTTTTTCTTGGTATAATTTTGTTTGGTATAGTTTTGTATTATTTATTTTCAATTCATCCATGCTAGTTTTATATATTTTACTATAATCAGTAATGAAGTCATTGCAAAGAGGGAGTACACCAGGCTAGTTCTGTGTGTGAAGACAGTAGGAGTAATTTGCTTGATGAATGCTTTAAATATCTGTTTGTGCGGCATGCATTAAAGTGCAGAATGTTAGTAGGCACTCAATTAACGCAATATAAGTGATGCTCAATATATGATAGTGATGTGTTCCTGAGGTTATGTCATAAAGCGAAAGTAATTTTCCACTAGGATACTTGTAAATTAACGAAATTCATGGCAATTATAAATCTAAGAATGTAAATAATGATTATTTTGTGCATAATTCTTATATATATATATATATATATATATATATATATATATATATATATATATATATATGAGCTGCTTGCGCATTACAGCACATGGCACCTGTGATGGTATAGAAATGAGAATAGTGGCTCAAAACTAATGTCATTAATCCATTATAAATTTTGATAAATGAAAGTACGTAATTCAGATAGCGAGGAAATAATAATTTGCTAACACGTTTTAACTGGTATGATAGCGAATCATGGCAAGTTTCACTGCTGCAACAGATTTTTGTCTGGGTTTTAGTGATTCATCAGCAAAATCACTAACTGGCTAGTGTTCATTGTCGAGTCCTTCTGTATACACATACAGTAGTATAGAGAACTATGCTATGCACCATGATATAAAACGGGAATGGTAATGGATTTCTGGCTGAATTATAATTTGCAATACCATGCTACAGGAGCAGAGTGTGACAGCTCAGTGAATGAAATGCTGATTTTGCAACCAAATGGATGCGAATTCAAAATCGGATCAGCTTTAATTGGACAGCGTAACTGTGGCATTTCCTTGGACAGTGTAACTGTGGCATTTCCTTGGACAGGGTAACTGGCATTTCCTTGGACAGCTTAACTGTGGCATTTCCTTGGATAGGACACTTTATTCCTATTGTCTTGGCTATAAATGAATATCTCATGTTTATAATCTGTCAAAATTGCCAAACTAAAGCAAACCAGACCTGTATCATGGTACTGTTCTGTGGCTCCCATGTCGAGTGTTTTAGTGAGAGAATGGTGTAGTACATCAGTCAATGTCACAGATTGCATCCATTGCCTTTATACATCATACAAATGACCATGTTGCTTTGTTTGTTTATGAGTAATAACCTAAAAACCACATCTCCTATCTGTGCACTCAACTGTTCTTTGGAGCCATTAATCCGGCACACCGTATATAGTCTCTTATAAGTTGACTCAAACTGCAAACAAAAAAGATCCTGATCTGCTGTAAGATATTATGCATGCAGGTCAGCGCCTGTATTGTTTGTTCTACTGATTACTCCAAACAAACTGCATAGTCCCAGATGTGCCAATGCATTATGTGGCGATAGATCTGGGTCTGTGCAGTTTACAAGTGGACTCATAAATGAGTACACATGGTATGCTGGCCTCACCTGTAAATATGTATACAGTTCACCAATTAGTCATGCTTATACATGTAGGTTATCTGTAATTAACAATATACATTCATACACAGATACATAATGATGAATGGGATAGTCAGCTACACTATGGTACATGAAATATTTTAGTGGATATGAATATGTCGGAATTGATAACAGGATATATAAAATTTTGTATCAGCATATTTTCTTTATTACCTTGCTATCAACTTGTATCTATCTCTATATGTATCCAAATGTTGTCTATCTATCCATTTATCAACTATTTTTGCATATCTTGTTTGTTCTCTGCATGCATGTATATAATAATATTTGTCATTTTTAATTTATATATTTGGTCACACAGCAGCTCCGTCTGTCTCTGTCTCTCTCTGTGACTGCTCTGGTGGCCCAGCGTAAAGAGCATCCACGTTGGATGCAGGAGGTCGCAGGTTCGAACCCCAACCGAGTCATACTAAAGACATAAAAATAGTACTAACAGCTACCTCGCTCGGCTCTCAGCATTAAGAAGTTAGTGTTAGGACTGGTTGGCCTGGATATTGTGACTGGGTGGGATGATGATGCAATTTTGTCACAGTATGATAACTCAGTCACATGACTTAGACACCACTATAAATTGCTAACATTGTAATGCTATGATTGAAACATTGTTAATGCTACAGTAAAATTCCAAATCACACATTCACACTTTCTCCCCACCCACCCCAACCTTCGTTCTCTTTTGAGCAACAATTTTTTTTGTCTCAAAGAGACAGTGCATCACTATTGCTGTTAAAAGTCGTATTATAAAATATTTTTGGACAAACCAGTTAATAAAAAATAAACAGCTCTGCCATCCATGTTTTGAAAAGTTTCATTTGGCTTCCATTTTTCTTATTGACTACCTGACTTGCCTCATTGCATGCTTTTAATTATTGGGAGGTGTAAGGTTATATAACAGCCACAAAATTAAAAAAAAAAAAAAACATTCACATTATCTATATGGTTTTAAGTGAATTTGTTGCAGTGTTTAATCAATTCCAACAGGGAACTATTATTTATGTTTTTTCCTAAAGGCAAAAGATTTTTTGCCTCACAAATAGCATATTTATCTCAGTCAGAACCATTTATTATGTTCCCATGTGATTTGTAGGTTTTTTGTAGCAAGACTTCTATTTTTGTTCTTCTTTTTGTTGGGAGGGGGCATTAAAAGCATGTAATGGCTATTTTAAATAAAAAGTTTCAAAGCATTATTTACCAATTTATAATGCCATTAAAGTAAGAATCATTTGTATTTCCCAAGGACACGCCAAGGCATCTGACTTGCTTTGGCCTTGGTGAGTATTGAACTTTCCACACTTGCAACATTTGAAGTGTGGGATGAAAATAAAAAAGTGTGTTATCCATGTCCTTGAATAGAGGCAAATAAATATGGATGAAGGAAGATTAATAGGTTTACCCAGAGACATAAAACATGGCTGTCATGTGGTTAACCACAGGGTAAATGTGGCACTGTACTGTTAGAGATAATGGTGACACTTACATTGTACCTGCAAAATATACTGTACATATATATAGGATAGTACCATATCACAGGTAACATTACACAATTAGAGTTTAGTTTGTCAAGAACACAAATTCAAAATCACTGTAGATTATACTGTCGAAATGTTGTATTTATTTATCAAACTTAAGTTGGGGGGGGGTAAATATTCGATACCATGTTATGGCAATGATGCACATAATACTGCGAATATGCTGGTAAAAATCATGCTCTTTTTCTGGAACAGAAAATTAAGGTTAAAAATTCTCCCCACCATTTAGAGGAAAAAAAAAAGCGAAAAATGTTCTGATTATAGGAGGGATTTAAGGATGAAATAAATTTTGGAGAACTTGTGAATCCAGCAATTGCGTGTCCAAGGTTTGATCCTGGACCCATTTGGTATTAAAACTATAAAGATGTGTCACCACACTTAAGTTCTCCATTATGTTGAAGTTTAGCAAATTTGGCTGAATAAACTATTTTACTATCCATAGGTTAAACTGGTTGTACTTGATCCATATTCCTATATTTAATTTGTTACCTCTCTTATTAGGATAAATACGGTAGCATACCAGAGATACCCCATGACAGCCAAAGAAGTAGATCTTGATAACAAGGTTACCACTGGTTTTGTATGGGATGATGATTGCATGCCTTGTGTCAAATGTGATGTTGCACAGGACAGTGGGGGGCAACACACCCATTAGCCCTCTGACAGCTTAATTTGTTGCCTAATTTCTAATTTTACACCTAAAAGATATCCATGTAAAAGAAAAGCAAAAAATTGTGACTCTGATCGAATGCTACAGATGTAGTTCTACACAAATTTTAATTATCCTTTTCAACATATTACTGTACATGGTTTAATAAGTACGCCCCTTTCCCATGTTTTAAACAATAGCTTTTTTGTGTTTTATGATCAGCATTAACCTCACAAATTTCACATATACTGTGTGGAAACTTTTAAATATGGTGGCAGAGTGTACATTGTAGAATCTGAGACCCTCGGATATAGGTACGTAACAGTATATTGGCGTAATATTCATTTCTGCATATTGTACGCGGCAAAAAATTGAGTCTAGATGCTGTTTTGTATCTTACCATCAGATCATCTATGATCGGCAACTGTGGTGTGCCCATGGCCAAGACTTGGATTGATATTGTGGGTTTTAATACCATTTTTCAGCGCATTATGTTACAGGTATATTTTTGATATAGGAAGACTCCAGAAGCAGCCATGAACCCAAGGGTAGCTACTTATAAAATTTCTCACTTTACGCATAAGGTCACGCATAAGGCTTGAACTCAAGGAGACAGGGATGAGTTGTGCAAATGATCTGTAAAGGTGAGCGTTTTTAAAGCCCACTATGCCATCCAGCATCTTAGACCACTTGAGTCTCCCATGGTCATTTCTGGGCAAGGAACTTGACACAAATTGCTTTGCTGTACAAATCAAAACTGAACCAAACAAAAATATTATTTAAAAGCAGATCTGGATCAACTCGGCAATAGATGTAGGTTTTAAACAGTCCTCCCCGTCTCTATTGCAAGTCCCGAGAACCATAAAAGTGGGCCTAATATTTTGAGGTGTATTGTACATAATATAATAGTATTATAATGAAATGGGATCCATGACCATGCCTATCTTATACAAGAGACTGATTTATGTAGAGGGTCCTGTATAGGGAGAGAGTACAATATGTGAATAAATACAGTACACAAGACACCATGTGAACTAGATCCATTTGTCCACTGACAGCTTAATTTGCTATGGAATTTTTCATGTTACACCTGAAATTACTTAGATGGACAAAGATACGAAATTGCCACTTAACTGTCAAGATAAGTAACTCTGCCACTAACTGGATGCTACTTGCTAAATTATCATACCTGTAAGTTTGGATATAGAAGAGGTTATCTAGTTTATCACTTGGGAGAGCTCAGAAGAGTAACCTTTTGTGCTATATATTATGCCTTTTTAAGGCTCATATGGTATGTATGGTCTGTGGTAGAGTTGAAAACAGGAGGGGTGGGGAGGGTAACCCCTCTATCTGACAAATGGTGGGAAGTCGCAGAATACAGAAGAGATTTATTGAAGAGTTAAAGGTATATTTTGAAAACATAATGTGCGATTTTAGTGCATTCGTGATTCAGTTAATTTTTAGATACATGATCATGGAAATAACAGGTGAGGTGAGGCTCACTTTGCAGTTTTGGTGTAAATTAAAAGCAATTTTTCTCATAGGATACTTGCAAATTAAGGATGTTCTTGGGTTGATTGAGCCTCTAAGTGTATCAGTAAGGATAATTTTACATAATTTTCGTGGTGTGCTGTGCAATGAGGTGTGCGTGCATATGCATGCCAGAGTGAGTTGTGCACTGTCACAGCACAGTGATGGAATAAAAAACAAGCACAGTGGTGCAAATTGAATATTATTTCTGCTTTTTAAATGACATTATAATTAATTTGTATAAATCAATATGACATAGTCTGAAAGCATTAAGTGCGAATCCTCACAACTTAGTGTCTTAAATTAGACTCCCTGCATATGGTTATATTTTGTCTATAGTGAAATGTTAATTTTGTTGCCAGAATTTTCTACTTTGGATGTATTTGCTTTTTTAGCTGCTGTGAGATTAAATATTATAATAATCAAAGAAAATATGGTTACTTTAATAAAAGGGAAAAATGTTATTAAAATTTTTAGGTATTAGGTTTACAAATTTTAAGGCAAAATAACTTCTCTTAACTCATTTAATAATTATGAGTTATTATGTGTGAAATATTCAAAAATTTATTTAGAATAAAAGCAAAATGTAAACTAGTATTCAAGTAAAAATGTATGTAAAAAGTATTAATATTAACACAATTCCATAATTATTTGAATAGTTTTAGCAACATGTCTAAAATTTCATTTTACATCAGACTTATCACTTTATTATGTCACTGGACACTTCTTAAGTTTTACTTAAACTAAATTTATTCTAAAAAGTAATTTTCTCCAGAAAATAAAATTTTATTTAAAAAAAATTTAAATATTTTATTTCTTTATAAAGTTATATTCTTATTTTCTTAGTTTGATTTTAGTTTTCTTTCAGTTAGATATGGATATTTTTTTAGAAAACAAAATAAAATTAATTGGCTTTCTGTTAATTTGAAAATATTTTTTCATCATTTCAGATTTGTTTTTATCATCTGTGATTCAAACATGATCAAGATAAAGTAATTAATTTACTATGCAAATTACTTAGTCTATTCCTCCATACATGCAAAACTATGTAATATTTGCTGCATACCCATGCAAGTTAAATTATTATGAAAATTTATTACTTATGCAAAAATAATGGTCACTTTATTTGTTAATTTTTTGGAGGTTTGTGCCACCATTGCAGCATTATAAAAAAAAACTGTGTTATATATATTTTTCAAAAAAGACTTGTTAAGAATTCTTCTGTTTTTATTGGTTTTAATGGCACTTTTAAGACATCATCTGTATCATGCAGTGGTGTCATTAGGTACTAGAGTCCAGGGATTTACCGCAGCAACTTTATTGCTTATACCTGCTTATAGTCACTAAATTGGTAAATGGTAAGAAAATATTAAAAAAATGTTCTTTTTTTGTGGAGAACCCTTGTAATTGTCATGAACACACTGATTGTCAAGGAATCCAAATCCCTTTCCCAAGAACACAGGCAGTTTGGTTTAATCTGGGTGGGTGTCAAACTCATAACTGTTAGAAAATTTTAGTCTAATGCTTTACCATCTGAACCATCATGACTCCCAGTTTATACACAAGAAGCATGAGCCGAATTTTCATTATTTAATTACTTTGACTTGGGAACTGTATACACATTAGTGGATAAAGTATCGCTAAAATGGAGTCTGTATTTCACTAAAATTTAAATTGGCAATAAAAATGTGAATATTGTATTTTCTCTTGAGAATTCTGTCGATTCCCATCATGTCTCCCACTACCTTCCCACACTTATGTCAAATTACAATAATGGGCAAATGGTTAGAGTGTGTGCTGATCAATTGCACTTTGTTTGGCACCAAGTCTGCATTGTAAGTAGACAGTCCAATTTTCCCCTGTAGACTGTGGTCAGACTATTTTGACATTGAATGTCAATTTCATTTCCAAATTGATGTTTTGATCATTACATGTGCATTCAATATGGTAATTGAGTAACAGAATAGATTAAGAGGAAAAGAAATGGAACTTGGACATTCATATTCTAAGATTTTCACTGCATAGCAAATTTTGTCATTGAGTGTGCAACATAAAAGCTTCTTGCAATGAATTTGATTCATGACTGTCAGTGAAATTAAGATGAGTATTTAACAATTTTGCAAAAGTGAGAAGAAAAAAAATGGAGAATGACCATCCCCCCAAAAATATTTGGAGTGGGGGTCATTGTTTTGCCCTCAGTTTAATCAAATTATGTGTCAACATGTAACACAGATTACACATTAGGAACTTGTCCACCTCCTTACTAACCCTGCCAGCCTTTGACATTTACAAGGAGGAAGTTAAATTAACATTATAAATCTATCCCATTTTTCAAGGCTTTTTGCACTGCTTGTCAGTATGGATGATTGAAATGTCTGGTCTGATACAGTGACAGTGAAATTGGCAACTGTTGATAGGATATATTGACCTCAGTACATACATACACACACACAGTGTGCTATTCAGATACAGTACCTGTTTGCTCTCATTTGTTAGGCATTGTATATTAGTGGTAAAATTTAAATGCCATGCAATTTAATTTATTCTTGGTTTGCTGCCAAGGCCTCTTTCATAGAGTTCTAAAATGTGTACCATAGGCCCATTTGTAGCTTTACATATACTTAAGTAATGCAGTAACACATTTATAACACACTATATACTTAAGTAATGCAGTAACACATTTGTATCACACTATATACTTAAGTAATTCAGTAACACAATTATAGCACACTATGTACTTAAGTTATGCAGTAACACATTTATAGGACCTAATATACTTAAGTAATGCAGTAACACAATTATAGCACACTAGATACTTAAGTAATGGAGTAACACATTTGTAACACTATATAATTAAGTAATGCAGTAACACATTTATAGCACACAGTATACTTAAGTAATGCAGTAACACATTTATAGCAAACTATATACTTAAGTAATGCAGTAACACATATGTAACACTATATACTTAAGTAATGCAGTAACACATTTACAGCACACTATATACTTAAGTAATGCAGTAACACATTTGAAGCTCACAGTATACTTAATACAGTGTAGCTCACAGTATACTTAAGTAGTGCAGTAACACATTTATAGCACAGTATATACTTAATGCAGTTACACATTTGTAATACACTATATACTTTAGTAATGCAGTGACACATTTATAGGACACAATATACTTAAGTAATGCAGTAACACATTTATAGCAAACTATGTACTTAAGTAATGCAGTAAAACATTTGTATCACACTATATACTTAAGTAATGCAGTAACACAATTATAGTACACTGTGTACTTAAGTAATGCAGTAACACATTTATAGCACACAATATACTTAAGTATTGCAGTAACACAATTATAGCACACTATATACTTAAGTAATGCAGTAACACATTTGAAGCTCACAGTATACTTAATACAGTGTAGCTCACAGTATACTTAAGTAGTGCAGTAACACATTTATAGCACAGTATATACTTAATGCTGTTACACATTTGTAATACACTATATACTTAAGTAATGCAGTAACACATTTATAGCACACTATGTATTTAAGTAATGCAGTAAAACATTTATAGCACACTATATACTTAAGTAATGCAGTAACACATTTATAACACTATATACTTAAGTAATGCAGTAAAACATAACACACTATGTACTTAATTAAAGCAGTTACACATTTGTAGCTCACAGTATACTTAAGTAATGCAATAATACATTGTAGGTTGAGATATACATAAGTAATGCAGTAATACATTTGAAGCTCACAGTATACTTAAGTAATGCAGTAACACAATTATAACACAGTATACTAAAATACCAAAATTACAGAACCATCAGTTTGATCAGCCATGCTAGCATGGTGATGCTGAAGATCATCTTGAACAGACTGAACCCACAAGCAGAAGAAATAATCGCCGAAGAACAGGCAGGCCCCAAGAAATGCAGTAACACATTTGTAACTCACAGTAATGCAGTAACACATTTGTAACTCACAGTAATGCAGTAACACATTTGTAACTCACAGTAATGCAGTAACACAATTATAGCACACTATATTTAAGTAATGCAGTAACACATTTATAACACATTATATACTTAAGTAATGCAGTAACACAATTGTAGCACACTATATACTTAAGTAATGCAGTAACACATTTATATCACACTATATATTTAAGTAATGCAGTCACACATTTGAAGCTCACAATATATGTAAGTGATACAATAACACAAGAAAATAAATGTTCAGTATTAAGCCAAAATTTTTTAAACTTAAATTACTTAAAGGAGCAATTTCAAATTTTTGTGATTTTAATTTGTATGGAAACAGTATGTTTTTCCATATTTTCAAAACATTTCTTTAAAGAATAAACTTGATCCCATTTATATTGCTGATAAAATTATTGCAACCACTGGGGCGCTTTTAAAGAAAAAAGCATTTTACGACACAAATATTTACAATACATAAATTTTAACAATTTGATGTATGTTTAGTATATTTGAGAAATATTGTAGAGCTAACATATATGAATTCCTGGTATCAATGTTATATCTATAAAACATAATGTTTTTTCTTCTGTTTTTTTCAACCAAAACTCATTTTGTTGTAATGTTAATTTGGATTTTTTTCGTCGTTATCGAAACAATCACTACATTAGGCTCATAAAACATTGGTAAATTGACCTTTTGAGGCCTTATCAAGGAATGGTTAAGTTTGTAATTTATGTGAAATGTTGATGCACAAATGATTAAATATGCAAGGAATATTAAAATTTGGTGAAGTCATTAAACTTCACTCATTAAGATAACCCACTGTTGTTCAGTATAATACAAGTACCATCAACATGTCGGAGAACAATGTGGCAGATAAAAAAAAAGAGGCAACTTAATGAATTATCATACAATAGTCAACTTAATACATTTTTCCACTGGCCAGCAGGGGCAGCTGACATGAAAATCAACTTAATCAGTAGATAGCTGGACTTCCCAGTAAAAAACAAAAACAATCAAAAACGACTTTGGAAATTTGAACTAGACAATGGGTTTGCATTAACTGACTTAAAACAGATTCCACAGACTATGGTCCAGAGACTAAAACAAACCCCCAAACAAACCTGTATGTGAAAATGAATTTATCCATGAAAATATATCTGTAGCTAATGAAAACCAATTTCAGTAGGTTATGATAGGTCATCAATAATTGAATTTAGTCCAATTCCAAACATTAGTATTTAGTGGTAAAACACACCCATCAATAGACAGACTATATCTTAATCTACCATTGTTCAGCATAACCAGTGGGTCAAGGTTTACACTCTTGGCTTCAAAATAAGGTGAATCAGATCAACTATTGCATTGTCTCAATGCTATACAAGTTCACAATGTATGTAAAGTAGCACATCATTCATTATATCACCATATCCATTATTTCACTATGATGTCATCAGTTGTTCAACCAATCAAAAGCTTATTCAACAAGGTTCATATCCGTTATTTCACTATGATGTCATCAGTTGTTCAACCAATCAAAAGCTTATTCAACAAGGTTCATATCCATTATTTCACTATGATGTCATCAGTTGTTCAACCAATCAAAAGCTTATTCAACAAGGTTCATATCCATTATTTCACTATGATGTCATCAGTTGTTCAACCAATCAAAAGCTTATTCAACAAGGTTCATATCCATTTAGGTCTTTGACTATAACAGTGAACCTCCTGCTAACTAGGCATGTTTGCTTTAGATCTAAATATTTATTGTTAAAAGGATTCCCCAGACTTTCCAATATGAATATTGAAAAATTCTTTGAGAATTTAAATTGAGATTTTTAAGGCAAGACTAGATCAGAGTAATCTAAATTGATTCCCTTACCAAAAATGGGAGTCAAACACTGTGTGTGTAACCAGTATGTTAAAATGGTCGCTTATGGAGGTTACTTTATACTGAGCTAATAATGTAGGTTCAATATCAGTGTTATGAGGGACTGATGAAATAAGTGATGCTTTATTCTGAGAGACCATATTATTGGGAGGGGTAGTATATATAGGGAAACCTTATATAGAGGTGTTTTATAGTGTGTTTTATAGTGTGGGACCATGCTATACAGGTATGATTGATTGTGAGGTGCCATGTTGTGCTTCATATAATTTAAAGTGAGGACTATGTTATACTGGTATGATTTATGGTGAGAGACCATATATTATACTGGTAGGATTTATAGTGAGGGATAATGTTATGCTGGTAGGATTTATAGTGAGGGATCATGTTATACTGATTTTATTTATAGTGAAGGATCATGTTATATTCATATGATTTATAGTGAAGGATCATGTTATACTGGTATGATTTATAGTGAAGGATCATGTTATACTGGTATGATTTATATTGAGGGATCATGATATGATGGTATGATTTATAGTGAGAAATCATGTTATACTGGTTTTATTTATAGTGAGGGATCATGATGTATTGGTATGATTTATAGTGGGGGATCATGCTCTACTGGTATGATTTATAGTGAAGGATTATGTTATAGTGGTATGATTTATAGTGGGGGATCATGTTATACTGGTATGATTTATAATGAGAGATCATGTTATAGTGGTATGATTTATCATGAGGCATTACACAATATAGAGGGGTACTTTATAGTGAGTTAATACTATATAGAGGAGCGCTTATAGTGAGTCGTTATCATAGAATGTGGCTTTATACTGAGTTATTACTGTATTTCACATGTGCATTTTATAGGAGTCTATATGGCTAATAAATATTAAAATGACAACTGAGGAATGCACATTAATATTTTGTTTACCTTTCTGATTTTACCAATATTTGATGCCATGGCCACAAGATTTATTCTCTGCTAACCAAAAATCAATTTGCTGATAACAGCCAAGAGTCTCCAGAAATAAGGAGTGTTTAAAAAATCATTCTACCATCATGTAAGTGATAGTAGTAGCAAAAAACTAAATATTAGGCGTACCATAATAGTGTACCTTATTTATACAGAAAAAACGAGGATCTAATTTATCATCTATCTTCACTTTTTTAACAATTGGAACTCTGCTAAAATTGGAAAGTTTTTTTTCTTCTGAACCAATAAATGCTAATTCAGTTCACACTGCTTTGGTGGCATCTGCCTCAGCTGCAGGAGGTCGTGGGTTCGATCCCCAGCCGAGTCATACAAAAGACTTTTAAAAATGGTAATTGCATGGCACTCAGCATTAAGAGGTTAGTGTTAGGACTGGTCGGCATGGTGTCAAGATAAAGTGGGTGGGACATCAATCTACATGTCTTTGGCATGATGGCCCAGTGTTAGACATCACTATGAACAGCCTCACTGCAGACATCTTAGCGATATGACTGAAAAATTGTTAAAGCTACATTAAAAATCCTAATCACACAAACACACATAGTTCATCTACTCAGACATACAGTTGTTGTTGCCAATTTTCAGTCTTTTTATTATTCCTTCCTTTTCTCATTTATTCTGTCTTGTGTTCCTTCTGTATTTTTTACTCTTATCTTTTGTTTCATTTTTTTTGTTTTTATATTTTTTTAAACTTTCATTGCTTAAGTCTCCTTTCAGACCGAGAGGATGTTTGTTTGAAATTAACGATATATATATTGTTTAGTCAGCTTGTCATTCTTTTGTCCACATGTTTTCTTGCCTTCTTTATTATATTCAGTCATTTAAAATGCTGATCTAACTAATTTGAATAGACCTAGAGTTGTTGTTTAATTATTATTCATTAGTGTAGGGTGTACACTCTTCATCATCATATTTGTAAGCTTAAGAGAACATCATGGACCCTAAGTAGACAGGGCAATATCTAATGAACTATGACAGATCATGTCATAGACCCTAAGTAGACAGGGCAATATCTAATGAACTATGACAGATCATGTCATAGACCCTAAGTAGACAGGGCAATATCTAATGAACTATGACAGATCATGTCATAGACCCTAAGTAGACAGGGCAATATCTAATGAACTATGACAGATCATGTCATAGACCCTATTCAGACAGGGAAGTATCTAACGTACTATGACAGATCATGTCTACAACAGATCATGTCATAGACCCTATTCAGACAGGGCAGTATCTAATGACACTATGGCAGATGTCTATGGCAGATCATGTCATAGACCCTAATCAGACAGGGCAGTATCTAATGACACTATGGCAGATATAACATTACAGTGCTCATTTTGGATGTGCGTGTTATGCCTATATATATGGTACAGAAAAAGTGAAACCAAATTTGTAAAGGGAGCATGTTTTTGATGTACATTGCAGAGCCTAATATGGTACAAAAGAAAGTGAACTGAAATGTGATATAGGGGCATGTTTTGGATGTACATCACTTGGCTATATATGGTACAAAAGAAAGAGAAACCAAATGTGATGTGTAGACATGGACTATCTATGGTACAAAACAAAGATAAACCAAATGTGATTTGGGGGGGGGGGGCATGTTATGGATGTATACACATAACAATATATGGTACAATAGAAAGAGAAACCAAATGTGATTGGGAGGGGGGGGGGAGGGGGCGGATGTTATGGATGTACATAACTATATTTAGTACAAAGACAGAGAAATCTAATGTCTTGGATGTATATAATTTCATGGTTACGTATGCCACAAAAGAAAGAGAAACAAAATCTGATATTGGGGCATATTCTAGATGTACATGGCTATATGTGGTACAAAAGAAAAATAAATCATGTATCATCTGGGTGCATGCTGTATGGCTATATATGGTACAAAACAAAGAGAAGCCAAAATTGATGTGGGGGCATGTTTTGGATTACATTAATTTCATGGCTAAATATGGTACAAAACAAAGAGAAACCAAATGTGATACAAGACAATTCATCAATATCCTATAGATTTACTGTCACACATATCAGAGTTAAATTTGGTGGAGGAGGATGCAGCTGCTGGCTCCTTCCATCTTGCCAATCATCTTGAGATAATTAACCCTTTAAATTAACCCTAATACCCTTGCCATATGCCACACCAAACATATCTTTAACAACAGAAAAGAAAGTGAAATATTTCAAACCATATTCGTATTGTCTCTTTAGAAGAACTTGTAAGTTTCAATAATAGAGTGTTAAACTGTAATCAAGGAAAAATGATTTTTTTTCTTCTTCTGATTTCTTTTTTATTTATCTAGTAGGGCCTAACCGAGTAGATAATTTTCGCTAAGTACCAAATCCGAGTATTTGGATATACTATTTGCCGGATCTGGGCACGAACCGAATAGTAGGTGTGACTCCTGAGAGTACCGTTTGTTTCATTATCGTATGCGAAGCTTAAACTTTTTGTGTACCGTATACCGTATATATCGCCTATAAGATGAAAATATTTATTATTAACTTAAATTATTACTTTTTTTGTAAAGTTCGATATTTATTGAATTATTTTACTTGTAACCATTTGTGCACGTATTATTTGCCGAGGCGAATACTTCCAAAAAGTACTGAAAAACCGGATATTCGGCCAAAGCGAATGTCTGAGGCGATTTCTGGTTAGGCCCTGTTATCAAGCATATTTTGTATACTCCACAAACAAGCATATTGTACATATGTATAAGTAGATTTTGTATACTGTTTATACCTGCAGATTTTGCAGTGTACCAGCAGATTTTGTGTACTGTACATACTAGATTTTGAATAATGTACCAGCAGATTTTAAATATTGTACATACCAGTAGAGTTTCCATACTGTACCAGTAGATTTTTTATTCTGTACATAGCAGATGATTTTACATATACTAAATTTTGTATTCTGTACGTACCTGCTGATTTTGCATACTGTGCTAGTAGATCTTGCATACTGTACATACCAGCCATTTTTGCATGCTGTACATAATGCACATCTTCAATTTTGTGTGTTATGCATGGATACGTATGGTAAGACTGGATGCATAGACATTTAAATGCATGAGAGTTCCTAATACTTCATCTCTGTAAGGAAGATTGATGTATGGTCTTTAATTTGATATAACAAGCACCAGCATCGATCTCTGGAAGCAATTCAAAGATAGCACAGAGTCAATTAACTCAGTACAAGAAATTGGTAGCATTTTATGCATATAATGTCTCTTCTTTTGCCCCAATGTTGGAATAAAAATTTTAATTATATTTCTTATGCCCAAAGGACCATTAAGTTAGTCCATTGTGTTGGTTGCATATCAAGGGGCATTTTAAGTACAGTGAAGTCTTTTCCAAGGCTGCAAACTGAATGAGAGAGAAAGAGACACTGGCATAGAGAAATATTAAAAAAAAAATCAAAGGTTAATGTTGCTAGTTTGATCTCTGTTGTTCACATGCAGACTTTAACATAATGTAGTGTATCATATTTCAGGGGATTTAAGGCAGGGTAGCCTACAGGGATGACAGGGCAGTTCCCAAGAGGGCAACTAAAAAGTGTAGGGCATGCTTTTCATCATAGATAACGTGTCCATTTATGCAGAGACTGGGGCCCTTTTTTTTTTGCCTTTAGACCCCAAATGAAAATTCATGGTTTTATTGAGTTTTTCATTCCTCTCAAAAGTAGGAACTATTAACAATCTCTGCTACTACTAGCAACAATAATAACAGCTACATCATATAAAAATGGCAATAAATTGCAGTGAAGATACATTCGTTATTGTGCTGTCAATATTTTTTGTTTATATGTTCATCATTCCAAGTACCTCCACCCCCATCCAAATATAAGACTGCTATAGATATCTGCAGTCAACACTGAGTCATTTCCATGACATGCAAGACATAATACATTTTGTTTTACATTACAATAACAAACAAAAGCCCTTTAAAGCTTATTTGTCTTATATATTCACATTTGCACATAGCTTTGATATGTTCATGACATCATTTAGAAAACTTGAAGCCCAATGGGGTACCTAGCTTTGATATGTTCATGACATCATTTAGAAAACTTGAAGCCCAATGGGGTACCTAGCTTTGATATGTTCATGACATCATTTAGAAAACTTGAAGCCCAATGGGGTACCTAGCTTTGATATGTTCATGACATCATTTAGAAGCCTTGAAGCCCAATGGGGTACCTAGCTTTGATATGTTTATGACATCAACTAGAAGCCCAGTGGGGTACCAATAGTGTTACAAGGTTAGGCTCTAATAAACGGTAACAAAGAAAGTGAAAGCAACAAGCTTTGTAAAATTTTAAAAAAAATGTATTTCCCTGGAAAAAGATTGTAAAAATTAAAAGAAAGAACTAGTTTTAAGAATCAGATGAGAAAATAAATCCAAGAATAATTCACGAATTAAATTACAAAAGTCCTAGTAATGTTCTAACAGATTCAAATTCGAATCTTGTTGGAAAACCCAGGATGGAAGACAATGACGTATGCTGAAGTCTGTTTTGAATTTATTTATAGTTCCTTGTAGAATCACAAGATTTAACACTCTGGTGTTGGAAATCCGAATAATATTATGATAAACTGTCTTTGTTCAAGAACTACGTATGAGTACATCAAATATTTCCAGAGATACAAATTAATCCTTTAAAATCCAAATGAAATCAAGAATTGTTTACATGGATTCAAAAACTTGGCTACAACAAAACAAAATGACTTAGCGTCAGTTGTAAAAGCCCAGAACTGAGAATATTTCTCTAAAACAAAGGTTATATCCTAAACTAAGACACAGTTTTAAAAAGATCACCAAATTGCAAGATCACAAAGGGGGGGGGGGGGGTACATGACCCTAACTAGAACCAATCATTTTCTTTAAGAATGAAAAGTTGTTTACTTCTAATTCACTAGTCCCATCTTGACCTTAACTAAAACCAATCATTTTGAAATAAATATAAAAATTGTTTACATGGTTTCCACTAACCTTGAATCAATTTCAGGATCTAGGTCAACATTACCGTACTTGTTTACCAAAGAATAATTCGGTCAACCAATTTTCTGAAGAAAAAAAACAACATCCCTAGTGAATAAATTTACATAACAATAATGTGTAATGAAACATAGAAAGAAATTTAAAACTGACAAAAGATATTAAATTAGGACAAATATATACATCAAATCAGATATACATAACACTAGCTTTGACATGTTTATGACATCATATAGAAGCCCAATGGGGTACCTAGAGCTTTGATATGTTTAAGCTCAGACCAGCAATTTGGACTAACTGATTTATATTGTGGTGGTCAGTCAAACCCAGCATTCAGATGCCCACTGACCTCTCTTGTGGCTTAAGTGGTTAGAGCATCTGTCTTTAAGTGCAGGAGGTTGCAGGTTTGAACCCTGGCCAAGTCATACAAAAGACCTATACAAATGGTTTCTAGTAGCTGACTTGCATGGTACTCAACATTATGAGGTTAGTGTTAGGATCAGATCACATTGATGTCTGGATAATGCGATT
Organism: Unio delphinus; assembly: GCA_029339505.1. Taxonomy (NCBI): domain Eukaryota; kingdom Metazoa; phylum Mollusca; class Bivalvia; order Unionida; family Unionidae; genus Unio; species Unio delphinus. The sequence continues at coordinate 23,716,286 of JAQISU010000003.1, forward strand.
CCATGGGACAAGATGCTACATGTCTACAGCATGATGCCCAATTATTAGACATCACTATAAACTGCTTCATTTTGCAGACATGGTAGGGATATGACTTTTTTCAATTTAAAACTACGTTAAAATCCAAATCTCACAGACACACAATTACAGACAGACAGACAGACACACAGACACACACACACACACACACACACATCTATCATTGGTCCATCCATTAGTACAAGTGTTATTGCTGCTACCCCTAAACTACTTAAAGATTGCTATATAACGTTAAACACGCACATTCATCCCATGGTCTGATTAGGTGAATTCCTCGAAATTCTTTTTGTCCAATAGAGCATTGATCCTTATAATGGGAATGTTGCATTTTATTTGATATTCAAACTCTTCTGAATTTACAGGAATTCGAATCACAGAGTACTTTTATTCCTTTATAAATTTCTAAACTTTCTAGTCAGTCATATTTTTTTAAAATGGACTTGAGCACTTGTAATCTGGGGTGTAAACAGTGACATCTGTGTGCCAATATGGTGATTAATATTACCTGCACATCAACATCTGCTGTAAATGATAGGAGTAGGACAGGCGGACAGGTATATAAATAAAAAGACTAAAAGCAGAAATTAATTCTTGAGGCAGTTTGGGAGAATCTGTTTGGCTTCGTTTCAAGTCCAAATAGTAAATTTTCATTTGAAAAAAATGGAAATGTTTGACATTGTTATCAATATAGTACCCCAATTTATTAATCCCATTCCTGGAATCCATTGTGTATGCCAATGTGTAAGGAGACTTTATTATATATGATCATTATAAAATAATCTCATTATAATGCTATCTATGGGAACCACGAAGTATACCACCTTATAGTAAGATTGCCTTATAATCTAGTACTTGATACAGTATACCCTTATTATAATGCTGTCAATGGGACCCATAGTGATCATTGATATTACATTATAATGAAGTACATAATAAATTACTCATTATAATGCTGTCCCATAGAGTGTACTGTGTTATCATTGATATTACATTATAATGAAGTACATAATAAATTACTCATTATAATGCTGTCCCATAGAGTGTACTGTGTTATCATTGATATTACATTATAATGAAGTACATAATAAATTACTCATTATAATGAAGTACATAATAAATTACTCATTATAATGCTGTCCCATAGAGTGTACTGTGTTATCATTGATATTACATTATAATGAAGTACATAATAAATTACTCATTATAATGCTGTCCCATAGAGTGTACTGTGTTATCATTGATATTACATTATAATGAAGTACATAATAAATTACTCATTATAATGCTGTCCCATAGAGTGTACTGTGTTATCATTGATATTACATTATAATGAAGTACATAATAAATTACTCATTATAATGCTGTCCCATAGAGTGTACTGTGTTATCATTGATATTACATTATAATGAAGTACATAATAAATTACTCATTATAATGCTGTCCCATAGAGTGTACTGTGTTATCATTGATATTACATTATAATGAAGTACATAATAAATTACTCATTATAATGCTGTCCAATAGAGTGTACTTTGTTATCATTGATATTACATTATAATGAAGTACATAATAAATTACTCATTATAACACTATCCCACAGTGTACTGTGTTATCATTGATATTACATTATAATGAAGTACATATTAAATTAGTCTTTCATTATAATGCTGTTGATGGTTCCATAGTGTACTATGTTTTCATTGATATTGCATTATAATGAAGTACATAATAAATTACTCATTATAATGCTGTCCCATAGAGTGTACTGTGTTATCATTGATATTACATTATAATGAAGTACATAATAAATTACTCATTATAATGCTGTCCCATAGAGTGTACTGTGTTATCATTGATATTACATTATAATGAAGTACATAATAAATTACTCATTATAATGCTGTCCCATAGAGTGTACTGTGTTATCATTGATATTACTTTATAATGAAGTACATAATAAATTACTCGTTATAATGCTGTCCCATAGTGTGTACTGTGCTATTGTTGATATTGCATTACAATGAAGTACATAATAAATCACTCATTATAATGCTGTCCCATAGAGTGTACTGTGTTATCATTGATATTACTTTATAATGAAGTACATAATAAATTACTCATTATAATGCTGTCCCATAGTGTGTACTGTGTTATTGTTGATATTGCATTAATACTGTGTTATTGTTGATATTGCATTACAATGAAGTACATAATAAATTAGTCTCTTTTTATAATGCTGTCCAGGGAGCCATAGAGTGTACTGCCTTGTAATGATATAAAAGATGTAGTTCTACTTCTTTTTTTCACAGTTGTTATATTGAATGATGTTACACTGAGGAAGAACTTTATTTATTGTGAATCATAACGTTTCTCTGATGTTTGGAGAGGAAAATAAACTGTGTGATACAATCCTGTAAAAAGGTATGCAAGCATCAAAAGATTTTGTTTCAATGAGAGAAATTAATGTGATGTGCCATAACTTTAAGTTAGAAAAAAAATAATTAAAAAAAACTTTTTGTGTATCAAGTTATCAACTGCATTATAGTTATGCATGAATGAACACTTGACCTTATTTTGTTGAAATAATGTCACAACTTGATATGGAATGTTATAGTTTTACCACAAGTAGTTTTTATTATTCTCTGCATTGTTGTTGTTTTTGTTGTTGTTGTTGTTGTTGTTGTTGTTGTTGTAGGGTTCAATGTCATTTTTCAGCATAAGATAGGTTATACATAGCTGCCAGTATTAATGGTGGAGGAAGAACCAGGGAAAACCCCAGAAAGAACGACTGACCAACGAGAAGCTACTGGCAAGGTTTCTCACATACCCACATTGTCCGAATCCGAGACTCAAACCCACACAGACAGAGGTGAGATGGCAGTGATCTGTAACTGGAAGCGCTTTAGACCACTCAGCCCCTCGGGGCCCCACTCTGCATTGTAAACAAGTTTAAAATGTTTGTTTGAATGTCACAACAAAAACTTGATGCATCTGTCAATTAAAGTAAATTGTGGTAAATTGATATTTACGCAGTACCATGTTGTTCATTGCTTAGGTTTTATACTTTAAATGCCATTTGAAATTGATGTCGTTTTTTTCATTTGCCTGTAATTATGTAAAACAACATAGTTTGACTCCATTATAATCATGTACAGTCCCGGATTACCCATTAGGCAGAGTAGGCAACTGCCTATGGGCCCCGCAACTTTTATGGGCCCCGCAACTTTTATGGGCCCCATCAGGGGCCCCCATGAGACCGTGACCGTGGGTCTGGGGCCCCAAAAGTTTGACTGCCTATGGGCCTCCACGGTGCTTAATCTGGCACTGATCATGTAAAGAAAAAGTGTCCATGATCATGCATAACTATATACATAAATCCTTCGCTATAACTTCCCTTATTATAACACCACTCTGAATAAGGAAGATATTAGTCTTGGATCCCATTTTATTTGCCTAATTTTCTTTATCATCAGGCTGTGTATTTTCATGGCTCTCATTGAGTATATTTAATAAAACTCTCAAACAAATAGATTTATTGGGTTTTTAAAAAATTGCTTTTAGGGTTGTTGTTTGATATAGAAAATAAATGCGTGAATATTTCCTCACTCTTGAATTGATAGATTTAGTGTATGAACCTGGAGTGTGGGGGGTACCCAGTATTTTGTGATAATTTAAAAAGTAAACCATCTTTACAGCATGTTTTTTGAGCAAAGTCATGCAAGTACATGTATACATATTGCACAAATAGTTCATCGTTCAGAAATTGTTTTGTTAAGTTACTTAGTACAACTCTTATCATCAAGATGGGACAAGTTACTAGTACAATCTTATCAGCATGATGGGACAAGTTATTTTGTACAAATCTTTTCATCATGATGGGACAAGTTATTTTGTACCAACCTTATCATCATGATGGGACAAGTTACTTAAGAGTTGGCAAGGTTGATTGGGGTTTTGGATGTTTTCTGCTGATGATTATGTTAGCTGTGCATAACAAATTAAAGGTTGGGCAGTTGTTTGTGCCATTTGGCATTTGGCTGTAAAAAACTAACTATGAGAGATGACAAGATCAGGAGCACACATTTATTGCAACCCACAGTCTAAATTCCATTTCAAATGAAAAAATTTGGACCTGAGAATATTGAGTTTATTATATTTGTTTTAAAATGACAAAGACAATAAGGGGCCCAGAGTAGCTGTGTGGTCTAACGAGCTCACCATTATGGATCACTGCCATCTCACCTCTGCATTGGTTCGAGTCTCGGGCTCAGCCTATCTTGTGCTGAAAAATGGCATTAAACCCTATAACAACAACAAAGACAGTAATGTTTGGCCCAGAAGTAAAGTATTTGATGGTGCAGAAATCATTATGTGCTCAATAGCATGAACTAGATTAAGTAGCATTAAGTTTCTGGTGGCATCACAAAATGACTCCCATTTCCAATCACTCAAGGATGTCCAAAGCATGGCTTACCAAGGTAAGACCTTATCTTTTGATGTACATCTTTTAATTAGAAAATATTTTGTTTTATTAGCATTTGCAATAATTTAATTTTATACAAATAAGGCATCCATTTTCTTTGTTAATCATATATTGCAGTAGTATTAAAAAATGTTTTATTCAGTATTTACAGCGAATCACAACATTGTTTTCATTTCACTCCCCAACCCTTGGAGTACTTTACTTGCCTTTTGAATTCAAACCAATCTCTAGGAGTACCTTGCTTATATTTTAATTCCAATCACCACTACTGGATTACTTTACTTAACTTTTAAGTTCAATCCCCACCAATAGGAAACTTTACTTTTGAATCCAACTCACACCTGTAGGAGTACTGCAAGTCTTGTCTTTTTAATTATTCAGTTCCCACTCCACATTAGTACTTTACTTACCCTTTTAATTCAATCCCCACTCCTAGAAATACTCTACTTTTGTCAATTTAGCTCAATCCCCACGCCTAGGAGTTTTGTACATACTTTTGAAGTTAATTTGATATACTCTGACCTGTAGGTTCTTTATGTGAATGTTGATTTAGATTGGTGTTGTCCCAAGATGTATATAGGCAATAATAAATACTGTCCTTGTTTGATTGTGAGAATCAATATTATTAAGTTTCATATTCATGTATAATGATGAGACAGTGTACCGTATGTACCCACACACAAGTCAGGTCCAGCTAATTACAACATAGACCATTATTTGCTGTATCATTTTGTAACAATAAGTCTGGGTCAGTGCAATTTGCATTTCGGTCAAATGAAAATGTTGACCGACTTACCCTGTTTTTTTATGCCGACCCAACCACTCTCTCCCTCCTCCCCCCATTATAAAAAATTAAAAAATACAAAAAAAAAACTCAAGATTGAATTTGTGCATCAGATTGAGCTGGTTTAGTCCACTGTACCAATGAAGTGCTTAGTAGATTGTGAACTATATTACCCACTCCAGCGTAGCCTTAAAGTTGTATCAGATAAAATAAATACTAGACTGCAACAATGAATCAATGTTCATCTTTGACATTTATATCATATGAAGTTAACATTATGTAATTTGATCAATTAAAATTTATTGCACAAAATAATTAATAAAGAAATAGGCACAGTTTGATGTGAAAACATCTTTCATAAAGATCTTAATTTTGAGGTCACAGTGACATATCTAAGTTGTTTTACATGTGCCTGGGATCTCCCATTACTTTATTATAAGACCACAGGCATTGTAATATCCAGATAATAAAACATACATTGTACTTTATTGCAGTCTTTTCTGTATTTTTTTCTTCGAATATTAAAATAGGGAAGGAAAAAAGAAAAAGAATAATGTAGGGGAAAAGAGAAACATGTTCCCCATGGGAAGTCAATCTCGACACTGCGGCCAAGCACTGTGAGTACCTCTGTAGTTTATTATTTAAATTAAAGAAATTTATTGACAGATATGGGAAGGAAAAAAACATTCTGATGTAATCTCTTGCTTAAGGTTTGATTTCTTAATGTTTTAAATTGTAAAATTTCTCTTTAAAATTTTATATATTTAAAAAATTTTAATTAAATTTTATGTAATTGAACAAAATTAGTTTTTGATGCTTCATTTACATAACAGTATGAAATGCAGTATCTCATTTTGAATTTTATTAAATACCAAGAGAGTTATTAAAATATACCGAATAATTTGTCCTTGCTGTGTCTGAGTCTAAAAACTGACATGTTTTGGGACGACAATGCTTTCAAAGTGGTTAGAGCATCCATCTCAGATGCGGGAGGTCGTGGGTTCAATCCCCAGCAGAGTTATACCAAAAACTTATAAAAATGGTACTAACAACTGCTTCGCTTGGCATTCAGCATGAAGAGGTTGATGTTAGGACTGGTTGGCCTCAGGTGTTGGGGTAATGTGACAGGGTGGGACATAATGCAACATGTCTGCAGAATGAAGCTCCAGTGCTAGACATCACTATAAACTGCCACACTGCAGATGTGGTACCGATGTGACTGAAAATTTGTTAAAGCTACATTAACAATCCTAATCACAGACACACACGCCTTCAAATTGGCCTTGTTCTTTGGTTTTTCCATAATGCATTAAGGATTTTGACAGTCCCCATAGTGGCCTCAAAACAGTATCACATGAAATTGACATTGGGTGCCAACAGTATCATTGTTCTTATTCTGTCATTTCATTTGTTTCATATATTGCCCATTGGTTGGGGGGGGGGGGGGCTGATTTGTATCGCATATGAGGTGCATAGTTGGTACTGTCAGCTAATATAAATCTGGCTGTTACTAATTAAATACTATATTTTCCGTACTACAAGTATTTCTATACAACATAGCTGTCAAAGAGGGCTATTTTTATCAAACCTGCATACCTATATGTATAACAAACACTCTATGGGGTTGAGTAACCAACAAAAAATACACATATACATGTATATAACAAACACTCTGTGTGGGGCATGGGTGAGTTGGGGTAACCATCAAGAAATACATATATTTTAACAAACACATGGTGGGGTAGGGTGGGGTAACCATCAAGAAATACATACATGTATAACAAACACTCATCGGGGTTGGGTGTGGTAACCATCACAAATTACATATATGTATAACAAACACTTGGTTTGGGGTGGGGATGGAGGTGGTAACCATCAAGATATCCATATATGGATAGCAAACACTCAGTTTGGGGGGTGGGTGGGGGTGGTAACAACCATCAAAAAATGCATATATGTTTGACTAACACCAATTACCCATCGGACAATCAGGAAATGGTCATTGGTTTTTGTTGGGTTATTCGTATTAAATTTGTCTCAGTCTACATGAAGCATGTTTAGACATATACAATAATATTATAAACACAAAGTATAACTGTCACCATCAGAAATTGAATTGATCTCATGTTTTGCTGCCAGGTGCATGACTAATACAATTATAGTTTGCTTAGTAAGCAGGCCCGTATCAAAACCCAAACCAATTCTTTCTTTTTGCCTCAACTCGGAGTCAGTTCATGGATATGCGATTGGACGATTTGTATTAATTTCTTCAGAATCACACTGAAAATTCAGCAAATTCAGGCATTACAATATTCAAAGTCCACTTTTATTAATAAAGTATCGCTCTGACAATTCAACCTTTTCACTGCATTAAATCTACCCTTATTTCTTTATTAAATCTCTTCTATATTCAGAAATTCCACACTTATTTTCAGATGGAATGGCTAATCTCTCCCTACATTTATTTTAATATTTTCCTAAGGCTGTCAAATTTGACCTCTACTTCAACACCTACTAACAGTTGATGAACCGTCAAATGTAACAAATGGGTTACAAAGTAGTACTGTTGATATTGGGAACAGACCTGGTTTTCTCTTTTGAAATCAGTTAGGCTGGTTTATTAAGGCTGTTGTTACTCACAACCACTACAACATGTTCAATATTAACTTCTCTCCCTTAAATAGATTTCCTTCAAGGACCAAAGACACATATCCTACAACATCCATTATACTTGTAATATGTACAAAATCTTGCATCAAACATTATTGCAGGGTCATCAAACCTCAGATGAATAAACATTTTTCAGATAGTAAATACAATTAGATGTCCCCAGTTCATTATTTATCTGATTATAAATGAAAACACAGCTGTCCTCAGTTGTTATTTTGTATATGGTAAATAAAATCAGTTGTCCTCGGTTTGTCCTTTTGTAGATGGTAAATACAAATCAGCTGTTCTCAGTTTGTTATTTAGCAGATGGCAGATAAAATCAGTTGTCCCCAGTTTCTTACTTTGCAGATAGTAAATAAAATCAGCTGTTTCCAGTTTGGTACTGTTGAGAGGATTGTTGTATTTATTGAAAATACCCCTTCCCCAAAATATTCATGCAAGGCATTGAAGACCCTGCTCGAGGAAAAATAATTACTTTGGTTCTTCCAATTTTATCTAAAGTCATTATAACTTGATGTCCTGATTTTGGAGCCATGGTAACTTGATTATCAGGCTAATAATCCAAGGTCAAATGTTAGATGATGGGCTGGCCACCTGTCTTAGTGTGTGTGTGTGTGTGAAAGGCACATTGCTCTCATTTCCAAGGCAAGATATAGCCAATAATGTGTTAGATTTAGACTATTGCTATTATAAAACCAACCAATCAACAAACTGGGCCAGATTTACTGAAGCTGCTTTGTATGGTATAAATGAAAGATTGTTTTGGTTAAATTTATAAATTGGGCAAAAATAAAAATACACAAGTGCCAGCAGTCTTTGTTTTTTTTTGAAGTTCTTGGATTTCAGCAAAAGGCATTAAAGCATACATTTGGGACTTGCAGCTATACTTGTCTGGGGAGCAGGAAGCCAAAATTGGACTTGGAGAACATCAGCACAAAAATCAATACCATTATAATCGCTATGGTACACAGATATAGAGCTGGCAGTGCCAAGTATGCTCATGATCACAGCCGATTGTCACGTCATTAGGAAATTCTCTTGGAAGCCAAAATTTGACTAGCTAATCAGGTTGGCTTCAAAATCGGAGCTCACTGGGATTAAAAGAGTGAAGTGTTGTTGTGATATTTACCGTTTTACGCTGTAGTTATCTTCTAAGAAGTGCTGCAAAACAAGAAGGCAAATATGTTTTCTAGATGTTGGAACAAGAAGCTAAAATGCGTCTGACACAAAATATTGTAAAGTTCATGTTGTTTGCAAAGAATTAAATGAGAAATAAATACTCAGCAGAAACAATTTAATGTTTGTGGAAATTTGCTTAAAGTCCTAATTTCTTATGAATAAATAACTTCTCTTTAACTACCAGTCATGTCTTTGTTGGCTTTAAGCATTTAAAGGGACTGTCATAATACACTGTACCTAGAGGCTATTTATTGCAAGCCTCTTAGAAAGGTTGTTGCAGATGCCAGGTATCAAGTCTTGTACAAATGTTTCAGATGACAGTTGACTGAGACCAAGTATTTTATAAGTTCCAGTGGACAGGAAAGAATGACTGATATTTTTACTTAAGTCTATTATAAAATCTCCAGAAGGCAGTATAGACCGATACCAAGACCTTACTAAGGTTCCAGAGAGTATTATTCTTATTGTTAAGTATTTTAGAGGTTTTAGAAGGCAGAATAGACTGGTACCATGGCTTTTAAAATGATTCCAGGCTGTAGTAGAGACTGTTATCAAGTATTTTACAGAGATTTTAGAAGGCAGAACAGACTGGTACCAAATTCAAACAACAACCTTATTTGTTTCCTTTTCCACCGATCAGGACCCGCTGAATATTAATTACAACTTGATGTCTTAATTAGAAATGTAAATGTGCCATACATACAGTGTCTTGTTAAATGCCATCAAAGATTTATTCCACCTTTCTAAAAAAAATATTTTCGCCTCGTCACTATTGTCCAGCCATCCCCACTTTTGATGAGGGGATTAAAACACAAGGACAGAAGTAGAGCTTAAACTGAAAGCTTCATTTTGAAAAACATGGGCAAATAATGCAGTAATGATTAGTGATATATTAAACTGTTCTGTTTTCATCTCCAAATAAAACTGCTTGCTGGTTTGATAGCTTTAAATTACATGCCATCGTAAAATGCATTTCTGGTGCTTATTATGTTTTGTGTCACATTGTACAAATGTCAGGTCACTGCAACAGAGGCACATCTTATCTCAATGCTTGGTTGCCTATGTTATGATTCAGAAATTAGATAGAGACTAGGATGAAAGTTGAGCTAGAAGTTGGAAAAATGAGTGGAATGTTATACATGCCAAGTGACACTAGTTTCTGTCGCAGTTATAAAAAAAGCACAATGGAAATGTTATCTGAGTTAATTACTTTATAAAGTTTCGAATACAATTATAGTTTTATCTCAGGGTTATTTTTAGCTCTTTTTATTGTTTTTCAAAATTGTTTTTTTCATGGCTAGTGCACATTTATCAAGAATTTAAAATTAAATCTTTAAATGGAATAAATGAGTGAACATCGTTATGGGGGATATTATTTGATTAAATCTAGTTAAATAAAATTCTAGTCTGAATGAACAATAACGTTGAAGAGTTTTGGGTGATTACGGAATCTAACACTTGTTTCACTAAACGTGACAAAAGTTTATTCTTAAAGTTTTTTTGAATCCCTTTGTGATTGCCTGGTTGGTAACAATGAACGTTTAATCGAATAATCAGAAGGTACCACAACAGTCATAATATTTTAAAACGTAATGGTGATAGTCTTGTTTTAGCTTTCAGGAATTTAAAACAATTTCTTCAGATTTGATGAATTCCTTGACTCCTTTTCAATAATAAAAACATTTCCAGATTTTGAATATTTAAAACTAAGATGTTATTTTGCTAGTTCGCTAATATCTGATGGAAACATGTTAATATCAGGAGTAATTTAGTAAGCTGTTTTCATTTTTAAATTTGAGGAGATATTTAGTGAAACCAAAAACCTGAGACCCTGGCATCACAAACACTCAATTTCTTCCAAAAATTGTGATTATTAACATTCTTAGTCATTGGTTGTAACAATGATTGTTTATAATTCATCATGCATTATACATTAAATCACAGATATAGTTAACTGCTCCAGTGGCCTATATTGTTAGAGTGTCCACCTTGATTATAGGAAGTTGTTGTAGAACTAACTCAGGTGGAATCATACCAAAGACTTAAAAAAATTGTACATGCAGCTGCCTTGCTTGGTGCTCAGCATTAAAATGTTAGGACTTGTTGGTCTGGGATAGGATAATGTGATGGGGTACAGTACTAGACATCACTATTAACTGCCACACTGCAGACATTGTAGTGATATGACTGGAAAATTGTTAAAGCAAGGATCAAGATCCAAATCACACATCACACACACACACACACACACACACACACATGCACATCCATAAAAGTCTTGAATGTTTGCCTTATTTTGAGGATTCCACAATTTTGAACTTTAAGCGTATTTTTAAGGACAATACAAATTTCCATGTCTTAAATTTTAAAATTTCAGAGTGGCTTTGCATCCATTGCAGTATCTTTGCCTATGACAAAAATATTGATATTATCTGAAGATTCAGAAGGAGGCATTGAATGTGTACTGTGTTACACGTGAGGTCATCTTATATTGGAATACATAATACATAGTACATACAGTAAAATCTGTCTTGAGAGACCACATCTACTATAGATCAGGTTCTCTGTGTACAGCATAGTTTTTGATTATACAGTGTTATCATCTGCCATGAAAGACCACCTGTCTTGAGGGACCTTTATTTTTTGGCACAAACGGTGGTCATTTAAAACAGGTTTTAGTAAATTACTTTAGGATCATGTAACTGCAGTTGTTTGATGCACAGTTTCTCATTATAACTCTGTTAAAGGGAATTATAAAGTGTACTGTGTTATATGTGAGATTACTTGATACTAGGGTACATTACTGTTAAATAATGTAATAGGATCTGTGACCATACTAATGTTATAAAAGGGACCATGCTATTTTGTAAGGACAGTGTTATAATGAGATGCCTTAATACTGGGGTACATTACATATACTGTTACATAATGTAACACGATTTGTGACCATATTGTCTTATAAAAGAAGGGTCTTATAATACAGTTCTACTTGAACTGTAGTATGAAATGTATGAACATTTTAAGAAGTATTATTAAATATGATTTCTGTAAAAAAAATTGAAACTGAAAAAAAATTAAATTTTTCTTTTTTGTCCGTGTTTGTAATATTGTAATGATGTTCATAACAGTTATGTTGCAGTGCTTTTTGAAGGCTTCATGATCTCTTCAAACTGACCCATTGGTCATGAATTCTTTACTATCAGTACTGGATGGATGACATCAGCATAAATTGTTTGTATGAACATATTATGATATGATGTCTGTTGATTTCCTATTTCAGTTCTGCACAATAATTCATACTCACCCAAACCTTGTGTATGACTTGTACATGGGGTATTGACCTTAGGGTAAAAAGTTAAAGGTCAAGGTCAGTGACTAAAAGAAGATGAAGGTTTCTGTGCACAAGTTTCAGTTCATAACTATACTCTTTTACCAAAGTTTATGGATAACTACAGCTGGTTAAGACTGAAGCCAATTGATTTTAGGGCCATGTGGTCAAAGGTTAAAATCAGTGTTCTTGCTGAATGACCTTTGTTCTAGACTTCATATCTTAATCATAGTTTACTTAGGGTTTGCACTTAAGGTTTGACCTTTTGACTTTAAGTCAGTAGGTTAAAGTTCAAAGAGTAGTTCATGAAAACTTGATTCTGAAGAACACATTTTGTTTTTTGACCAAACTTTATTGATGGTTTGAACTTGGGAAATAAAGAAACCTATAGATTTAGGGGTTCTAAAGGTCAGAGGTCATTCATGTGGTAAGTCTGATAAGAAGATCAGGATTATGTTCCAGATAATTAGTATCCAGTCAGTTGTCACCATAATCAACCATGCCCTTTTGATGCAGTACATAGAAAAAGGTTAAAAATGGGGGTGGGTGGGCATTTATTTAATATCACAGTAATCCTATTGTATTGGATATGTGAATTCTTCTGAAATCATATTTTATGCCCAAGACTAATGTATTTGTAGTACTGTATTGCCTCCTGAAGACAAATACCATATATACTCACTTATAAATCGAGGCAAACTGTAAATGACAAACATCCTGTTCTGCCGTAGGATAATGGACCTACTTATCAAGGTCTATATTGTTTGTTCTACTGATAACTCTGCCAGCCTATTATGAGTCGGCAGATCTGGGTCTGTGCATATTCAGCTGGATGTGACTTGTTAGGGAACATATGTGCTACTTAATGTCTGACTAATGTATTAGCATTGAATATTGCCTCTTGAAGATTATGTACTTAATGCCAAGGACATAATTTATGGCATTGGTCCTATTGTATTGTTTGTCTGGATTTGAAATTGGGCACAAAATGTTTGCTATAAGAATGACAGTTTAGATGTTACTGGTATAAATTGCTTGCTGTATAGTGGGATTAGAATTACTGGCTGTAAAGCCAGGTTAGATACAGCTAGTGTAAATTGCTTGCTGTACAGTTAAGTTAGATATAACTTGTATAAATTATTTGCTGTACAGCCATGCAAGATATAGCTTGTATAAATTGCATACTGTACAGTCAGGTTAGACACAGCATGTATACATTGCTTTCTGTACAGTAGGGTTAGATATAACTTTTACATATTGCTGTACAGCCAGGTTAGATACAGCTAGTGTGAATTGCTTGCTGTACAGTTAGGTTAGATATACTTGTATAAATTACTTGCTGTACAGCCATGTTAGATATAGATTGTGTAAATTGCATACTGTACAGTCAGGTTAGACACATCATGCATACATTGCTTTCTGTACAGTAGGGTTAGATATAACTTTTACAAATTGCTGTACAGCCAGGTTTGATATAACTTGTATAAATTACTTGCTGCACACTCAAGTTAGATAAAGCTAGTATAAATTGCTTGCTGTACAGCCAGGTTAGATATAACTTGTATAAATTACTTGCTGTACAGCCAGGTTAGATACAGCATCTGTAAATTACTTGATGTACAGTCAGATTAGATACAACTTGTATAAATTACTTGCTGTACAGCCAGGTTAGATACAGCATGTATAAAATACTTGCTGTACAGTCAAGTTAGATATAACTTGTATAAATTGCTTGCTGTACAGCAAGGTTAGATACAGCATGTATAAATTACTTGCTGTACAGTCAGATTATATATAACTTGTATAAATTACTTGCTGTACAGTCAGGTTAGATATAACTTGTATAAATTGCTTGCTGTACAGTCAGGTTAGATACAGCCAGTATAAATCACATGATGTACTCACAAGTTAGATATGGCTAGTATAAATTGCATGGTATACACACAAGTTAGGATTTCACAGATTGTGGTTAATAATGTAGTACACATAATTCAACATGATAGTCATAGTGATATATGATTTTACATACCCAATAGAGTACACAGATGATCATAGAACCTCACTGTCATCTTTAATAAATTACTTATAAAACAGCTCTGCAAATAGTGTTTAAATGCAAATAATTTTGTTTTGCACCTGGAAATAACTCAAGCATAGCTGAATAACTTATGGAATACCAGTACATATCTGGCCATTATTTAAAACATTTACAGATGTGGATGATGTATTACCTGAATTTAATTAGATTTTACACTCAATTATTGCTATGGTAGTTTTTAGTAGCAACTTAAATTCAGTTTATGATTATCACCTGTGAAGTGAACAGATGTGCCTTAAATACCTCCATGGTTTCACACTGAAGCATAAATCAGCTAAACTAATCATATCATGTTAACAATAATTGATCAGATTTGATGCTTGAACTGTATGTACATCATGGCTGATTTAATCAGCCAGATATTTACATGATCTCAGCAGTTCAATAACACTGCTCTTTGTGTCATATTTTTTCTTTCTGAAATCATTTCTAAAAGTTTTGTAATTGTCAATATTTTTGCTGGTGACAGGAAGGCCTATTTGTTTAATAACATGTCATAAACTAATTTAGCAGCAACAGGTTCAGAGGCTCCCAAAGGGTGTGAAACAATAATGGTCATGTGAGCATGAGTCCTTATGTCTCAGTTTCATGCTCTTGACTTTGTGTAATGTCTATATATATATATATATATATATATATATATATATATATATATATATATATATATATATATATATATATATATATATATATATATATATATATATATACATATATACACATACACTGTTTCACTTCCACAACCTTACAGCTTACAATTAATGCCCCAGATTGGATGACAAGGAAAATGAACCGAAAATTGGGGATAATTTCATGGTAAATTAGAGTTGGCTGCTGTGTTCAAATAAAAACCATTTTGTATGCCAATATCTCAATGATCTAGGACTGCATAATTTATTGTTGGACACTAATTTGGTAGAAACTGTTTTCTAGTTGTTCCATACATCTTACTGCAATTTAGCAATAAACACCTACTCCTACGGGTCCAACCCTGATCACACAAAAGAAACTAAGTAATTGTTGTAGTATATTGTATATATTTTCCTCTCACCTCCCATATACCTTAAAGTTTAATAGTGACTCCAATAAAATATATGTCCATGATGCTTCACTGAAGGTGCATAATCAGGAGTTTTGTATTATTATGTTACTTGACATTGTGATTATCATATATATTACCCAGTGAACTGGTTTAGGGAGAGGACTGTGCATTGATGCATTCAATCTACTTCTCATGCAAGCCATATATTTTATCAAGCACATGTTATTTTGTTTGGTTTTGGTTAGTATTCTTTAGATGAGGGTTATATTGTGCTGCGCCAGTTAGAGTACCTCATTTACAGCAAACATTGTCCCAGTACCTACCATTAGGTGCCAGTCAATCAAAGGTTAACACCCAATCAGAAGCGTAGCGAGGGGGGGGGGGGGCGGGGGGGGGTACATATGTCCCCAGGCTCCAAGGTACAGGGGTGCCAAAATGAGGCTTGCAGCGTTACATTATGATAAGAAAACAAGGGTAATAAACCTGTCACAAGATCGCTGGGGCGCCAATTTTATAGTTTGTCCCCGGGCGCAAAATACCATTGCTACGCCTCTGCACCCAGTACCCGTTAACATCTGGGTCTTCGGTAGCCAGTAAGGCTGATCAAGTGCCTCATGGACTGCATTTTGCACTGGATGAATAATTTAATAGTATTTATGTCATCTTTCTAGATATCAAAGCCTAGGTTTGCATTAATATTGTGGTCTGTGATCTGTGTTTAGTTTGGAATGAAACTTGGTCAGCAGGTTGTTTTTTTGTCACTTCTTTTTTTATGTCATGGCCAGTAATAAAAAAAAATAATAAGTGACAAAAAACAACCTATTATTCTAGATGAAAGCAGTACTTAACAAACTCCTTTGTTGTCATCACCAAATCATAAATTTTGCTGGGGCTGATTTAATTTTTCCTTTTGCCCATTGCCAACTTCAGATATGATAATTGCTCCAACTGTGCAGCAGGAATAACACAAAAAATATGCTATACCACGCAATGGAACTCAGACTTTGGAATGGGAGATGACACGCAATGGAACTCAGACTTTGGAATGGGAGATGACACGGTCATAGACAACGAAAAACGTATTTAGGCTGGTTTAATCTACCTGAAAGTGATACATTAACTGAAATATTATTGGACTGGCCTTGCACATCAAATAGCTCCATGCATGGGCTGTAAAGTAAACATCATGTAATATATATATATATTATATACTGATTATGTGTGCCATTTCTAAACATGATTGGGCTGAACATTAATGGTCATCTTATTGCAGGTAAGCTTTCACAGAAAGTTGGTGAAGTCAAATTCGCATCTCACATGTGTAACCTTGCAATTGACTTTAAGGACATTGTAATCCGCCTAATCTTAACTTTAATGATTTTAAATGTCAACCACAAGGTGAACTACTATTAGAGAGACATGTGACACCACATCTTACATAGAAGTTATTGGATTTTAAATGTTGACACCAAAATGAATCCGTATTATAAATACATATACAACTTGCACATAAATAATTTGTTGGTTTTGCATTCAGTTGCTTATATAAGAAACCTTTATTGACATTTGATCAAGACAAATGACTTCTTTCAGGCAAGTTTGTATATATATATATATATATATATATATATATATATATATATATATATATCATGGCACATAAGTACATTCCTGGCTATATAGTACCAAGTAAATCTTAGGAAGTAAAAATGACAAATGATTTTTTTTAATACTAAAATCTGCCAAATGATAAATCATTTTGAGTAACTGTTAAAAGGCAAGTGAATTTCTTCACCTGCATGCCTAAATGTAAAAAGGCAAGTATATGTAAGTGCCTACATCCCAAAATGTTATATGGCAAGTAAATTTCATCACCCAATTTAATGAATATAAAGGCAAGTAAATTTCATGACCCAATTGAATAAATATAAAGGCAAGTAA
Organism: Unio delphinus; assembly: GCA_029339505.1. Lineage (NCBI taxonomy): Eukaryota > Metazoa > Mollusca > Bivalvia > Unionida > Unionidae > Unio > Unio delphinus. The sequence goes on from JAQISU010000003.1 coordinate 23,733,850, forward strand.
ATTTCATGACCCAATTGACTAAATGTAAAAAGGCAAATTAAATTATTTACCCAATTAACTAAATGAAGAAAGACCATAATAAATTTCATCACCTAAATGGAAAAGTAACAATAAGAAAATTTAGCCTATTTATTGTTATTATGTAGGAGTGCATATTACTGTGCTGAATGGATGCTGTTGGGAGTATTTCACTTTACAGTGGGACTGCCTTATACACAATACATATATTTTCACTACCATGTAATGAAAAGGAATCCTAGACAATAATCACATTATAACAGGAAGTGTCTCATATTCAAGGTGATTAATAATCATGGAATGCAGAATTTCCAACTTTGTACAGTTGTACTACAAGTGATATTGCAAAGAACTACCTCATACACACACACACACACACACACACACACACACACACATACATATATATATATATATATATATATATATATATATATATATATATATATATATATATATATATATATATATATATATATCCATAAATTTGTAATATTTGCACTCAGTCAGTTGATTAAAATGGTTTAAATTTCTTGAGAGACACGAGGGGGTCAGGTAGCTCTGTTGCTATTACTGAAACAGTTTTAACCTGAGGTTATCTGCCCTTGAAATGGTGGATGTTGAGTTTCATAGCTTAATCATACAGGAAGAGAAACATATTAATTTGGTTTATATGTCAGAAATGCTTAATCTAGACTTTATTGGTTGATAATGGACATTTAATTCAATGGCATGCAATGTGGAGAAAGGAAGGGCAATTGAGACCAGTTGCCTTGAAATGTATAGCCCTGTAAATTCAGCATTAAGGGAGGCAAATATTGCTTCTCGTATCTTAATATACTAGACAGCTTTAATGCAGGTATCTTAATTCAAAGAGTACAGTGATAGATTTACACTGATGGCAGAGTATGACCTTTCCCTATAAGAGACCTTAAGGTCATCATTGAATTAACAGTGTATAGAGCTGTTTAGATCAATTAACAGTGAAAATAATCAATTATGTCTCCTTCCCAAATAAGGGTGAAAGATATTTGTATGGTGTCTGTCCAATACACTAATTTTTATGGGAGATAAGTTGAAAAATGGTTTGCAAAACCAGATTAATTTTCATATTTATATAGCCTTATGCCAAGGAAACCAGATTAATTTTTCATATTTAGATAGCCTTATGCCAAGGAAACCAGATTAATTTTCATATTTAGATATCCTTATGCCAAGGAAACCAGATTAATTTTCATATTTAGATAGCCTTATGCCAAGGAAATGAGGGCTTTGTGCCCTTCCAAAGGATCTGGAGACAGCCAAAAATCTGTGCTGGTGCTGTTGGGCATCAAACCTGCTATCCTTGGAGATTGACACTCTACCAACAGACTTAAAACATATATTCAGTCTTAAAGTAGAATTTTAAATTCTGTAACTCGGAGCATTAAATCAATAATTTCCTCTAGGGGAAATCGATTTAACAATAAACCAGTAAGCAAAATTATGGCAGACAATTACAGAATATAAAATAAGTTTAGTTTTAAAACTGATTTTTTTATCATAATTTTTTGGCTATTTTCTTTTTGAGATGGCAAGTAAAACAAGGTTTTGTCAATATGCAGAATTTGTATTGATTTTTAGAGCTGTCTTCTGAACAAAAGGACATAGATTTTATTAAATAACTAGACATTTAGCTAATAAATTATTCTTTGTATTACATGAAAGAGCTTTTAAGTGAAACATTTTAAGCTGTCTCCATAGCAACCTGTTTCTCATTTCAGAGAAGGGAATGGCGGCACATTTATTGTACTCCATCTTAAAAGGCGCCTGTTACTTAGGTTCTGACATTTCTTTACATTCTCATTTGGCATCTCAGTAATAGTTAGATGGCCAGAAATTGCTTTCTGTAACTTTACTTGCTGTCTGTGAGTCGGTGTATAATTATCTAATGAAGCAATGAAAGCCTTAAAGGAATTTTAAATTGAAGTTTTTACATTCCTGCTTCCTTAAATGTGTCTGCTGTGTATGCCTTTAGCAAACGTCAGTAAAAGGCATGGAAGACAGTATGTGTATTTAATAACTGAACATCAGTTCAGTAGTTTAAAATAGCACCACTAATATATCATGTCATTACCTCAGATAGTTAGGAATAGAGTTTTGATCCTACAAGGTTACTGTTGGATTTTTGTGTGGCTTATATGACTTGTGTGACCTTTCATGGAATTGCAAAATTGACTTTCCCTTTCAGAAATATTTTACATCAATTATTCAAGTTGTCTCCACTTGTATTTCAGTATAATTTAACAAATTTGATGGGAGACAACCCTTTTGTAATTATTAGTAGGGATTTGTACATGTACATTATTTAAGAATCTTATACTTCATAACTTAACAATTTATAAAAAAAACATATAATTGTTTTTGAGATCAGTGTTTTAATTTCAGGAATATTATCTAACAATTAAGTTCTAAAAAATTATCATTAAATTTTTTAAAATAAGAGACTGATTTCAACAATTAAAATTCAGCTCTGTCATTTATTTATCTCTCCTTCAAATTTGATCAGATATCAAACTTCAATATTTAAAAGTTAAATCTTTCACACAGGCAGGTGCTATTTTTCAGACTGCAAATAATCTAACACCAATTTCCTCAAACATCTCAACATTTCTTCCACAAGGTGAGATTTTTCATTTGTATTAATATTATTTGAATTATTTTAAAAAATATCACAATAAAAATTCTTATTGTAAGAATTTATTATTCAGCGTTCATTTGAATTCAGGACTTAAAATTATGAAATGGCCCAAAATTATGTGCAGTATTTTTCATCATAGTTTGAGATTTCTTTTTAAAGTATGAGAAATTTCTTCTTACAGTATGAGAGAATTCTTCTTACATTTCTTTGCGTGAAAGATATACAGGAAAATTATCCTAATAGTCTTCATTATTCAAGTAATCGGCAATATGTCATTGAGGTCAATGATAAATTTTAAATGTTACCTCTGTTTGACTCGGCTGTGTCATATATAAAATCAGAAACAATTCACAACTGTTTAAGGAAAATGCAACGTAATTTTGTGAGAGAAAAGTTCTTAATTTGGCTATTGATTTAATCGACTGAAAAGAAGCAAGGAGATGATATTAAGATAAGAAAAATGGTAACAAGAGCCTCTTATTGATGGCAGACAACAGAAGATTTAGATTTCCCTGACATCAAGATGTGCAGCAGGAATAACACAAAAGTTGAGAGTTGAGAGTTATTGTGTTCAGCCATTATGGATGAAGATAAAAGAATTTGAACTTGTGACCTTCAAAGGTAAACAGAGCAATACAGTGTCCACTTTAGATAATGTGCAAGTTATAGAAATTGAGGCTGCTTGAGGGTTTTTCCCTGCAAATGTGTCAATTCTAGTGATTGGGGCTCAATAAGTTTTGTTCTTCTCCAATACCATACTGTATACTATATACCTTTGTGTACTTTATCTTACAGATATATTGAAGTATTACTAAATTTTCAAGTTTCAACTTGTTTATGAAATTTTGTCAAAAGGTGATAGCCACTATCACGTCTGGTTCACCTGCCATATTTTTACACCAGTATCAGGTTCACCTGCCATATTTTTACACTGAATATATCACTTGCTTGCTCCCCTAAAAAAACACTGAGAAATCTGGTTGCCCAAAAATAACCACTGAGAAATCTGATTTCCCAAAAATAACCACGGAGAAATTTGGTTGCTAAAATACACATTGGCTTATAATTTCATTTTGAGTATTTCTACATCAATGATGATGTACTTTGTTCAGAAGCACTGGAGTATCTTCAACATGTTACAGGAACATAAACCGATCAGACGCTAGTGAATAATGTAAAGGTAGATCATTTGCCAGACTATGCAAGCTCATTGTTGTTAACTCTTGACTCCTTTAACTTTGTACATTATCAAAGGGATCAGATTGGACTGCTCATAATCAAAGGGATCAGATTGGACTGCTCATAATCAAAAGGATCAGATTGGACTGCTCATAATCAAAGGGATCAGATTGGACTGCTCATAATCAAAGGGATCAGATTGGACTGCTCATAATCAAAAGGATCAGATTGGACTGCTCATAATCAAAAGGATCAGATTGGACTGCTCATAATCAAAGGGATCAGATTGGACTGCTCATAATCAAAAGGATCAGATTGGACTGCTCATAATCAAAGGGATCAGATTGGACTGCTCATAATTAAAGGGATCAGATTGGACTGCTCATAATCAAAGGGATCAGATTGGACTGCTCATAATCAAAGGGATCAGATTGGACTGCTCATAATCAAAAGGATCAGATTGGACTGCTCATAATCAAAGGGATCAGATTGGACTGCTCATAATTAAAGGGATCAGATTGGACTGCTCATAATCAAAGGGATCAGATTGGACTGCTCATAATCAAAAGGATCAGATTGGACTGCTCATAATTAAAGGGATCAGATTGGACTGCTCATAATCAAAGGGATCAGATTGGACTGCTCATAATTAAAGGGATCAGATTGGACTGCTCATAATCAAAGGGATCAGATTGGACTGCTCATAATCAAAAGGATCAGATTGGACTGCTCATAATTAAAGGGATCAGATTGGACTGCTCATAATCAAAGGGATCAGATTGGACTGCTCATAATCAAAGGGATCAGATTGGACTGCTCATAATTAAAGGGATCAGATTGGGCTGTACATAATCAAATGAATCGGATTGGACATTCTCTTTCAGATCATGGATGATAGTCTTCTGTCTTTATAACTCAGATAAAAGAAAACTTTAACCCCTTTCAGAAAACACTTGTTACTGATAATTTCTATGAACTAGTCCTAAAACAATAAGTAAGTATATTCTTTAACCATTTATTATTATCAGGATACATACAGTATTCCCTCATTATAACACTGTCTATGGGAGTCGTGGAGTACACTACTTTGTAGTGAGAACCTTATAAAGAAATACATAAGTATTCCCTCATTATAACACTGTCTATGGGAGTTGTGGAATATACTACTTTGTAGTGAGAACCTTATAAAGAAATACATAAGTATTCCCTCATTATTACACTGTCTATGGGAGTTGTGGAGTATACTACTTTGTAGTGAGAATCTTATAAAGAAATACATAAGTATTCCCTCATTATAACACTGTCTATGGGAGTTGTGGAGTATACTACTTTGTAGTGAGAATCTTATAAAGAAATACATAAGTATTCCCTCATTATAACACTGTCTATGGGAGTTGTGGAGTATACTACTTTGTAGTGAGAACCTTATAAAGAAATACATAAGTATTCGGTCATTATAACACTGTCTATGGGAGTCATGGAGTATACTACTTTGTAGTGAGAACCTTATAAAGAAATACATAAGTATTCCCTCATTATAACACTGTCTATGGGAGCAACAGTATATACCACCTTATTGTCAGAATACCTTATAATGAAGTACATAATACAGTACTCCTACATTATAACACTGTCTATATAGTCATGGAGTATGCCACCTTATAGTTGTGCTGCCTTATAATGTAATACATGATACAGTACTCCTACATTATAACACAGTCTGTATAGTCATGGAGTATGCCACCTTATAGTCATGCTGCCTTATAATGTAATACATGATACAGTACTCCTACATTATAACACTGTCTATATAGTCATGGAGTATGCCATCTTATAGTCATGCTGCCTTATAATGTAATAAATGATACAATACTCCTACATTATAACACTGTCTTATAGTCATGGAGTATGCCACTTTATAGTCATACTGCTTTATAATGAAATACATGATACAGTACTCCTACATTATAACACTGTCTATATAGTCATGGAGTATGCCACCTTATAGTCATGCTGCCTTATAATGTAATACATGATACAATACTCCTACATTATAACTGCCTGTATAGTCATGGAGTATGCCACCTTATAGTCATACTGCTTTATAATGAAATACATGATACAGTACTCCCTCATTAAAACACTCCATGGAAGTTATGGTTTATGTTTCTTTACATTGCGACTACTTTATAATTAAATTGATATAAATTTTAATATTATATAAAGGAGCTATGGTAGTTGAATTGGTAGAGTTTTTCTGACTCGTAATGCAAGCATGTTGCTGGTTTGATATTCACCCTGGCCAGGATTGACTGTCTCAATGTATCTCTGGGAAGGTATGGCATTTCACTCCCATTTCTTCAGCATGATATAGCCAATCATGTGTTAAAAGTATCATAAACCCACAAAAACAAGATAGTATTAAAGTGGGATACATGATAATACTTGTCTTGTACCCTTACAGGTAATCTGCTATAATGAGGGGGATAATAAAGAAAGTTCTTTAAATTGGTCACTGACCTTTCATCCAGGTCACAACCACTGTGGAACCTTCTACATGACATACTGTAGATAAATTCTGTTTACACTAATCAGTTCATGGTGACTACACATAATTTAAGAACAAGTCAAAGAATGAAATTTGACAAGCAAGCAACTGAACAAGTAATCAGGTGAAGCAAAAATTGCTTCTTTATTAATTAAGTTAGTACATGTATTTTAGAAAATATGGCAGTATTATTTTTAGTTTGGCAAATTTAATATGGATTTTATCAATTATATCCAAATTTTACTTTCTTGACATATTGGCAGAAATGCCTATTCAACAAAAGTCAGTCGAGTTAAATTTCTTGAATTGGAGACAAAAATAAGCTTATGTGTAGTCTGCTACGGGAATTTATTAAAATCAGGGCAGTCTGAGCTCAATAATAACTGTCATAAGGTACCATAGGCAAGAATAATTATACAGACTGATTGCCCAGATAGAAAAAACTGTGGTAAAATCATTCTTAATACAGTCTACATTCTTCTGTTCTTACTGATGTTATTTTAGGGAAGAATACTTTACGACAGCGACTACCGGCATATGCAAATTGCAGAGAGAAATCTCAGTTGCTCAAAAGTACTAATTTGCACCCACCAATGAACGTTCTAGATTGTTGATTCAAGCCTGCAAATTATGCAAATATTTTGGCTTGAGTTTCATTTATGGATTTATTTGTCTGTATTATGAATAAAATTACTTGCATTCTCAATGGGTTTCACTATCATTTATGCACACAATTCTAAATTACTGTGCATACTTGCTTTTAAATCTGCATAGGGCAGATTTGCTGTCACACAAGAAGTTGGCTTATCTGGGTCCATGCAGTTTGATAAGAGTAATCACTAGAACCAACCACATAGATCCTGATCTACTGCCATAATATGTGATGGCAGATCAGGGTCTGTCTTGCTTGTAGATGGTCTTGACTTAGAGATTAATATGTATGGTATATGTCAAGGGAAGTTTAAAACCAGTTTTGTGGATGATATTCAGGAATTTAGAATGAATTCTTTTTATGTCTAGAAGTGCTAGGACTCGGCTCCTAATATAAATCTAGTGTATGTTAAAACAAAATAAATTTAAAAAAAATTGTTTCGGAGGACCATATCGTAATATATTTTTTTCTTACCGTATATACTATCATGTAGGTTGAGCTCACTGCTAGCAACACAGGCCCTGATCTGCCTTCACATAATATGCTTGTAGTTCGAGGTCTTTGTTCATTGTTGAACTAATTACTCCTCAGAAAAACTTCAAAGACCCATATGTGTCATTGCATTACACAAAGCCACCTGGATTTTGAATTTTGGCCTAATCAACTTAGGGATAAAGCCAGATCTTTGGTGAAGGCACATTGTCAATAATCTTTCCTGTGATTACAGCTCACCCTCCATCAGACTATCTGTTGCTAGTGCTATTCCACCCTGCAGTGACAACTCATAGGAAGGGAGGGGTATGAAAATATTTGGGGCTATTTTTTAAGTTTAGAGCAAAATGTTTTTCTAAATATATCACCAGGTCCAAAGCCTCTTTTTTTTAAATGGTATAGGATGATTATGCTGCTGCAGGATATGTGTATTGGCTTAAATGACGTATGTGGTAGACTGGTCAAGTAGGGCATCCTTGGGTTTTGTCCAGCTGCAAATTTGTCCATGTAACAAGGACTTGTGTGGCTAAATGCATATGTCATATGGTCTTCAGATGTTTTTGAAAACGTTGAAACTCGTGAGTAAATTGAAAATACTTTTTGTTTGATGGATTATGTCTGAAATTTGTAGCAGGGGGTACTTTGACAATGTTGTTGTGACTTTCTTTATGATATAAAAAAATTTCACTGAGAAATGCATTTTTCAGTTTCAGCTACATTGCAAAAAAAGCCTTTTTTCTGTTTGTGTTATTTTGGGTAACAACCAAGCGCTTGAGAGAAGGGTGGGGTTGGTGCTTTGAATTTTTTAAAACATAAAGTTTGCAGATTGCATGAAAAAAACCTGTTAAACGGTTTGGAGTAAAAAGATTGAATTCATTTCCATGATAAATTTGTCTTTCAAAAAATATAAGCTTCAGAGAATAAACAAAATGATATTCTGCATGTTAAAAATTCATACCCCCCTACCCTTAGTACTTTCAGAAGATAAAAATTGTCAGCCGTTAAAGGGTAACTGAGTCTTGTTGTATCAGGGACTATGAAGACATTAATGGTGGATTTTCTGGCCGATCTGTTCTATTAAGTCAATAGCTATTATGGGCATCAAGCCCTTTACAAATGACAGAAAGCCTTTAGGGGTGCCATGTACATGTATTTACACCTAACCCAGCTGATGGAGTAGAAAAGTGTTACTCTCATACTACCAAAAATTTGTGTATTATTAATTAAGTTTAAAGTCAAGTACCCCCCCCCCCCAGTTGACTAAGGAAATAAGTGTATGCCCATGTAGAACATAATGCAGTAAAAAGAAAAAAAATTGCTTTTTAATTGACATGTTCTTTTCAGAGTCAGACCTCACAGAGACAGGGTGCCAGAGAAAGCCTAATTGCCTTCAATTTGTCATTTCTTGTAGTTTACAGTTTTAGCTAATTTCAAAATCAAGTGCTGTAAAATTGATACCTTTGTTTGACAATAGATACATTAAACCTTCCTGCCCTAAAAAAAATCAATCAATTTTCTGCCATTTCAAACAGCTGGATATGGTATCATTTACAGATGACAGAGCAAACAGAGTCAACGCTACTGTAGGAAAGTCTCCTGTAATCTTTTTGAATCATTACCCAAATACCATATTTATGCCAAGCATAGTCCCCAATCTGGCATTCCATATACAGTTGTAGCACCGTGAGTCCAGTATTAACACTTTTCTAATAAAGACATGGGATGATTCAAATTGGGACAGACCTTGATCTGCTTGTACATTCTGATTTTTCCTTTGATTTTTCTTACATTAATTTTCCTGATGCACACAATTCTACCTAATTGATCTGTGCAGTCAAATAAGCGGCTAATTCCCCCAATACCTGCTGACAGCTGCTGGTGTGGAAACCATGTTATGTTGTAATTTATTGAATGGAATTAAATATCTTGCTGTTAGCTAACAGAATCTGTAGCAAAATGGGGTTGGTACATTGTTATAAAAGATTAAATATTAATCAAACAAACATAAAAAGTTGTTGATCACTTTGACTTGCAACTGTTTGACTGCAGTTTAAATGGTAGTACTCTGAGCTGACTATAGTTTAAATGGTAGTACACTGAGCTGAATACAGTTTAAATGGTAGTACACTGTTTGACTACAGTTTAAATGGTAGTACACTGTTTGACTATAGTTTAAATGGTAGTACACTGTTTGACTACAGTGTTAATGGTATATCATGGTAGTAATTAATGTCGTTAGAATTTTTAGAGCCTGGTACTAACGTATTCTGTATAATTAAAAGAATGATAAGCAATCAGTAAAGTGGTCAAGTTTGCATTTAAATGCTGCCCTTTTGTCAGTGAAGGTGGACCAGACTTAATTTGTTTTCTAAATGTGATAATGTTTTTATTCTGAACATGTCCAATATCGTTACACAGTACATCCCTTATAAGCTTTCTCAGTATGCGGTGATTTCTTGTATGAGTTGGTTGTATGGTCTTGGATCCCATGTTATGGCAAAATTAAGTATAAAAAGACTGCAATATAAGAAGGCAGTTTCTTCTTACAAAATGGTATGGCCATATATTCCATTTTATGTTTCATTTAAATTGTGTATAAATGACCTTAAAATAAGGTGGTTTCATTTGTAAGGGAAGTGTGGCAAAAGGATTCAAGTTTATTATTTATAAGCAATACTCTGTATGAAATAACCTCAGTATAAGGTAACATCATTTGTAAGGCAACATCTTATTATTATTATGACCTGATACTTTTTATTAAAAGTGGATCCTTTTGTGAGCAGCAGCACTAAAGTTGGTCAACACAGTCATAAGTCAGACAAGACAGCCACAAGTCAGACAAGACAGCCATAGGTCAAACCAGACAGCTATACATTATAATAGATAGCCATGTTAGATCAGTCAAACAAAACAGCTATACATTAAAATGGAGCTATATGTTATAATGGACAGCTGTTAGATCAGTCAAACCAGACAGCTATACACTATAATAGATGGCCATGTCAGACCAGTCAAAACAGACAGCCATACATTATAATAGATGGCCATGTCAGACAAATTAGACCTGACAACTGTACATTATAATAGATGGCCATGTCAGACCAGTCAAACCAGACAGCTATACATTATAATAGATGGTCATGTCAGACCAATTAGACCTGACAACTATACATTATAATAGATGACCATGTCAGACCAGTCAAACCAGACAGCTATACATTATAATAGATGGCCATATCAGACCAATTAGACCTGACAGCTATACATTATAATAGATGGCCATGTCAGACCAGTCAAACCAGACAGCTATACATTTTAATAGATGGTCATGTCAGACCAGTCAAACCAGACAGCTATACATTTTAATAGATAGCAATGTCAAACCAGACAGCTATACATTTTAATAGATGGCCATGTCAGACCAGTCAAACCAGACAGCTTTACATTATAATAGATGGCCATGTCAGACCAAAATTAGACCTGATAACCACAAGTCTGACCAGACATCTGTTAGTCACACCAGACATTCTGAGCTAAGAATTTGGAATAATTTTTTACTTGCTCATCATAAAATGCATTCAAATTTATGAATTCATCTCTGCCTTTCCTATTTCACAATACTTGGTTATGATATAAAGGATCTAGTATGTTTGGTAAATTGCCAGAATTTGAACTCTAGTCAAAAATAGTATTTTTCTCTTTCATAGCACAGCAACACAAGGAAGTTCATTTAGTGCCAAGGCAATTGATAAAAAGTACCTTGACAAAGTACACTATGATAGCCACCCTAGATCGCTCTATTGGCGGGATTTTGCTTTAGATTCTGGCAGGCAACCACAGATACATCATGACATCTGCCAACATGTCACCCATTCTTGCAATATGTGTGAGAGTATGTATTTATATATCTATCTAATCTGTTGGAGAGAGAGAGAGACAGAGAGAGAGAGAGCAAACAGTTCTTTCCCTCGATTGAAAAATTTATTTAAATATATTCTTTTAAATATGGAGAAAGAAAAAAATACCTTACAGATGGAATTTTTTAAAATTTGTAATCTATGGAGATTTTATACCAGGTGTATGAATTACAGCACCCGTAGCTTTCGAGGTTGCTTATTGCACCCACCAACCCATTTATATATATATATATATATATATATATATATATATATATATATATATATATATATATATATAACAGCTTAGGGGTTATAATATGTAAAAGCAGTAATCACAAACCCCTGCTGTGATTTAACTGCACCCATTGCCTAGCACTCATGCCCCAGCACTTTAATCCACCAAATTGATGACTGATTGCCAAAATGGATGGATTGAAGTCAAAAGATAGTCAAATGAAAGTAGAATTACAAATTTGACACCTGTGTACCAGACAGAGGGCCAAATTACTTTTACCTGGATCAGTTTCAAATTGAAAAATGCCTCTTATTTAGGTAGAGGATGTATGCATATTGTGTTATACAATAATATTGAGATTAGCTCCAGTCTGCTTGCAAATTTAATTTTCTTTTGGATAAAACTTGATCTCTTCATGTGCATTGGATTTCTTCAGAATTTAGATAAGATATTTGTAGTACTTCTATGTCATTGAAATTTAGCATGCCGCCTAATTCTTAGACAAATGCAGAATTTCCGGATAGGTAGAGTTTAAAAATGTTGAAATTTGTTGTTACGAAATAAATAATTATTTTACAAATATGGCTACCGTATATACTCAATTTGAAATTAGTTGGATAGGCAAGGATAACAGAACTTGACAATGACACTTAACAGTCTGTATTTATCCAATAATATAATCGTAAATGATAATGATAATGTAAATGATAATGAAACCTCCTTAATTTTTATAAAGTTTGACCAATATTTCCTAAAGATAACCATATCTTGTGATTAGCTGATCCTTAGGTTTTTGGCAGATTATTTAGGCAGCAGTGGTTTCCTGGTTTTATGATCAGAGAATTTTTTCTACTAGAAACCACACTGCAGGTCAAGCTCTGGAGTGAGAGTGGAGAAATTGCAATTGAGAATGATTTGTTACTCACTCTGTTACAGATTTGATTGGATTTATTGATTATCTTCATGTCCTGACATCCAGCTGCCCTGCCTACCATCAAGTATTAAAGGGGGGATGTTTTATGGTTGTGAATTGAAATGGTCAGTTTATTAAGAGATTTGTTTTGGTCATTGAGAATGCCAGAGACAGGTTTGGAAATAAATTTAATGAACTTTGGAATAAAATCTTCAAGGTTACATTATGTATAAGTTTAATATACTTTATTGTAAACTTCTTGTCCATAAATCACATTGGAATTTGTGCCTACTTTATTCAACCCTTAAAAAATCATTCCTGTAGTTTGTTTTGTCCTTATGATGTTGTAACAATATCAGGTCATTTTTTTCTTGATTTAATAGAAATAAACCGTTCTTCATTTTGATGGCATAAGTTGGCATTTGTATGGTATTTGATCACTAAAGAAGTTTGTGTGTGAGTGTGTGTATGATTTGGCTTTTTAATATAGCTTAGAATATTTTTCATTCATGTTGCTACTATTTCTGCTGTGTAGCAGTTTACTGTGATGTCTAACATTTGGTCATCATGCCGCAGATGTGTAGCATGATGTCCCACCCAGTCACATTATCCTGACACCAGGCCAACCATTCCTAACACTAATTCTTAATGCTGAGTGCCTAGCAAAATAGCTGTTTGTACCATTTTTATGTGTGTTTGGTATGATTTGACCAGGGTCTGAACCTGCAACCTCCTGCATCCAAGGCAGATGCTCTAACCACTAGGCCACCATATCGGTCTGAAAGGAGTTTGCAGTTGTAAGGTATTTGGTTACTAAAGAAATTCATGGTTGTAAGGTATTTGGTTACTAAAGAAATTCATGGTTGTAAGGTATTTGGTTACTAAAGAAATTCATGGTTGTAAGGTATTTGGTTACTAAAGAAATTCATGGTTGTAAGGTATTTGGTTACTAAAGAAATTCATGGTTGTAAGGTATTTGGTTACTAAAGAAATTCATGGTTGTAAGGTATTTGGTTACTAAAGAAATTCATGGTTGTATGGTATTTGGTCAGTAAAGAAGTTCAGTTGTATAGTACTTGTACATAGTTTTACATTATTTGAACACATATACAATAATTGTACACTGAAGTACATGGTATTGGTACAGAGCTGTACAGTATTAGTATGCAAGTGTGCAGCATTTATGCACTTGAATGTCATTTGTATACACTTCTACAGTACACCAAGTTGCATGATATTTGTACACAGATGTACAGTACTTGTACACCAAGTTGAATGGTATTTGTGCACAATTTTGTGGTATTTGGTTGAAAAAGTATGCTCATATACCACCAGAATTTCACAATCGAGGATTGGAAGCCAAACAATTCAAGCTATGTTTGAATTATAATAAAATTGGATCAATAAGCTCCAATATTTTTGGTCTCCTTGAGCAAATGATCCTTACTTTGAGTTGAATTGAAGCACAACCCAAAATGCTGCTTCTTTCTTTTATAAGGATTTTGCTCACTATTTGTAAAGTTCTATAATTTTGTGCGATGTTTGGAAGTGAGTTTTCTGTATTGCTGAAAGCCTTTTGCATTTAAGGCTTGAACATGACAATTTGGGATGAAGCCGTTTTTGTTTTTTTCATAAAAATAGGACCTAACTTGATAATACATTTACTTAAATTCTTTCATTTTTTTCTTCTATGAAAATGAAATCCTACAAGTTTATATTTGAAGCAATGAGTGAAAGTTTTCATTTAAAGATACAGATTTAATGTAATGTTTTAGACACATCCATCGGCCTCCATCACAACTCCCTCATTATTCATTATGATATAGTTGTTATTGTTATAATATGAGTATATACCCATTATTTTAGAGCAGTCAAATTATATGTATAATGTACTTTGCTATAATATGCTGTTACTATAAGGCTGTATAATGCCATGGACCTCTTTATAATGAGGGAAAAGTGGAAATTTGAGTTGAAGAAAATAAGCTTTATGTTTATGAGTGTAAATGGTTGCCAAAGCAAACAAGTGACCACTGACCAGAACAGCAATCTCAATTTATTTTGCCATCTATCTGTCTATCTATCTATCTATCTATCTATCTATCTATCTATCTATCTATCTATCTATCTATCTATCTATCTATCTATCTATCTATCTATCTATCTATTCTGGTTGGCTGGCTGTCTGGCCATCTGTCAGTTTGTCCACCAATATTTTTTTTCAGTTTGTCTGCCTGCCGTAGTACTAGATGGATGGATGGATGGATGGATCTGTCAACCTATCTTTTTACATACTGTAATAGGGGCCTCGAGTGGCCGAGTGGTCTAAAGCGTTGTCCATTATGGACCACTGCCATCTCACATCTGTCTGCGTGTGTTCGAGTCTAAGATTCAGCAAATGTAGTTATGTGAGAAAGTTTGCCAGTAGCTTCTCGTGGGTCGGTGGTTCTTTCCGGGGGTTGTCCGGGTTCTTCCTCCACCATTAATACTGGCCGCCATGTATAGCCTATATTGTGCTAAGAAGTGGTGTTAAACCATCAAAAACAAAAACAAGCCTACTGTAATGGATTTGTCTAGTTACAATAATAAAAAAAATTAAAAACAAATCTGACCCACATATCTACTTTTCTTCTGTCAGACCTTTCTGTTACATGCATTTACCAGGCCAATGTTTTCATGAGTCTGGTTTTCAGTTTTATACTTGTTATCAGAGCACTGATTTACTTTCTCGTCAAATTGCAAAATCAGCAGGATACTTAGGATGATTCTTTCATGTAAGAATATTTTGCAAATGTAATAAGATGAAGCTGATGATCATTTCAAATGTGTTTGTGAAGAAACTATTCCATTGATCCAGAATAAGAGAGAGAGAGAGAGAGAGAGAGAGAGGGAGAGAGAGAGAGAGAGAGAGAGAGAGAGAGATTAAATAAAAAATAGTTCCAACTTGAGGAAATTCTGAAAATGTAGGTGTAAGTCAGTTTTACTCTTGTGTAGGTACTCATGATATTGAAACAAACACAAGCAGTAATAACTACAAATGCATCAATCACACACAGACACACAGACATATACACATACAAAAACACACATATATGCAGACAGAATATATATATATATATATATGCCTATGATGTGCTGAAGATGGCATTTAACCCCACAAAACCAAACCTCTGAAATTTAACTTGGTATTTCCGCTGTACCTTTCTTATGTGGATTGTAAAAAAAAGTTCCTGTTTTATTTTTCATTTGAATGATGGCTAGGTTTTGACCTTTGACTTCCTTACTGTAGCAAGGACCATCTCAGTTTCTATCCATGGTACTTTGTCTAATTTATCACTGCTACAGAAGTTTGTATTATGCTAATTAATTGATAATGATAGCTCAGGTTGTAGGGCTAGGTGACGAATTTCATAGTAAGAATTCTGGCATGTCCTTGAGGGAAATTTGGTATAATTAATCTGTTTAATGAGCAGTCCTTGATCTAAATGACATGAAAGAACTTGATACAGAGATCACTAGTGAACAGCTTCAGCAGTGGACATAATTCTGAGAAGCTAATTTAAATGTTGGCCTTACTTACTTGCTTCAGTAAACCCAATTCCGGAGGGTAATATTTAATGATGACCAAAGTTCTTTGTTGTTCTTTGGTCAGAATCGGCTAGCATTCTTGTTATACTATACAAAGTAATTGACAGTGTTCTTGTTGTACTATACAAAGTAATTGACAGTATTCTTGTTGTACTATACAAAGTAATTGACAGTGTTCTTGTTATACTATACAATGTAATTGACAGTGTTCTTGTTGTACTATACAATGTAATTGACAGTGTTCTTGTTATACTATCCAAAGTAATTGACAGTGTTCTTGTTATACTATACAAAGTAATTGACAGTGTTCTTGTTGTACTATACAAAGTAATTGACTGTTCTTGTTGTACTATACAATGTAATTGACAGTGTTCTTGTTGTACTATACAAAGTAATTGACAGTGTTCTTGTTGTACTATACAAAATAATTGACAGTGTTCTTGTTATACTATACAAAGTAATTGACAGTGTTCTTGTTGTACTATACAAAGTAATTGACAGTGTTCTTGTTGTACTATACAAAGTAATTGACAGTGTTCTTGTTGTACTATACAATGTAATTGACAGTGTTCTTGTACTATACAAAGTAATTGACAGTGTTCTTGTTGTACTATACAAAGTAATTGACAGTGTTCTTGTTATACTATACAAAGTAATTGACAGTGTTCTTGTTGTACTATACAAAGTAATTGACTGTTCTTGTTGTACTATACAAAGTAATTGACAGTGTTCTTGTTATACTATACAAAGTAATTGACAGTGTTCTTGTTGTACTATACAATGTAATTGACAGTGTTCTTGTTATACTATCCAAAGTAATTGACAGTGTTCTTGTTATACTATACAAAGTAATTGACAGTGTTCTTGTTGTACTATACAAAGTAATTGACTGTTCTTGTTGTACTATACAATGTAATTGACAGTGTTCTTGTTGTACTATACAAAGTAATTGACAGTGTTCTTGTTGTACTATACAAAATAATTGACAGTGTTCTTGTTATACTATACAAAGTAATTGACAGTGTTCTTGTTGTACTATACAAAGTAATTGACAGTGTTCTTGTTGTACTATACAAAGTAATTGACAGTGTTCTTGTTGTACTATACAATGTAATTGACAGTGTTCTTGTTGTACTATACAAAGTAATTGACAGTGTTCTTGTTGTACTATACAAAGTAATTGACAGTGTTCTTGTTATACTATACAAAGTAATTGACAGTGTTCTTGTTGTACTATACAATGTGAGTGACAGTGTTCTTGTTGTACTATACAATGTAATTGACAGTGTTCTTGTTGTACTATACAATGTAAGTTACAGCTGGTGTTGTTTATAAGGTACAATGTAAGTGACAGCTATTGTTCTTGTTCTAATATATAATGTAAGTGACAGCTAGTGTTCTCATTATAATATACAGTGTAAGTGACAGATAAGCACTGTAATGATCTGCTACATGCTAAAGACCCTAACAATAGCACTGCTGCATACCTATCATTGACATGTAGCTTATGGGGCAAAAAAATGTTTCCGGTTGGCCAGCCATCTTCATTTTTCATTGCCGAGTCCAGAACTACACACATTCCCCCTATCTGGGTTAAAAAAAATCATTTAAAAAAATTTGTGTGAAGAAAGCAGAATAAAAAAAAATAATCTTGAAATTGACTTGTACATATAATTGAGTCAAGTACTTCATACTCTCTCTCTCTCTCTCTCTCTCTCTCTCTCTCTCTCTATATATATATATATATATATATATATATATATATATATATATATATATATATATATATATATATATATATATATATATAAAACTTTAAAACAGTGCAGTAGGAAACACAGATGCCATATGTTTGGATTGATGTGTTAACAGAGCTGTTATAAACTAATCAACCATCCAACTGAGTAATCAAAATTTATAAACGTCATGGATCTAATTACATTTTTCAGTTTGAATTTAACATTACATTTTGAATTATTTGACCACATTTTAATTCTTGTCTGTAATGGGAACCAATTTGGTTACAATTAGAATCAAATATCACTTCTTTAGATACCTTCTTTTTTGTGCTGTATTTGCCAATTTGACATAACATTGTGGGGCAGAACCGAGCGATTTACCTGGCTATATGGTGGAGCCAAGTGATTTACCTGGCTATTTTTTACTATACACCTGACTACTTTAAAACAAAACCTGTATTCGCATTGGGTATATCACCCATAACACCCTGACCCTACTTCGGCAACTCCCTATCCATTATAAAATCCAATGGAAGGTCCTGGCATTGTTGGACAATTCCTCGATATAATGTTCTTGGCTAAAATGAGAATGAATAATAATACGATTTTACATCCTAATATACCTTACATTTTTTTATTCTTGCTTGCACCCTTGTAACGTAGCATTGTTGGAACCTCCCTCTTTATAAGGCTATCTAGCTTGTAATACAGGCTACCCATTAATGGCATTACAAAGAGGGATCAAATCAGAAGGAACTTTATATGAACTATATCATCTGTGCACCAGTCAAGTCTATTGTTTTCAGTTGGATTGACTCAGTGAATACTTAGCCAAAGTAGATAAAGTTTCATTTCGAATTTAGATTTTGATCTTTCGGCTTTGTAGCAATTACTCCTGAATTGACCTGGTTTTACCTGCTCACGTTATTACCCCATTAAAATCATACCTATTTTAGCTTGGATGGTAACAATAAACAGTTTGTGTTGAAATTGTATTGAGGCTGGCATCAAGAGCCCAGCCTTAATAAATTCCTGGAGATAAACCAGTAATTTGTATGAAATTGCAAATTATATGAATGATTTACACCTCGATTAGATGCACTACCTGTGAGCAGATAGCTGATACAGAACAATGAGTCTTTGATAAGAGTACCATACATGCCAATATAAAATTGCCTTCTCTCACCAGCATGGAATTGAATTGCATTGAATCCATTTCTGTACTGTACGTGCTGACATAAATATGCCTTCCTTTTTCAGGAATTGAATCCTTTTTGTAATTATTAAGCGCAGCCATGTTATTCTTAGAGTTGAATTGTAAGCTTCAAATAATTTGATACAGTAAAGCCTGTATTAGACAGCTGTTATGAGACCACCTGTTTTGAGAGGCCAGGATCTCTATGCACAGATTTATTGATTATACAGTGCTATGACCTGTTATGAGAGACCACCTGTTTTGAGAGACCATTGTGTTTTAACAGAAGAGGTGCTTGTTCAAGATAGGTTCTACTGTATATGGTTCACAAATATAAATAGGATTGTTGAAGATGTGGAAGAAAATCAATCAAAAATGATCTCAATAGACTTGCAGAAATTAAGTTTTATTACTGACCTTAAGCTCATACCACATTAAATTGCAAA
This sequence comes from Unio delphinus, assembly GCA_029339505.1. NCBI lineage: Eukaryota > Metazoa > Mollusca > Bivalvia > Unionida > Unionidae > Unio > Unio delphinus. Next base: position 23,753,434 of record JAQISU010000003.1, read on the forward strand.
GGAACTACTTTAACTAATGCCATTAAAATAGCAAACTTTGACAGATGTTTTGTTGATTTAGTTTTGAGCTGAGTCTGAAGAATGCTTGTGAAATCATTCATGTACAGAGATGCGGTATGTTTGGGAAGCTGTCATAGTGCAGTTGGTGGAGCATGAGACTTGTAATCCAAGAGTTAAAGGTTTGATACCCATCCAAGCCAAGCCAGGGTCATCTGCCTTACTGTGTCCTTGAGAAGCGCACTTAGGTCCCGTTTTCTTGGCATGACAAATCCAGCAATGTGTTAAAAGTCCTGTAAAAAGAACAAGACTGCAAATAGATGATGTTAATATTAAATGGTAGATTAGTTTCATTTGGTTTGGTATTTTTTTCTTCAAAATAACACAATTTCTTTACTGTTGCTACATTAGGAGTACAGTGTCTTGCTCAAGGACACACCACCATAGCCAATCCAGGCTGATTTGATGGTAGGACAATATGAATGGAGAACTAATTATGGTATATTTTAACATTATTACAGAAAATATTCTGTTGGTGGGGGCTTGTATGCACTGTTACAAAATACAGCCTTGTTAGACCATCCCAATATAAAACTATCTCACATATAAAATTGGGGTCACTGTTGGCCAATTGGTCTAAGGTGCTTGCATTTACAGATATCAGATCACTGATATCTCACCTCTGTCCACCTGGGTTTTTAGTCTCACCTATGTCCACCTAGGTTTCGAGTCTCACATCAGCCAACTTGAGTACCGGTATGTAAAAAAGCATGCCAGTAGTTTCCTGTGGGTTGGTGGTTCTTCCGGGGTTGGGTGAAGTGTTGAATGGGTTGTTCCTCCACAAATTATACTGACCATAATCAATAGCCAATTATGTTATACAAAATGTTATTTGCATAACAACAACATCATTGGTACTAGTAGTGTTATAAAGGGTAGCATAGTGTTCTGAGCATTCAAAATCAGCTTGACTGTTTTTTCTTGTTTAACATCTGGTGGAATGCGGTGCCCTGGAATTTAAAACACAATGCTTGAATTGTTGCTGTGTTATAGCATTACAGTCATATTAGATTCCAATTGAAACACTATATCCACATTTTTTGGTGTGCGTTTACATATCGTTTGGAAGTGTGGAATATACTTTTGATATTTTATGTTAGTAATCTCTGGTATTGTTCACATGCAAGAAAAATTTCAGGCTTTATATATATATATATATATATATATATATATATATATATATATATATGGACATAAAGAATTTAAGCCTAAGATGTGTAAAATGTCAGAAATATTTTTTATTTTATGGCCACACACTTGTTGTCAATGTCAGATTGCAGGGGTTAAGTATATGGTGAAGTATGGTAACTGTTGCTGCAGTATCACTAGTTTACCTAACCCTTACTAGCCACCTGTTGATAATATTGTAACTTGATAGAGTAAGAATGCTGTATATATCCCTATTTGTGTACATGTATTTCCTCTTTAATATTCAAGTAAAGCATATAGTTTTCTGATGTGATGGGCCATCCACAAAACTGCAGATCTTGCGAAAATGGGTACAATAAAACTCCATTAGTATGACAGCACATCGAACTGCAACTAAATGATAACATTTGTGCCTAAAAATTCAGAAATGGTGGGTGGAAATGATCAAACGTGTCGACTTCTATATCATAGTTTGTACTAAACACCTGAAGCTGAGGTAATTTAATTCACAGTGCAATTATTTTAAAATTTCTAGACAGTGGAATCGTTTAATTTTCTATCTTTGCTCATGATTATAAATGACCTAAAGCATCATGGCAGTGTTGTGGATGGGTTCCATCAGCATTCCTCAAGGTCATGAGAGGTAATAAAATGGGGGCATTCTACGAGGTTAGTATGTCAGACCCATAACTGACAGGGCAGGGATGGGGTGGATCACAAGGGTGGACCATTGGACGAACCCACGTCAGTTTCTGAGGTGGACACCTAGGTCAAAATTGCCTAAGTACAAAATGACCTGGTTGTGTGGCTGAACCATACCATTCAGACCAAACCAAACCAAACATAAAGCAAGTCTGGTATAAAGCTATTTAAAGTCTAATACAGTCTACTCTGGTTAAAGGCACACCCTTGGGTCTGTCACGAGACGTTGCAGTTAACCGGAGTGTGCAGTTAACTGAAGTACGGTACAGTACAGCTTTACATCAGCACGGCATGAATATATGTGAAGAATAAATTTAAACAATGATTAGAATCCACTCTTTCAACTTTTACTTAAATGTTAAGTTTGTTTTCCTTCAACCAGTGGATCAAGGAAATATAGCGAATTTCAAGAAATTCTATAGATCGCTTGTTATTCGAAAACTGCTATCAGACTTTGATGGGTCATCTCCCACAGAAAAAGCATTCAGCTCCAAAGTCATCTGCATCCTGTTTTTCGTCGTGTTGTTGTTTAAATTGAATTCCGTTGCACATTTTCCATCTTTCCAACCATTCATTTTTGGGTTTGAATGATCAAACCCGAACGGTTTAGAACAATGTTTCCCATGCTGTACTATGATTTTTCTCACGCTATTGCTCCCAAGTGGGCGTGGATATACATGTATGTATCACATGAGGCGTCCTTTACATGTCAATCATTTTCAAAGTCGCATTTACCGACTTAATTGTCGGCTTATTTGAAGCGTTACAGCAGTGGATTGGCAATAACTGATCATGAATATAATACATTGTGCAGTTAAACGGAGTAAAATTGTATTGAATAATGTGCCAAGGGCAGAAATTTATCGTGCTATTATCCGGAGTGTGCGTTTAAAAGAAGTGCAGTTATCCGAAGTTTGTTTCTATTGAAAAGCATTGGGAAAAACCGGGACCGGTGTGACTATGTGCATTTATCCGGCGTGTGCAGTTAACCGATGTGCAGTTAAGTGGAGTCGACTGTACAGTATCTTTGCAGTCAACCTCAGTTAATGGTACAGATCTGGAAAAGTATGAACATAAAGACAAATGCGGAAAATTTTGTTGTCACTAAATTTATTGCCTGTCATATTTCCATAAACACAGATATGACCTGGCTTTTAGGCTTTATTAATGTGAACTGTTATCAGTAGAATATGATATCAATTTATTTGAAGGCATGTAGTCAATAGGGAAGCAAATGGTGACTTAGGTTTTAAAATTACGGTAGGGAGGTACACACACATATATATATATATATATATATATATATATATATATATATAAATATATCATAATAATAATAATAACATCTTTTAAAGTGTTTGTATAAAGCAAAATGAAATAACAATGAAACTACAGGCATATAGATTAATTATGAATTTCTACTCATTAATCATAAATGAAATATAACAATAATGATAACAAGTAATATTATAATCCCTGTTTTCTAAATGAAATTAAAATGGTACACAATTTCATCGTTATCCTTTTTTTTCCCATTCAACACTCCCTCTCGTGTAAGGGTAAAAAATATGCAAAACATCTGGAGTAAGAGAGAAAAACAAAATGGCGCTGGATGAAAACATTAAAGCTAAACTTACACCAGTTCATACATTGTTTGGGATCTCACTATAATGTTCGTAATATCAATGATACATAGTTCCAATAGACTGTTAACGATAAGTTAAATTTTGTTGGTTTGATGTTCTTTAACCTATCAATCTCACTCTCTGGATTAACATAGCTAGATACGGGTAAAATACAAGCGTTGGGGATTTTTGCTTATGTCATAAGACGATGTTTTTGGACTTATGAATAAGAGAGAGAGAGATAGAGAGAGAGAGAGAGAGAGAGAGAGAGAGAGAGAGAGAGAGAGAGAGAGAGAGAGATGTTAATTATGGTAATTAGAGGAATGACTTAGATCAACTTTAAATATATTAAAATATTTTAATTACCTCTTGTTCGTTCATCATATTACTTGGTTTCTATTTCACGCTAATTTCCATGTGCCAGAACAGTTTTGCCTGACAGCTCATGTTCAGTGTACAAAAAACAAACCCTGTTTGTAGTGCACTCCTTTCTTCATAAAAAAACAGCTTTCTTGTTTAAATCATAGGTGTCATATTGCTTTAATAAATGTTAATAAAATAAAAAGAAACTGAGAAAGAAAGTCAACTTTTCAAGTTGCAGACTATCAGACGCATACTCGCAGGGATGTGAGGAGTTCACACAATACACAGTTGACTGAGACACATTGTAACTTCGTTTAAAGGGAAAATATTTGTAATTGTATGTGATATAAATAAAATATATTTATAGTATGTGCACCCTATCATTGATATACCACTCATTGCATAAATATATGCTTGTTTTTTAAATTTGTTATTAAAAGGAGAAAAAAGTTTGATTTTTGTGATTTTTTTCTTTTGTTACCTTGGAAGAAATAAAGTATTAGGTTGGCAGTGAGAAACAGGGATGATCAGCTGACTGTAAACACATTTTTGATTGGGGGGGGGGTGGGCCTTAAAATTTCTCTGTGCCAGCAACCTTCCCTCTAAGCAAATGGTAGATGTGCACGCAGTGCAGTGAGCAAAATTTAACATTGGATTGAGCAAAAATTGACAATTCAGCTGTGCAATATGCCCGAGTAGCTGCGCTTTCGCGCACGCGCACAGCTTAGAGGGAACGTTGGGTGCCAGATATGTAAGTACATGAATACTCTTCACTTGTCAACTTCTACCATTAATTCCCCACTTGATAGATTTTGTTCTTTTTCTAAGCCAAAAAATTGGCAGCCTAAAAGTTTAAATAGCCACTAAAGTTTTCAAGTTTGTCACACATCGGCTGCTAAAGCATGCCTAGAACACTTTGAACACACGGATACATTATATTAATAATTAATATCAAGTGAATTGGTATGTATTGAATCAATGCGTGTACATTATTCTCTATTTACCAGATATATTTGGACATTTTCAGTTTGGACACCCTAAAATTATTGTAATGCCCTGTAAATTTTATGACATATAGTTCATTTTTTTTTTTATGAACAAAGACTTATAAAAATGATACTAACAGCTGCCTCACTTGGCACTCAGCATTAAGAGGTGAGTGTAAGGACTGGTCAGTCTATTGTCAGGATAATGTGACTGGGTGAGACATGATGCTACATGTCTGTGGCATCTTCTCCTCACATGCTGTAGTCATTATAAACTGCCACACTGCAGACATTTGTGCCATATGACTGAAAAATTATTAAAACTGCATTAAAATTCCTATTCTCTCTCTCTGTCTCTGTCTCTCTCTCTCTGTCTCTGTCTCTCTCTCTCTCTCTCTCAGGGGCCCCGAGTGGTCTGAAGCGCTCTCCGTTATGGATCACTGCCATCTCACCTCTGTCTGCGCAAGTTCGAGTCTAAGATTTGGCTAATGTAGTTATGTGAGAAAGCTTGCCAGTAGTTGCTTGTGGGTTGGTGGTTCTTTCTGGGGGGGGGGGGGTCCTGGGTTCTTCCATTAATACTATCTGCCATGTATAACCTATCGTCTGCTGAAAAATGGCATTAAACCCTACTACAACAACAACAACAGCTCTCCTCTCTCTCTCTCTCTCTCTCTCTCTCTCTCTCTCTCTCTCTCTCTCTCTCTCTCTCTCACACACACACACACACACACACACACACACACACACACACACACGGAGTTTTTCATGATGATAGATTTGGGACAGTTCAATGCAAGTGTTGATTTCTTCCATGATTATTTATTTTAACCCATATTATTCCTATTAAGTTGACTGAACAATGCCAAGTGTTGGCTGGAAAGATGTCAGCTGACTCTGAATAACGGCAGGTTTCCCTTTCAGCTAACTACACTGTCACTTCTATAGACAACAAGTCCATATCAACAGTTACATGATTGTATTGCATCATCTTGTGAGGGAAAGTAGGTCAAAAAAGTGATCTTTGCATTGCTTGTGTTTTGTATACAAACTGTACATCAATGAAATTAGCTACTCTGAAATTACAAATAATTGACTACTATGGTCAGCATATTAGTTCTTGCTGTAATATGAAAGTGAAACACTAAACTTTTTATTGATGAAGTGATTTATAACTTTAAGTTTTCATTGTGAGAATTTTTTTAAAGCACAGTAGAAGCAGCTTCTGTTGCTATGACAATGATATAGGTGAAAATATGATAAACACTTCCTGTTGATTATTTTCTTGTTTCCTTTCATCTTTGGATTTATTTGAGCAAAAGCAACGAGGAGTAAACAATCCCAATACTTGTAAAACCTGTTATAATGGGGATTGTTATAATGCGATTCTGCAGCACTGTTCCTTATTTTAAATTTAAGTTTAGCTTTCTTTTTAACATCTTTAATACACGCTCTAAGAAAAGCCAATTATTTGTATCCTTAGTAAGATTTTGAATTCAAGTGCTGCATTTAATGTTGCCTTAACTTCACCAAGCACCGTTTCCATCATATTGACATGGATACGATTAAAAACTTTTTTTAAGTATATTTGATGTCTGATAAAACCCGGTGAACAAAACAAACAATATTTGATCAAGAGGTTAGTAAAAACTGATTGTATAGAAATTTCAATGCATATTTTCTATAGGGAAGTTTGTTGAAATTTGTTTTGATGCGATCCTGCTTAAATCTAAATGTTATTCTTTGGACCCTGATCATTGTGTTTTAATGGGTTTTAACAGTATAAATTAAACAGGTTTTACATTCTATAAAGGATTGGAAAATTATTTTTGTACTGATACAACATGGGCAGGAGTTGTGTTGGAAAGTTATAATTTTTTTGTTTTGAGACAAATGTTAAAAAGTTCAACTTTTTCCTTTAATGTTTTGGAATGAGAAGTAGTCCAGTTCCAAGATGACCAATTTCCAAATATAATATAACAAAGTATGAATGTAATGAATTAATTTTAGACACGTCCCTAGAGGTTCCATTTTTACAGTAAGAATTCAGGTTGTTTATGTGTGGGGATATTATGCAGTCATTGAACTCCTCCTTGACAAGCTGAACCTTAACTGCTCTGATGGTCTAGTGGTTAGAGCGTCCACCGTGGAAGCGGGAGGTCGTGGGTTCAATCCCTGGCCAAGTCATACCAAAGACTTACAAAAATGGTACTAATAGCTGCCTCACTTGGCACTCAGCATTAAGAGGTTAGTGTTAGGACTGGTGGGCCTGGTGTCAGGATAATGTGACTAGGTGGGACAATTCATGCTACATGTCTGCGGCATTATGCCCAAGTGTTAGACATCACTATAAACTGCCTAACTGCAAACATCGTAGCGATATGACTGAAAAATTGTTAAAGCTATGTTAAAAATCCTAATCACACACATACACACATACACACACACACACACACACAGAGTTAGATGTATGATTGTTGATATTAGTTTGGGTATAGACGGTGCCAACACTTTCAGAATTTTGAATGTTATTGTGGGTGGGGGTTAATATTGCCTAAATCTCAAATAACTCGGGTGTTGTTTCACATTACATGTACTTAACAAACAATACATGTATATGTGATCAATGACAAAATTTTGAACACGTGTCAAGCTGGGATCCCTGGGTGATGCCCTGGGGACTGTTCCTTTCCTATGGTCTTAGCCCATATAAAATACTGGGAGGCTCACCTTGTAACCATATTTACACTTACTGGACATGAATGAAAGGTGTATACATGCAAATGACATTGACCTGGGGTTCATCCCAATCTATATAGATTTAGGTGATAGCTTGGAAAATATTGAGATTTACCTGGCTGTCATGCAATGTATGGTCTAATTACCATCAGTGCATTAAGTTAGGATTTATGTTCAACTGTAGGGATCTTGATGCAGTTATTTCTATGTTTCACTTAAAATATAACAAAACATGTTAATACAATGGTAATCAGTTTTTTCAATATCCTAAATGAATGCAAAACAAGTTCAACCTGCCAATTAAAAGACATGTTGTTACAAGTTAATTGTTTATCTCTGGCACAGATTTTGCATTTTGTCACATCGATTATAAAGTCTATAATTTTGCAAGGTCACAGATTACTTATTTCTTTTGATAAAATAATTTTTGCAATTAATTTTTTTAAAACCATTTTAATTTTTGTATTTTTGGTAGAGGATTTCCAATCTGGTGACTTTTGATAGAAGAATAATCTATATTGTGAAATACATGTACTCTTTCTTGGATTTAAGCCCAGTCAGTTATTGTTACAGATTATGTTACAGATTATCTCCCATACCTCATCCCACTCATTAAGACTAGTTACAAATTTAATTGTTACTATTAATTTTCCACCCTTTTCTTTTAAGATGCTACATGCTTCATTGCCTGATATGGTGTTTTGTCACACATAGACTTCAGCTCTATTATATTTGACACAGGCCAGACTGTGCCTACATTCCTGTCTGACTTTGAATTATTTTTAACCAGTGTTAAGAGATAACTTATCTTTGTGTGCAGTCTTTCCTTGGTGATGTATTAGATTTTATTTAATTCACAAAATGCAGTCCTCTGTAATATGCCATAGTGTATCCTTTTCACACCAAAGCCTTTATTCTATAAATAAACCTTTTGATATATAAATTTATCTTGTAATACCAGTATCAACATAAGGGGAGGATTGGTTTTGGTTTTGGTGTTTTGTGGCACAGCAACACTTTGAAGGTTACATCATGTTGAGGCAAGTACAGTAGATTGTCTTCTTCAAGGACATATCACAACTGCTATTGCAGGGAGATCTGATAGTGGGAATTGAATTCCCACACCCTTCTGGTTCTGAGCCTAACGGTGTAACTTCTTAAAATCAGTATACAAGTTATTGTGGCAATATTTCCAACTGGAAACCGTTGTACAAACCTAGACTTGTTATTATAACAAGGTTGATACAAAATATACAGTTTGATGGACATCATACATTGATAGAAGTTCAAGATTCGAATGAAACAAAATATTGGAAGTTTTTTTTTGGTGCCAAATGCTGAGCAGAAAACATAAAAAATACAAAACCAGCACATACAATTCTCTTACAATTGGGGGTGGGGTGGAGAGAGGAAAAAGCAAAATCAGCGTGTGATTTAAGGCCTTTCCTTTTTTCTTTGTTACTGTTATCATAACTTGAAGTGCTTGTTTTTTATTTTACTATGATCTAAAAAACTAATGTTGTAATGCCAATAATACATAATGTCAGAAAGTTTAATTTTAATCCCCTATTGCATGAAATTTTGTCGTGTTTTAAATCCAAATGTCAAGTATTGTTAAGCATCACGGCAGAAACATGTACTGTGTCGAATACACAACATATTGTTACTATTAGTAGAATTCATTATAGGACAGTAAAAGTTGGTTAAAATGAATCTATGATGATGATGAGTTTAATTGTTGTATTGATAATCTTTTAATTTGCAGAAATTAATTCTGGTGGGTAGTGGTAAGTTAGTTTGTCAGTGCCAGTATTAGAGTGATTTCAAATATCCAAAGAACAACCAGTTACATGCGTAGTACAAGCAGGCCTCACAGTTATGTGTCTACACCCGTTTCTACTTTTCGTAAATGATCTGTCTTTTAAAAAAATATGGCAACTGTATTTGAGCTGATATATACACAGATAACACCACTCTATGATATTTTATTGTTAAAATACCGGTGTCTTTTAGGGATCCTTTTATATTCTGTTATTCTGTTATTGATTCTGTTATATTCCTCAGTTTTGATCTTTTTATTTTGCAGCAGAACACACATTATTTTACACCCACCCACAACTAAATATTTTATTTAATCATTCCAACTGTGGCCAATATTTTGTGCTGTCTCATTGTCACTTTTATGGCATCTGTGTACTTGACCTATAAAACTTTTATCAGTATTGAACTTAAAGCATTGGTTAACCTATTTAGCCATACATGTACTTGACTGTATTGATCTGAAAAGAAATTGCTGTAATTGTATCAAGTAATCCAGGAGTCTTAATAACTTAAGGAATTTAAATGTTAAGAATCATTTACTTGTATATTTGTGAGAAATGAAATGAAAATTAAGAAAGTTTCCAATTTGAATCATTTTACATGTATAAATTTCCAATTTTATAGCCCCTGAGGACCATTTAGAAAATCCCTGTGGTATGGAAAATGACAAGAAACGAAACACAGTTGAGACAATATGAATAACCAATTACTAACCAGCAAAATATAGCTATGGTAAATTAGAATGTAACCCTTTGAATCTTAAATTGATTAAAACGTATCTGCAAATGGTTACATTATCGTTAGGGTTTTGGTTGATAATACTCTTCAAATGAATGAACATATTCAAGTCATATTAAAAGTCCTCCGTTATACAGGATTTATTAACCAAACATATGTTTGTATATTGCAAAAGCTATATACAACCATACCTGGACTACACTGACATTTTTTGGGGACACACTTTTGACAGGTGAAAATTAGTATGCTTGTAAAGTTATCATACACAATGCAGAAAACATTCCAAATGGATTGAATGATATAAAATATTAAAAGTGAATGAAATAATATTTTTGAGACTTTGGGCACAAAGCTTCAAACGATATGGCCCAATTATCACTCAAGGAAATATTACAATATGGCCCAATTATCTCTCAAGGAAATATTACAATATGGCCCAATTATCTCTCAAGGAAATATCTCAAGGAAATATTACAATATGGCCCAATTATCTCTCAAGGAAATATTACAATATGGCCCAATTATCTCTCAAGGAAATATTACAATATGGCCCAATTATCTCTCAAGGAAATATTACAATATGGCCCAATTATCTCTCAAGGAAATATTATAATATGGCCCAATTATCTCTCAAGGAAATATTACAATATGGCCCATTTATCTCTCAAGGAAATATTACAATATGGCCCAATTATCTCTCAAGGAAATATTTCATGCCAGCTAAAAAACAAGGCAAGACTCCCAATTTAAGATAAATTTCAGCTAACCGTTTTCCAGTCCAAAAAAATAATAAAGATCACAATAGGTTTGCAGTATTCAGGGATCCCAGAGGAAATGATTATATATATATATATATATAACCTGCTTGATTTGATAAATACATCACAACTTCAAAGTATTCATGATCTGATCTTGCTGCCTTATTAGGTCAGATAAAGAAATGTCTGCTTCTGGTACATTGAATACAAAATTATGTGGGTTAGTACAGATTTTTTTTCAGTCTGTCTGGAACAAAATGAAGTCTAAGCTAGAAAAAAAATACTGTTTGCATCCAGATTGTAACTTTTTATTGCATCCCTTTCATATTATATACTTTTTCTCCCCCGTTTTTTGTTGTTGTTTATTTCAAAATCTTTTTTTGTGTTTTTTTCTTCTAAAAGACAATAGTAGATTGAGTGGGGGAAAAAGTAGGGTTCATTGGATAACGAGAACCACATATACTTTGTTGAGTTGTAACAATATGCCATATTATATTCATTCCTTTCATTATTATATTTAATACATGCAATAGATGGACCATAACTCAAACTGTATGCCTTTCTAAAGAGTCTGAATTCGCCATTGGCACATGTGTCATTAGTTGCAAATACCTACTTCATTAAATTCCACATCATTGAACTTTTAATGCTTTCGTTGTTGTTCTTGTAATGCAGAATTTTCAATAATTTGAATAATAATAATACATTTAATAGCAATAAATTTTCAATAATTTGAATAATAATAATACATTTAATAGCAATAAATTTTCAATAATTTGTATAATAATAAGAAATTCAATGAAATTTCAATCATACTTTTATAATAAGTTGTTAAAGTTTTCATGTGTGTCTCGGTATAATTGACTTTTTTCCTTCAATTTTCAGTATTAGACTGTATCTATACCTCCCCATTAATCCACTAATCTACTTCACCTTTAATCTGTTAATCTAATTACATAAGTAATACGTGACTCTCTTTTTAGTAAATTACCCAGATTTCAGTATAATCATGTATGGAAAGTTATTGATATTGCAGTACAGATGTGTTTATTCACATTCCCTCCAATATTTTAATTGGATTCCTACCCAACAACCTACCTAACATGTGTCAACCATTTTCACTGGTTAAATGACAGTATGCTACCATATGCCACCTGTTGTGTGACGGAATAATTTTTTTATTAAAAAATAGTTCTGTTTTGTTTTAGTCTGTTATCTCAAATGAGTCTTATTTTTAAATGAATTGTGGGTAAGGTAAACATGTTTGTAATGGAGCATTATTCTTTATTTGATTCCAGTTTTCCTTTTATAGTGGGTAAATTCTACAAACAAACAAAAAAAAATAGTGAGAAAATTTCATTCTAGACAAATGCATACAAGTAATTTTCATTTTGATGCAATATTATAAGAATTTATGGAAAATTTTCAGATGAAAAAACAACTCATTGTGGAGAGATGGTGGGTGGTGGTTGATTGTACCTTCTTACAAGGTGTCCCCTTTATTGAGTTCTCATTATCTAAAGGATGATTTCCCTCAGTGTTATTGCCAAGATTGAGTAATATTAATAGTTTTTTTGCTTTGTTTTTTATGGTTTTACGCCATTTTTCAGCACAATATAGGCTATACATGGCGGCCAGTATTAATGGTGGAGGAAGAACCTGAAAAACCCCCGGAAAGAACCACCGACCCACGAGAAGCTACTGGCAAGCTTTCTCACATAACTACATTAGCCGAAGCATAGACTTGAACCCACTCAGACAGAGGTGAGATGGCAGTGATCCGTAACGAACAGCGCTTTAGATCACTAGGCCACTCTGGGCCCCAATATTAATAGAAATTGTAGAATAAATAGAGATCTGAGCAGATATATAGAACAGAATGAATCAACCCTCCATACATAAAATAAAATTAGTTTTATTAATCACATAAACAGCTGTGAGAATACATTTCAGTAGGAAGAGTCACTTCTTTTTTAAATAAAACATTTGTCGATTCTCAAACACAAATGTGTTTATATAAAAAGCTGATCTGTTTCAAATGATAGAATCAGTTCATCATAGAAATGGGGAAACAGTCGAAGGCATTGCCTTGTACAACTTCATAACCTGTTTATTTCCAGTTCACTCTAAATTTCACTGTGGGTTTTTTCGGTACTTACACCCTTCTTTCCTTCTCCAGTTAACCTCCCTACTGTCTTGCTTCTCTTTTGGCCCTCAAACTTTGTGTGGGTAGGTGGATATGTAAGTACTTAGATACGTAGGTACTTGGGTAAGTAAGTATGTCAGTGGAGCTATCTAAAGCTTTGCTCGCAACTACCCCGAATTTATGAGTCCGTCAATTATCCAGAAATCCAGTCTTTTTTGACAAAAGTCTTCTATGTTTTTACTCTTGCAGGAAAAATTGTAGACTGACTAGATTTTTTGATGGGTCTTATTTAAGACTAAGGAAATTTCATGTAGCATAACGAGTCAGGATTAAATATATCTATTGCCTTTATAAATAGACACCAATAAATTGCAGTCAGCCTGAGTTCTAGACTTGCAAACTAATTCTGGAGAATTTCAGTTTGACATAAATATAAAAGATTTGAGTATAAAATTGATCTTAACCTTTCCTGCTAGTCTTATCTGAAATGGTTAAATAAATGAAGGCTTAATTAAAAATCACTTCCTCTCCTGACCAGACATTAGAAATCATTGCAGTATTGTGATTTAACAAGCACCTGTCCCCATAAATGTAATTAATTGTTCTATGCCCCAGATTAATGTGCTCTTTACAGATCGACACAACTTTGTGTTCTCACACTCATCAAACGTTATATGAAGTGGTCAATTTTTCCAATTTATTAGGCTCCTGTTTAAAACCAGCATGTCGTAATGTGTTGCATTGCACTAAAAGCACTTAGAGCCATGTTAAAATCTCTACCCCACCCCCACCATCTTCGCTTGCCAAGGTCCTGATATCTTAACCCAATCTACATTATCTACACCTTAGCAGATTGGTAGGATATTTCAGCGTTTTGTTGTTGTTGTTGTAGTTGTAGGGTTTAATGCCATTTTTCAGCACATAGGCTATACGTGGCAGCCAGTATTAATGGTGGAGGAAGAACCTGGGAAAACCCCGGAAAGAACCAGTGACCCATGAGAAGCTACTGGCAAGCTTTCTCACATACCCACATTGGTTGAATCAGAGACTTGAACCCACGCTGATGGAGGTGAGATGGCAGTGATCCGTAATGGAGAATGCTTTAGATTACTCGGCCACTCAGGGCCCCTTCTGTGTTTTGTCCAGTGTGACATCTATTGGATTTCATGAGTAATATGTAATGATAATTAACCAATAGCGTGTAACAGTGGTGCATTGTGGATCAGCTGAAAATGGTTGATGCACTTGACTTCAAAAAGATACTTTGTAAGTTTAAAATCAAAAGTATGACTAATTACCATAAAGAAGCCATTACATGTATATTTGAGTGAAAGGCTTTTGGACAAACATGGACCAGCATTAGAAAAATGCCATTCGACTATTCCAAAAATGCACAAAGCATGTTACCAGGGTTTATCACAGAGGACAAGAGAGTTCAGGTTGAACATGTTCAATTTCTTCAAGGTCCTTTCCGTGTTCATTTATTTTTGAAAATCTTTCAATATGTAAAACAAGTTTGAAATGCTGGACTAAATCGCTGCTTGAACAAAAAGTACAACAATTTCAAAATCTGAAAAAATCAAATCAATTTTTTCTGAGAAGTTTGGGTTCCAAGTTAAAACACTTACTTGCTATAAGGCTTATCATTATAACACCATTCCTATATAAGGCAAGTATGGTCATAGGTCCCATTTTATTAAATGATAGTGAAGTTACATGCATCATGCACTTCCTTATAAGGCAGTCTCATTATAAGGCTTATCATTATAACATGGTTCCTGTATAATTAAGTATGATCACTGATTACATTTCATTAAGTGGTAATAAAATTGTACATATCATGTACTTAAGGAAAAGATTGTCGTAACTGTAAGGTGGATTACTGGCCACCATGGATAGCATTATAATGAAAGAGTACTGTTTTTTTATGTACATTTTAGTCCAGTTTATTTCAACATTTTCCTGATGTTGACCTGCATTGTGTAACTTGATAAAATTACTCACACCAGACCTAACCCATCCGATTGGCCATGTGTAATTGAATTCTAACTCCTCAATTAATGAGGATTGATACTCAGGGATATTAAACATGATTATTACTGCAAAGTTTGATGTATTTTTATTGCTAATCTCAATGGTTGACTCACTGGCGAAATAGGCTGTGATATATTCTTATAGTGAGGGAATATGGTACATGTAGTTTCACACAAACAGAATACCATATATACTCGCTTAGAAGTTAGATCAAGCTGAAAACTGCATAGACCTAGATCTGATGTCATGTAATAGACCTGCTGATCTGGTTTTGTGAAGTTCGTTAGTAGTAATCAGTAGAATCAGCAATACAGACCCAGATCTGCCAGCACATTATGCTGTGGCAACAATACAGACCCAGATATGCCAGCACATTATGCAGTGGCAACAATACAGACCCAGATATGCCATTACATTATGCAATGGCAACAATACAGACCCAGATCTGCCAGCACATTATGCAGTGGCAGATCTGGGTTGGACTAGATTTACAGTCAATGATATACCACAAGATGTATACATTTTTCATTAAAAGAAAACGAGGCTTGCCCGAGTTTCTTTTTAATGAAAAAAATATACATCTGCTGTATCATTGATACAGCGTCAGAGGCGTAGCTGGGGGGGGGGGGGGCAGGGGGGTCCTCGGGCGCCATACTAATGGGGGCGCCAAAATGGGCTTTGAATTAGGTTGTAACGGGTAATGGCGATTTTATTGATGAAAATAATGGGTTTCAGAGTTGAGGTCGGGGGGGGGGGGGGAATGAATATTGTCCCCAGGCGCCAAACACTCTAGCTACGCCTCTGTACAGCGTATATACTATAAATATATATTTTTTAAAATTTATATCACATACAAAATTTATATCACATACAAAATTTATATCACATACAAATGCATATATTTGCCCTTTTAAATTGAGATCAGATTTACTTCGGGCATCAGTGATTGACCTAGTGAATGAATTCCTCACATCCCAGAGTTTGTCTGTTACAAAATGTAGTTCTATGCCTTTTACGATTTGAAAATGAAAGATGATTTTAATAATAAATGTAGAGCACTACAAAAAACTTGTTTAGCTATGTCATTCACATGAATGTTAAAGTCATTAACCAACATGCTCATGGAAATTATTGTGGAATATTAACAAAGCAAAATGATGAACCAACAAGTTGTAATTAAATTTTTAAAATATATTTACAGTTGATTTAAGTCATTAATCCGCTTTAGTAACTACATGTGACCATAAACTCTCTCTCTCTCTCTCTCTCTCTCTCTCTCTCGCTCTCTCTCTCTCTCTCATGCTTCTGTTGGTTTGACTTAACTTTTACTGTCATTCATAACTGTAGAGATAATGTTGGATGACAAAAGCAAAATTCTTCTAAGTTCATAATTTCATAGATTTTATCCGTAATTCGATATGATGGTCGAGAGAGAGGGAGAAAGAGACAGACTTTGGATATTTTTATTTTAAATTAATAATAATCGATTATTAGAATAGAATAGAATGTTTAAGAATCAACAACAAAAACAAAACATTCAATACATCACAGTAAGTGTACCACATAACCGAAGAATTGACTGTATAATGTTGACAAGGCTTGCATTTTTTGTTTTATTTATAAACATTGTAGATACATCCCAAGGAAAGGGCACACATATCGTTATGACGAACAATATTCTTGTAGGTTACATGGTTTAATTTCTATTTCAAGGTTTTAATCCAGCACAGACTACTTTTCTCTCTCACTCCACATTTCTGCCTAGTTTGTCCGTTATGCATGAGAGGAGGAGGATAATAAATCAGAGGATTGTGATGAAAATGTGTACCATATTAAATTCATTTAGAAAAAGAGCATTATTGATACTTTTTATCATTGTTTTCCTATGTTGCTAATGATTACAATGTGGAAATTCATCATTGATCTAGAATCAACAATAGATATTTGCTAGAATGTTTAGATTATATATGAATATTATTGTGCAATGGGCAGATCACAGTTCAATATACCAATAGTATTGTTGTATCAAATTGCTTTATACCAATACTTTAAATACTTTAAATGCCATGTTATTATATATACCGGTATATATATATATATATATATATATATATATAGAGAGAGAGAGAGAGAGAGAGAGAGAGAGAGAGAGAGAGAGAGAGAGAGAGAGAGAGAGATGCACACTTTGGTTCTGTATTTTGTAAACTTTTGTTACTGACATTGCTGGCACTTGAGTTTACCATATTTTGTTGCATTGATGTATACAGTTCATTAGTATAGTTCTCTTAGTATCAGATCAGAACATGCTTTTATGGGAAGATAAATAATATAAACTGTTTTTTCTTCATTTATAGGTATTAATGGAAATTCATATTACAGAATAGGCCGTTATTCATTGAATAATCACTAGTACTTACCATTGAATGGTTTTATTTTTGGGTAGTTTTTTAATATACATTTTTTAATTTAGCGAATATAGGTACAATGCCTTTTAAAGAAGAGATTATTTTACTTTTCGCATCATTCTGACGACTGTCAGGACATGCCACACACGTTTACCTCTCTTCCACCCCATTCCTATTTTTTTCAACCCTGTGCATATTGAAAATTCACCTGGGCAGCTTAAATAGGTATGTACAGTAAAACCTGTCTTGAAAGACCACTGCTATGAGAGACCACATTCTCGATGCACAAATTCATAGACCTGTGACCTGTTATGAGAGACCACCTGTATAATATGGCAAAGAAGGTGTTCTTTCAAGACAGGTTTAACTGTACTTGTCCAGAACACTGTACCGCATCAGATGGAAAAATTTAAATTATTTGCTTCACTTAACTGATGTCATTTGTGGCAGCTAGGAAGTTTGAAACATTTTTATCTCTGAATCACTTTTTTTTTTTTTTACAGCAGTCTGCCAGGGAATACTACAGGTGCCATGCCCATCATACAACATCTCTGATCCTGCGTCTCAGCTCAGGTGTATACATCCATCATGGCTTTGTGACACCGAGCCTGATTGTCCCGATGGCTCAGATGAAAAGAATTGCGGTATTTTTCATTGTCCACATACTTTATTTATCTGTTTGTGATGAATATTACAAATGTGAGATATTCTGAGATATTTGTGAAGCTTTCATGTATTGCAATGAATATTACATATGTGAGATATTTCGACATGTACATTTAATAGGCAGTTATTTGTCCAACCATCATTTACGGTGATGAATATATCAGATGTGGGACATTCTGAAATATTTGTTTTGACTCCATGTATTGTGATGAGTTTTATAAATCTGAAATATTTTTCTATCTTTGCCCTTCCTGCATGTGCTGTGATAAATATTTCAAATATGAGACAGTCTCACTGCAGTGTGATAAATATTACAAATGTGAGATATAGTCAGAGATGCTTGTCCTGCCTGAATTCATTAATTTTCATGGATTTTGTTTTACTCACAAACCATAAATTTAAAGAAAACATACAGTGAACAACGATCCTGCTGTGAAAACATTATGCCCCCACCCCATACAAATTTAGGCACATAAAAAAGTAATTTTTTAAAATACAAAACCATGAAAATTGAAATCTTATTCAAAGATCGAGGACATGTGTGCAGGATTTTTTTCATGACCATGATATATGTATCATATTAACAAGGAATAAATATTGTTCAGTTTTCATCACAAACGGGTTTGTTTGGCTTAGAAATATCAAATTCATTGGTGTATCCATTGTCCAACATTCCAAATGTCAAACCATATATATATGTTTTGCCTGATTTGGCAGAATGATTGAGTTTGATATTGTGTAGGGATATGTAGAAGCCTAATAGGGAAGATTTATTCATACTCCATAAAAATGGGTTCTTTCCCTTCAACTCTGACCGAACTGTGGAGATGTTTCCTATTTATTACATACCGTCCTTTTCATTCCAAAAACTTTTATCTGTAGAATGCAAATGAAATGCGAAATAATGAGATACATAAAATGTGTAGATGAATATTGATAAATTGTTGTTGAGGGGAAAATAAAATAAAGAGTTCCAGTCTGGTTTTGTGATACAAAAATATGGATTAAACTGTCTGTATTGAACTCCAAATTAGCCATGAGAGACTAATCACCCATATGAGTTTAAATCAGCCGTGTGAGATAAATTTGCAATGCATTGTACCAGCACTCTTGGCCCTGATTAATGTGAGTATAATGACCTTTGCAGTTTTCACCTTTGACCTTGTGACCCTTAGATCCCTTTGAATATTTAGTATCAAATTGTGAACTCATTTGCCATGTCTGTAGAAAATGGATGGGCATGCAGGAAATTAATTAAAAACCATTCAGTCAGTAGAAAGGGGTTAATACCATATATTACTCAAGGACTGATTGATTAAATACATGGGTACAAGTTATATATCCACGCCAAACAAAGTATAAATAGCAAAACACCTATTGGTCATTTTCATGGTGTTGTGAATAGGGGACTGTTGGCCTTCATCTACATTTAATAATGGATTGATAGGTAGTGAGCATTACCTGTCAGTCATTGTGTTCGGTAGTTTCCAAGACAGCCAATTTTTGATCTTGATTAAAAGCTTCATTCCTTGACGGGAGCTAATAATTTGGGCTAAGGAACATGGCTTAGACTTTGGTATTTTAACATTTGAATTACATCAACCCGATCATAAACATCAGTATCTTTATAATGCAGGAGACCCTCCAAAAATGTACATTTTATAGCCGAAATTCAAATGGTAAGGGCCTGTCCCCATCATGCTTTGTGTGCTGGCGTATGCTGTGTCTCTTTCATTAGTAGTCAGCATCTCTTCATCGGCTTTTATCAGCCATGCAAGTCATAATAGACCGGTTTTGTTCTTTTTTTATGAATTACTTATTTTCTCAGATAATTATAAAGGTTTAGGCAACAACAACAAAAACCATCATCTCGAATATGGCTTAGCATCTTGATCTTGGAATTGTAGGTTTTACAGAAGTTTTGGACATATTGTCCTCAAACCTGTGCACCCATTGGCAAGGTGTTTTGATCATTACTTCTCAAAGATTTGAGTAAACAATTTTGAGTCTTAGCGTAATCTTGTATTGCTCAGATTTGATGGACAAATGTACGCTGTCCCCTACTTGTGGGATCATAAGTACAAAACTAGGAAAATACATTGTTCACTCACTATCAGGTACTTTAGAATAAAGTTGTCCATTTTGTTCATGGATCTCATTTCATTATTTAATAATAATATTTGTTCCTTTTAAAAAACCTCAACATAGGTGATCTCAACTGTAAAACTTCCATAATAGCATTGATAAAAAGGAAGCACGGTGATTATTTGATTACATGTTGAAAAAATTCTATGTTGTCTTTCCTTTCAGCCCAAGTATACCGGTAGTCATATTTTTTTTAATCAAAGGGAAGCAAGTTTGTAAATCTTGCAAACTTAAATTATCCTTTCATAGTAGTCTCCCCATTTTAGGATTTGATAGGCAGGCAGTGACTTGAGCTGTATAGAGATGTCCTCTTTAGAGACTTTTGGATTTCAATGAGAAAATAAATGACAAAATGAAAAATTTGTTTTCATTAGCTGATTGAAAATAGGGATCAGTACCACTTTACCTGTCTCAATACCATTTTACCTGTCTCATTACCACTTGACCTGTCCTGATACTATTTACCTATCTCAATACCACTTTACCTGTCTCAATACCATTTTACCTGTCTCATTACCACTTGACCTGTCTTGATACTATTTTACCTGTCTCAATACCACTTTACCTATCTCAATATCATTTTACCTGTCTTGATACCTTTTTACCTGTCTCAATACCATTTTACCAGTCTTGATACTATTTTACCTGTCTCCTTATTATTTTACCGAACTAAATACTATTTTTGTCTGTCTCAGTACTATTTTACATAACTCATTGGCACTTTACCTGTCTGTATACTTCATAACATGTTGATAGATGTGATTTCAACTTTATAACACAATTTTTGACATGATATGACACTAAAGTTTACTTTATAAATTTAATATGCAACTGGCTGTGTGTGGCAGAAAATGTGTGTATTAAATTTTTTTCATATGCCTATATTTGGACTGTGAATACATTGTCATGATATGCAGGCATTGAATAATACATAGAAACTATAGAAATTTCTTATCATTTACAGTCAGGGTATGTTTTGAAATTAAGACATACACTTGGCCAATTTAGACTAAAAAAATTCTAAGGAAAAGAAACCAATTTGTATTGCATGTAATTACTGTAATTATTTCATAAATTAAAGATGTATTATATGTTAATTACTGTAATTATTTCATGATATAAAAATATATTACATGTAATTACTGTAATTATTTCATAAATTAAAAATATATTACATGTAATTACTGAAATTGTTTCATAAATTAAAAATATATTGCATGTAATTACTGTAATTATTTCATAAATTAAAAATATATTGCATGTAATTACTGTAATTATTTCATAAATTAAAAATATATTACACGTAATTACTGTAATTATTTCATAAATAAAAATATATTACATTTAATTACTGTAATTATTTCATAAATTAAAGATATATTTCCCCACATTGTTCAGTTTCACAAAATTCTGATTTATAATAGAATTATGCTTTGTTTCATTTTAGGGGATTGTGGTAAAGACCTCTTTCGTTGTCAGGAAGCCCCCTATACATGCATTCCCAGTACCTGGAAGTGTGATGGTGAGGTCGACTGTGATGATGGATCAGACGAATCACAATGTAAGGTTATAATTTTCCTTTGGATCATTAAAATTAAACTATATTTTATGTTCACCATATGCCAAGCTATTACAAATAATGATGTAAAATCTATTTAAATTTGGTCCCATAATAAAAAATTTCCCTTCCATTGGTATTCTTTTACAAATAGTGTAGGATAGTGAGATTCGCATTATGTGTAAGGCCATGTACATGTATGGCATGACTTAGCATTTGGTATGCCTCTTGAATCATCCATCGTGAAAACAAATTGCTATAAAAAACTTAATTTGTGTCTAAACGATGTCATGTTGCCATAAAATATTGCCACCATTACTACAAAGAGAAAAGTCGTTAAAGAGCTTTGTAGGAACTGTATAACAGATTTTGACCAAATTTTATAAAATGCATTTAGCCAGGTTTTCAGACTTTTACAAATAATATTTATCCTACTATGATGACCGTTTCTATGAAATTGAAAACATTTAGATGACATAACTTAAACCTGCTCTTTTGAATTCAACATAATTGACAGAAAGCATCTGAGCCTGTAGGCCATTAAGATGTTTAAAAACATTGCCAGTCTGCATACAATATGGCTGCTATTACTAAATATAGAAAAACTAGTCAATATCATTGTCACGAAAAGCTCTGAAGAAAATTTGATCAAATTTGATGCATATCAGTCTGACTTATAGTGGTTAAAAAGTAGGTTTTTTTTTACAAATAATTAAAAATAAAATAAAATTGAGTGGATGGCTTCTCAAAAATCACTAAACTAAATTTAACTAAATTTGACAGGAATCACTGTGGTATAAAAAAAATGTTCAGTAATCTCTATACACTCTCAGATATGACCATCATTAATAAAAATAGAAAAATTATTTAACAACATATCCCAAAAACTGTTCAACAGAATTTTTTGCCAAAATTTGACATTAGGCAATCATCCTTGAAGACATTTCAGGCTTATGAAAATTATACCAGTCTGCAGTCAGATATGCCATATGGCCACATAAACAGATATGAAACAAGCACTTTCACAGAATGTGAAGAACTTTGGCAGGTTAGGTGTCCAGTTGGCATAAACAACCTGTCATCATTTTACAAATGACATTGGTGTATCATCAAATATGGATAAAGATACAACAACATAAATGCCAGCAATTTTGAAACAGTTGCTGTCACAGCATATGCAGTCAACAACATTGGATGCAGTATTTTTTATAAAGCATCCTATTGATAGATATTTCTTGGCTATTTTCTCTTGCTTTTATCATTTGAGTGGATGTCAAGCCAGTGAGAAACCTCATGCTCACTTGGGTGTCTTGCTTCATATTCTAGGTTTGTATTGACAGTCTGGATAAAAATTTAGATTTTCATCCTAATGTTTAATGGCAAAAAAGAAACAATTTAGTGGAAAATTTATTTTGCTTATATACTGGACACTTTTCATTTGTCTCAAGTTGTGATTCAGTTATAACTCATCATTTAATTTCCACATTTGCTGCTTCATCCATAGTGTAGGAAGTGGTAGGTTGGGTGGGGGGAGGAAGAGGGAACTGTTCTATTAATATGAATAGCTGTGTGCCCTTTGATTACAGAAAGTGATCACATTTTGGAAGTGATTGTTCCCTTAAAAAGCTTAGGTCTTTTAAAACTAACGAAGCCTGTACCCACACATACGTTATATATGGCAGTGTTACCACATTCTCCCTCATCCTTGACCCATTATTATTTGTCAGCTGTAATGTTTCTTATTTTGATGTGAAGTTATTACATGTTTTAAGTTGATTATCAAAAAAGTGTTATATCTTAACTAAATGTATGACATACAAGTTTTATCATGTAATAAGTATACATTTCACTTCTAATAGGTAAAAAACTCAAAAGGGTGAAACATGATGCTGAAGGTTTGTGTATTATCTTCAGACATTTTCTTTTGTCCATCATTAAACTCATAGCTTTTGTATTTTGTTAATGTTAAAGTTTGCTAGCATGCAAAGTATGTTGTATTTTTATTTTGAATATGTTGCTTTTAGTATTTTGATGGAAACTTTTTGCTGTGAAATAAATCTTGCACAGTGTAGTTGTTGTACTCAACTCACTTTGAGTATGAAATGTCAACATTACTATTGTTTTAATTGTCTTCTCCAAATATGTACAACACTTGGTAAGAAGGACAAAATTTGCTATAGCCAGTGTATACTTCACAGCAAGAAGATCTTGAAGATGAAGGTCATGGTACACTTGATAACTGGTGGGTGTAAAAAGTAAAGGTCAAGTCATCATGATCTAAAGTCTTGATATGACATGATATAAAGTCTTGATATGACGTGATATAAAGTCTTGATATGACATGATGTAGTCTTGATATGACATGATATAAAAAAGTCTTGATATGATGTGACATAATGTCTTGATATGACATTATATAAAGTCTTGATATGACATATAAAGTCTTGATATGACATGATATATAGTCTTGATATGATATGATATAAAGTCTTGATATGACATGATATAAAGTCTTGATATGACATGACATAAAGTCTTAATATGACATGTTATAAAGTCTTAATATGACATGACAAAGTTATGATATGACATTATATAAAGTCCAGATATGACATGATATAAAGTCTTGATATGACATGATATCAAGTCTTGAAATGACACAATCAGTATAATTTTAACATTTCTTGATATGACGTGATCAGTATGATTTTAACATTTCTACAAGATACTGAACATTCACCTCTGGACAGTTCGCTCATTTACACTGTCATCAACACATTAGGTAGGCAAGACCTAGATTCACTAGATTTCCCCTTGCTTGATTGGCTGTTGTTATATTATAATTGGCTTGCTAGTTGCAATATTGGATTTGCTTTAAATTTTTATTTTTCCTTTCCATTTTATTGATGATTTATATTTTCAGACTCTAATAAAAAAAACTGATGTGCATTTGCTGTAATTGCATTGATGGGTTTGAAAACTCCATGTTATAAATTTCCCTTGCATAAAATAATGTCTACACACACACATTTGAAGTAACTTTGTGGGAAACTTGTTACTTATTTGTAGTATCTTTATGGGAAACTTGTTACTTATTTGTCGTAACTTTGTGGGAAACTTGTTACTTATTTGTAGTAACTTTGTGGGAAATTTGTTACTTATTTGTAGTAACTTTGTGGGAAACTTGTTACTTATTTTCTTTTCATTTATAAACTAGTTTCCCCGCACACTGCTTGTGGCAAACATTACCGGTTGATTTATGACCTTAAATCAACCTGTCAAAACTCAAAGTAACATATGTAAAGTTGCCAATAATTTGTTTTGTAGAAGTATAAAGTATGGACAGTGTAGTGGGATCAGAGTGACAGCAAACTAAAATGTGTGGATTTACGCAATGATTATCAATTTTGCCATCTTTATGTCCATACAGCCTGCATGTAATGTCTTAATCATAAAAAAAAAATTTTTTTATTCTTTCATATTAAAGAGAGGTTTGAATTGCATGTAGTCCCCCACCTCCAGTTTGCATTGACTATTTTTTTTGTCTCTGGCTTTGAAATGTGTTACAGCACTTATCCACTCTTTGTAAAGCCCATCATTATAACACCATTCCTCGTTACAACGTACATCATTATAACACCATTCCTCATTACAACGCCCATCATTATAACACCATTCCTGTTACAAAGCTACTATTCATGGATCCCATTTCATTAATTGCTATTAAGATTATGTGCATTATTTAGTTCGTTATGAGATATTCTTCTTATAAGGCTGTATATTGTAGGGTCTCATTGGTTAGTATTATAATGAGTGAGTTCTGTATGTAATGCAGTTCTCTTTGATGAATAATATACGTATGGGAAATAGAATTTTGAAATTTTTTTTCTCTTGAATGTGGCATGAACTTGAGATTATATTTTGTTGTATTATTTGTCTTTTTCACAGCTACCATATTGTCTGTATGTTTTATGCTCAGTCCTTCTATTTTCATTCCATTGATCCTTAAAATTCTTAATTAGTTTTATCCCTTTAATTGATTATAAAAAATTTTAAAAAATTTAATTAGAATTTCGCAAAAAAAATTTGTCCATGTAAATCAGATGAAAAATTTAAATAACATATTTGCCTAGAAATGTTTGCATACCATGAAATGTAATTGATAATTGTTTAATTTTTTAAAAATTAGATACATGTACAATACTTTATTTATAGAGATTTGTAATATATATGCTAGCAATCATTTACTATACTGACCTGCATTATTAAAACACCATTCATGTTATAAGGCATTTATGTCATTGATCTCATTCCATGATGTAGTATAGTATGATTATATGTGTAATGTACTTCATTACAAGTCTGTCTCACAATAAGACAATATTGTGTATAGCTGCCATACACGTTTTATAGTGAAGGAATACAGCACTTATCCACTCTCTGCAATGCCCATCATTATAACACCATTCCTCGTTACAACGCCCATCATTATAACACCATTCCTGTTACAAAGCTACTCTTCATGGCTCCCATTTCATCATGTATTGTAACATGGTGTAAGGTGGTATGCTTTATGGCTTCCATGGACAACATCTTAGTAAGATGGTATATTCTGTGGTAGCCATTTGTGTTATAGTGGGGGAGGACTGTACCTAATTTGAACAATATAAAAGCACCAGTTAGTGAATAGAACTAAAATTAATTGAAATTTAATAGATATGAGAATACCGTTCATGAATATATTAGAGTAATGGACTCAGACATACACATTTATCATGAAAAGCACCCACTGTAGTCAAAACAAAATGTTTCTAGCATAATTGTCTCCATGTGGTTAATATGTTACTGAACTGATTAGATTTTAGGTTTCTTTATAGCAAAAATTCTAATTGTTTCAAATTTGTGAACTTGTTTATTTTCAAAAATACTTGTTGTCACTATATAACGATAAGTAGAAACCAGTAGAAATACACAAA
The DNA here is from genome assembly GCA_029339505.1 of Unio delphinus. Lineage (NCBI taxonomy): Eukaryota > Metazoa > Mollusca > Bivalvia > Unionida > Unionidae > Unio > Unio delphinus. The sequence continues at coordinate 23,780,299 of JAQISU010000003.1, forward strand.
GAATATATATATATATATATATATATATATATATATATATATATATATATATATATATATATATATATATATATATAATGAAGATGACTTCTTTACAGTTATATTTACATGAAAATAATCTGATTAGATTTGTATTTACATGAAGATGACTTTGATTATTTTTTTAATTTATATCATGATGACCTGTTAAGAGTTTCAGGCTGTTATATCAATTGTTACTATTTTTGTAAATTTTGGATTTCTTGAACTTAAACATTTTGATGGCACCCTACTTAACAAGATGAGGACAGGATCACTCAGTATGGACAAAATAAATTAGGCAGGACTTGATGCATATTTATATGACCTGATTAGGCATGGATGCCTATTTATCTGACCCGATTAGGCTAGGATGCATATTTATATGGCCCAATTAGGCTAGGATAATATTTATATGACCCAATTAGGCTAGGATGCATATTTATATGACCTGCTTATGCTAGGATGCATATGTAGATGACCTGGTTAGGCTTGGATGCATATTTATATGACCTGATTAGGGTAGAATGCATATTTATATGGCCCATTTAGGCTAGGATATATATTTATATGACCCAGTTAGGCTAGGATGCATATTTATATGACCTGATTAGGCTAGGATGCATATTTATATGGCCCAATTAGGCTAGGATAATATTTATATGACCCAATTAGGCTAGGATGCATATTTATATGACCCAATTAGGCTAAGATGCATATGTAGATGACCTGATTAAGCTTGGATGCATATTTATATGACCTGATTAGGCTAGAATGCATATTTATATGGCCTATTTAGGCTAGGATATATATTTATATGACCCAATTAAGCGAGGATGCATATTTATATGACCTGATTAGGCTTGTATGCATACTTGGATGACCTGAATGAATTGTCAAGCCTTCATATACATTTTTTTTAAAACTTAGATTTCTTAGTTTTCATTGCATGGGGATATTTGTTTAATATACACCAATCTTGTCTGACATGTTTATATTTTGCAAATTATCTTCAGGTGTTCATCCAGAGAATTCGTTTCCATGTAAACCAAATGAAATACGCTGTGCAATAGGATTACAGTGCATTCCATTAGAACATCTCTGTTACACAGACAAACCAGAGTGCTTTCTTGATGACAGTTTCTGCCTCAGTTTTAACTGTAAGTATTTACAACTTACAATGCTTTGGGCAGTAGCAGCAACTACCATATATACTCGTGCATAAGCCTGTTCTTGTATAAGCCAACCCCTAAACCTAATAGGTATAAACACTAAATGAACTAGCAGTGGCAGGAACTACTTTAGTTTCATTAATAACAGCAATAGTAGCCAGAACTACTTTAGTATTAATAATAGCAGCAATAGTAGCAGGAACTACTTTAGTATCAATAATAGCAGCAATAGTAGCATTAACTACTTTATTATTATTAATGACAACAATAGTCGCTTAACTACTTTAGTATAATTAATAACAGTACTAGTAGCCAGAACTACTTTTGTATCATCAATAGCAGCAATAGTAGCAGGAACTACTTTAGTTATATTAATAACAGCAATAGTAGCAGAAACTACTTTAGTTATATTAATACAGCAATAGTAGCAGGAACTACTTTAGCTATATTAATACAGCAATAGTAGCAGGGACTACTTTAGCTATATTAATACAGCAATAGTAGCAGGAACTACTTTAGCTATATTAATACAGCAATAGTAGCAGGAACTACTGTAGCTATATTAATACAGCAATAGTAGCAGGAACTACTTTAGCTATATTAATACAGCAATAGTAGCAGGAACTACTTTAGCCTTTTTATGATGCATTATATGACATAGATTGTCACCTAGGTATATCATAGTATTATAAATTTGGTAGGAGATCGGATGTAAAACATGGATGCGACTATAATGAGAAATCATTTTTTTACAATAAAATTTTAATATTTGTAACTAAAATCCTGTGAAAGATACTGTTTATTTAAAAATCAATTAAATCAATATGAGACTTTTGAAAATCCCTTGTGAATTTTGACCAGATGAAAATGGGTCGCAGATGCTTTCTTATGGTCAGAACTGATGTGACTTTGGCAACTGCCCAAAATGTAACATGCCCTCTGTTTTTCTGGATTGTGCAGGATGATCAACCTTTTGCAAATTTCATGAAGGTTTTAATTCTTGTTTGCTTTTATTTAATGAATAATTAGTGAGAGGGTAACTTTCCCTATGATTTTCACGGTAATAACCTATAATTTGGGGTAGATATTTAAGAAAAAGAGTGCAAGAAAAAGCTCACTAAGCTATACCCTTTTTAAAACAAAATTTGTATTGCTTGAACATTTAGTATTTTAAACATTTAAGTTTTTTACAAATATCAATTCACCAACATTTGAAATGGGATTATCCTGTGACATATATTTAATATCAAATAGTAATGAGGACTAAGATGGTGACAGTAATAAAGAATAACAATCAATTACTAGCACCAACATTTGACATGGGATTATCCTGTGACATATATTTAATATCAAATAGTAATGAGGATTAAGATGGCGACAGTAATAAAGAATAACAATCAATTACTAGCACCAACATTTGACATGGGATTATCCTGTGACATATATTTAATATCAAATAGTAATGAGGACTAAGATGGTGACAGTAATAAAGAATAACAATCAATTACTAGCACCAACATTTGACATGGGATTATCCTGTGACATATATTTAATATCAAATAGTAATGAGGACTAAGATGGTGACAGTAATAAAGAATAACAATCAATTACTGGCACCAACATTTGACATGGGATTATCCTGTGACATATATTTAATATCAAAAAGTAATGAGGACTAAGATGGCGACAGTAATAAAGAATAACAATCAATTACTAGCACCAACATTTGACATGTGATTATCCTGTGACATATATTTAATATCAAATAGTAACGAGGACTAAGATGGTGACAGTAATAAAGAATAACAATCAATTACTAGCACCAACATTTGACATGTGATTATCCTGTGACATATATTTAATATCAAAAAGTAATGAGGACTAAGATGGCGACAGTAATAAAGAATAACAATCAATTACTAGCAATAACTTATAGTTTGCCTTACCGTAAGCTCATAGTATGGTCCTTCAGATGTCAGCCATTGCTTGTTGTCCATCATGTGTCATCCATTCACAGTTGCTGTTTACAACTTCAGTAGCTTCCTCTTTGGGTTGGTGGCTGTCATCAGGGTTTTCAGGGTTCTTCCTCCACTAGTTATACTAGCTGCCATGTATCACGTGCTGAAAAATGGTATGAACCCAAAACAGCAAGAAGAAAATATCAAAACCTTCCAGTACTAAAATTAGAACAATCTTTAAATGCCATCTTAGACCTGCCAACCCTTATAATTTGGCCACAAGTCATTACGAAAAAGACCCTTAAATTCATACATAGAGAATAAGAGCAAAAACTATGGAAATATTGTTGCAGTAAAACTTGGATAAATGGTTTGTCAGTGATTGATTTGAATCTATTTGCCATATAAGGTTCTGTGGAGTTCGAACACCAGGCTTACTTTACAGTAGTACCTCAGATGCTTTGAGCTGCACATATTTTTTAATGCAAAGCATCTGCATGATCAACAGTTGATTTATAGGACTTGAGTCACAATTAATTTTTACTATATATTTTCTACATTTGTTTCTCAGTACTGAACTTTACATTGTGTCCAAATATATCATATCTTATTCTAAAGTACCTTCAAAGATCAAGATTGAGTTTTTGTCATTGGTTATCTGCTTCTTTTTGGAGTGTCTGAACTATAAAACAAAGCACTGTGCATTGTGTCACAGATTTCACTAACATATCATCAATGCCTCATTACTCATTGTGTGTTGTTGCAGAATTATACAAAGATAAACACACCATAATTCTCAAATTCTAAAGAATAAACAATTACGTTTTAATCAGTAATAAAAATGTCTAAATATAACTCCAAACAGAGACAGAAAAAATACTAACAAAAAAGAATTGGACAGCACATGGTACTGAACCAGACAAAATAATTGTGACCTGATGAAGTTTTAAAAAAATCGCATTCAGCAAATGGTATAGGCATTGAAGATGAAATGGAAAATAAGTCTCTTTAAAAGATGTAGTAATCAGTAAAGAATAATGAAAAAGAAATATTCAGATTCTTGTGAATAAAAAGCAGGAAGGGACACAGTTATGTTTATTAGACACAACCTACTGATTTGAGATTGTCATGTGGTGGGAGATACGATTGCTGTCATGTGAAATTGAAGCAAATCATAAGAATTATGTCAAGTTGTGAGATCGCAGCATGTCATCAAGCTGCATAGAATTTTGAAACTCAAGTTTGAGCTACTATAGAAGAGATGTATAAAGTCTTAGTGTAGTATACAAATGTTTCAGTTGAATATACCATCCCTGCATTAGTTTCAAATGACGAACTCTTTTTTAAAACATGCTTTTCAAAAACAAATTACAGTGGCATTACAGTAGCAGTAAATGGAAATGGAAGTACAGTAGCAGTACTTTGAAGTACAATATCAGTACTTGAAAGTACAAAAGCAGTATATGGAAGTAAAATAGCAGTAAATGGAAGTACAATATAAGTACATGTATATTTAAGTACAATATAAGTACATGTATATGGAAGTACAATATCAGTACATGGAAGTATAATAGCAGTACATGGAAGTACAATTACAATTGCAGTTCATGGAAGTACAATTTCAATATCAGTACATGGAAGTACAATATCAGTACATGGAAGTACAATTGCAGTACATGGAAGTACATGTACAATTACAATATCAGTACATGGAGGTACAATTACTATATCAGTACATGGAAGTACAATTGCAGTACAAGGAAGTACATGTACAATTACAATATCAGTACATGGAGGTACAATTACTATATCAGTTCATGGAATTACAAGTGCAGTACATGGAAATATAATTACAATATCAGTACATGGTAGTTCAGTAGCAGTACATGGAAGTACAATTGCAGTACATGGAAGTACAAGTACAATTACAATATCAGTACATGGAGGTACAATTACAATATCAGTACATGGAATTACAATAGCAGTATATGGAAGAATAGCAGTATTTGGAAGTACAATAGCAGTATATGGAAGAATAGCAGTATCTGGAAGTACAATAGCAGTATATGGAAGAATAGCAGTATATGGAAGTACAGTAGCAGTACATTGCTATACCTTCTACAAACTGGTCAAACTTATGAGAAAAAAATAAACTGTCTTGATTATTAAAAAAAACAGCTTTACAGAATTGTTGTCAGAAAAATCCTGGTATAGAGGTTTTTCCAATTTCAAATCACTGGCATTATTTAAATAGAGAAACATAAAAATTAATTCTTTGCAGAAACCTGCCAATGGATTCTGAGACATTTTCAACAGAGTTTGACCAAATTGAAGAGAATTAACTATGGTATCAAGGACTTCCACCTTCTGTATAAATTATGCTAATCAGTGATCAAATATAGCTAGATTTTCTATTAAAAACCCCAACTTTTAACTGACTTTCAAAAATCACTAAAGAACATTTTAATAAATTACCAGATAGCATTTTGGCATAAAGTCCTTTTAAATTTATAAAAACTACATTGATCTGGCATTAAATGTAGCACTGTTAATAAAAGAAGAGTTTTAAAGAATTTTCAAAACTGGTGTGCATTATGCCACCAAAATTGACAGAAGACATTCTTACATTAAGGGCTTTTCGGTTTATACAAATTAAGTGTATTCACCGTTACAAAAAATTGTCATTCAGTCATTTAAATGATTATGATTATATAAAGTTCGAAAGAAGGCATCTTGTCAACATGGGCTATTTACTGTGTATAAATAAATGCCAATCTGTCCTCGAATAAGACTACCGCTGCTACAAACAGAAATAAAGAAAGAAAAATATTGGATATGTTGAGAAAAGCTGTTTAAAAGAGTTTGACCAAATGTTTGCAGAAAGCTTCCAAGCTTAAAGACATATTATGTGTAGAAATTATGCCTCTCCTTTCAATATGGCCACTAATGCTAAAGTATACAAATATTTCAAGATCTTGATCTTTTTAAAAAAAAACTCTTAAGAGAATTTGATATGACATACAGCACATTGCTGTGAACCCTTTCAATGTTTAATGATGATGATGTGATACCAAATATGGAAGCTAGCATACAATGTAAGGAATCTTTAAAACAACTGTTTTTAAAATCAGATGCAATTAATGGCATTGAATACAGACTTTGAAACAACTCTTTTCATAATCATATGCAATCAATAACATTGAATAAAAACTTTGAAACAACTGTTTTTATAATCATATACAATCAATGCCATTGAAGGAAAACTTTGAAAGAACTGTTTTCATAGTTATGCAATCAATAACATTGAATAAAAACTTTGAAACAACTGTTTTTATAATCATATACAATCAATGCCATTGAAGGAAAACTTTGAAACAACTGTTTTTATAATCAGATGCAATCAATGGCATTGAATAAAGACTTTGAAACAACTGTTTTCATAATAATATGCAATCAATGACATTGAAGGAAAACTTGGAAACAACTGTTTTTATAATCAGATGCAATCAATGGCATTGAAAGAAAACTTTGAAAGAACTGTTTTCATAATAATATGCAATCAATGACATTGAAGGAAAACTTTGAAAGAACTGTTTTCATAGTTAGACAATCAATGACATTGAAGGAAAACTTGGAAACAACTGTTTTCATAATCATATGCAACAATGGCAATGAATGAAAACTTTGAAATAACTGTTTTTATAATCATATGCAATTAATGGCATTGAATACAGACTTTAAACAACTGTTTTCATTGTCATGCAATCAATGACTTTGAATGAAAACTTTGAAACAACTGTTTTCATAATCATATGCAATCAATGACATTGAAGGAAAACTTGGAAACAACTGTTTTCATCATCATGCAATCAATGACTTTGAATGAAAACTTTGAAACAACTGTTTTTATAATTATATGCAATCGATGACTTTGAATGAAAACTTTGAAACAACTGTTTTTATAATCAGATGCAATCAATGGCATTGAATAAAGACTTTGAAACAACTGTTTTCATAATCATATGCAAACAATGACATTAAAGGAAAATTTTGAAACAACTGTTTTTATAATCATATGCAATCAGTGGCATTGAATAAAGACTTTGAAACAACTGTTTTCATAATCATATACAATCAATGACATTGAAGGAAAACTTTGAAAGAACTGTTTTCATAGTTATGCAATCAATGACATTGAAGGAAAACTTGGAAACAACTGTTTTCATAATCATATGCAACAATGACTTTGAAGGAAAACTTTGAAACAACTGTTTTCATAGTCATGCAATCAATGACATTGGATGAAAACTTGTACAGATAGCATCTTCCTGACCCAGATGTTTTGTAATAATGCAACTTGTATTTAGTGTCTTATTACCATAACATTTGCAGTTTAACTTATGTAAATACTACTACTACTACTACTACTACTACTACTACTACTACTACTACTACTACTACTATTATTATTATTATTGTCATCTAGATTATGATTTTGATGTCAAGGGCAATAAAAAAATAAATAGTAAAACTACTACTGCTACTACTACTACTTATTATTATTATTATTCCAATGTCCAGGTTTAAAGACTGACTGTGGAAGTGACAGCTGGTGTGCTGAGACCCCATCAGGGGCAAAATGTTACTGTGAGAATGGCAAAACGTTTAATGAAACAAAGTGTGTTGGTGAGTACAGTGTAAAGTTTTTGTTTTGTTTCAATGTACATTTTTGTAATGTATGTAATTGTTGTCTTGTCTCACATTATGATAGGGAGACATACTGTAATGTATGTAATTGTTGTCTTGTCTCACATTATGATAGGGAGACATACTGTAATGTATGTAATTGTTGTCATGTCTCACATTATGATAGGGAGACATACTGTAATGTATGTAATTGTTGTCATGTCTCACATTATGATAGGGAGACATACTGTAATGTATGTAATTGTTGTCTTGTCTCACATTATAATAGGGAGATTTACTGGTACATGCAGTTGTTGTCTCGCTCATATTATGATTGGGAGACATACTGTAATATATGGAATTGTTGTCTCACTCACATTTATTGTATGTAATTGATGTCTCTCATCATGATCGAAAGACAGACTATAATGTCTATAATTGTTGTGACATTGTAATACAGAGATGAATTGTACAATATAATTGTTGTCTCACGCATGATAGTAACACATAATGTAATATTTGTAATTGTTTCCTTACTGACATTGTGATAGGGAGACATACAGTAATTTATGTAATTGTTATCTCATAATGACAGGGAAATATACTATAATTTATTTAGTTGACGTCTTACTGACAATATGATAGGGAGACATACTGTAATGTTGTCTCACTTGCATTACTAATAGGAAGACATTATAATGTATGTAATAATTTTCTCACTCACATTTTGATAGGGAGATGTACTGTAATGTGATTTCTCTCATACTTGCATTATGATAGGGAGACAAAATGTAATTTTTGTCTCATTTACATTAGGATAGGGAGAAATACTTTCATTAATGTTGACTTACATTATGATTGGGAAACATACTGCAATGTATGTAATTTTACGTGTATCAGTTTTGCACACCATTATTCCATATTCCTTAAAAAGTTACTATGTTTGTTCTCTCAATCTTATTTTGTTCAATAGACTTCTTTATCATTAAAATGGGACATTTTTAAGTAGGATATAAACTCATTTAATTTCTAAAACCTTTGAATAGGAATTGTTTGAGTAATTACAGATTTTAAAGTAGGTTCGCATCCTGTTGTGGCATGGTCATGGATTCCATGTCATTATGGAATAAAATTAGTTATATCATGTACTTCATTATCAGGTGGTCTTTCTATAAGGTGGTCTTACTGTGAAATGGTATACTATAGTCTCCATGCAAGTCAGAGGATTGAAACTTTGCACTCACATTCATCCCAAAATCTCATTGGACCTAAATGAAGACAGTGTTTCTTGAATACCAATATGGCCACCATAGAGGCCATCTTGAAATTCTTGTTATTACTGCTCCATCTCAATATAAGGTCATATTTGACATCAGTTGTTGTTTTCATTAATTTGCTGTTTGACATTGGTTGTAGATTTCATTAATTTGCTGTTTGACATTGGTTATAGTTTTCATTAATTTGCTATTTGACATTGGTTGTAGATTTCATTAATTTGCTATTTGACATTGGTTGTACATTTCATTGATTTGCTTTGATTATGGGCTTACATGGTGACCCATAACTTTTCATCTTAGAGTGATACATTATGATCAAGCCTTAGTTAAACAAGTTGTACAAGAATGAGAACTTTTGTATTTTCAGCATATTTTTTTAAATAACCCTTTTAAATTTAAAATATTCCAAATTTTGAAAAAACTTGACAATTACATTTCATCAGCAATCATTTTTACAGTTTCTGCTTAATTTACAGACTTAATTTTATGTCTCATTTCAATAGTTTTGATTTGTCAGATTTTGATGAATGTCAGTTTGATATTTATTTTTATGTTTCAGATTTAGATGAGTGTCAATTTGATACTTATTTTTATGTTTCTAATTTCAACGAATGTAAGTTTGATACTTTTTTATGCTTCAGACTTAGACGAGTGTCAGTTCGATACCTATTGCGATCAGCCCAGGCTGTGTAAAAACACAAATCCAGGATTTACATGCGGATGTGTCGATGGATATAAACTTGGTGATGACAATCGGTCATGCCTAGCTATAAATGGTAACATGCACGCAGTCACTTACAATATTTTCGAGTCAGTTAATTTTAAAGAATCTTTGTTCTCAACATGTGAGAGACTTAAAATTTAGCATTTTTAGAAGCTGCCATGTTGGTAGTGATGCCAAATCTAATGGAAGAAAGTGGTCTGTTCAAAGTTATTCCAGATTGGTCTTATGTATGTGAAGAAAAACCATTAAATTCCACCCAGCTACCATTATATATGGGCCTGGGTGACCGAGTTGTCTAAGGCACTAATCTTTACAGTTCCGCCATCTCACCTCCATCCACCTAGTTTCAAGTCTTGGTCTTAGCCATCATGGGTATGTGAGAAAGCTTAAAAGTAGCTTCCCATGGATCAGCCTTTCTTAGTTCTTCCTCCACCAGTTTTAATGGCTGCCATGTACATCTCATCATGAGTTGAAAAATGGTGTTAAACCCACAATAGCCAAACCATCGACCATTAAGACAGAACTCTAGCTGTTTTACTATTTTATGAAACCTTTGATCCAAATAATGTATAAAATCCCACACAGAGCTCTAGCTGTTTACTCTTTTATGAAATCTTTGATCCAAATAATGTATAAAACCCCACAAAATTAATTGAAATTAATGAAAATGTTTGATATTTTAATAAGCCCAATTATTATTTGACATAATGTTTTTGCAGCAAATGCATTTAATTTGATTCCTTCCTTCAGGCTTTGTGTATTTTTAAAGGAGAATCTTGCACTCTAAAACATAATTGTAGACAAAAATAATCATTTAAATGACACAAAGGTATGTTAGTATTCAAAATATGAAATATTTCAATGGAGGCATCAGCAGAAGATGTCATCTCGAGAAAAGGCTAAGTGAACTTCATTTTTGCAGACTATTTAACCAGAATGAAATGTGAATATTTGTCTAGAAGTACCCTCTAGTATGGACATAGTGTTACATGTGGCAGAGTTGTATTATGTTAGAAACATGATTCTTGTCCAAAATCATTCCATTGGAATGCCACAAGGATCAATTCTAGGTCCTTGTTTGTTCTTATTATATGTAATGTTTCTATATTTATAATTATTCACAAAATTTAATGGCATATGATTAAAATGTGGTCATTTAATGAATAAATAAGGAAACAAGAAGATTATTTCAGAATCGGAACAAGGATATGAAGTAATAGTTGCACATGAAATAGTGAAATCATTAGAAAAAAAACATTTTACATCTGTGATTTTCTCTGTAGGATATCTATACATGCCCATTCTTGCTAAAAAAAATATGATCTATGTGTTTATATTTCTGAAAATGCAGATATTTCATCTATGAATTTATTATCCAAATTTAAGGACATTTTTTTTATTTTACCAGATTCTTGTTTGGCATAAATCTTTGATAATTGTGCCCGAATTATACCTATATAACTGACTTGGCAGATTTAATTTATGTTGTCTTAATTTTAAGGAAGTGTAGTAGTCTTATTTTATAATGGCTTTATTTAATTAAAAAAATCCATGAATAAGGATGTAACAAGACTATCACAAACCATACCAGACATACAAGAGTCGTGGAGAGTTATACCTGTGGGACAGATTAATGAGATTTACTAACTTTCTAATTTTTTTACAAATTCAGCATCAAGGGAAGCACGACTTATATTATTGAATGATGGAAAGATTCTGCAGTTTTATGCAAACGGAACAAGCCTGCCACGACATTTCTACATTGAGGAGCAGAAAGCAACCAGCTTAACTTTTGATTATCAGGGTGATAAAATATGTTGGGTATGTCCTAACTGAATTATCAGTTATCTTTTGCCTACTCATTAGCATATCCTCAGGTGCCATTAGACACTAATACATACTCATTGGCATATCCTCAGGTGCCATTAGACACTAATACATACTCATTGGCATATCCTCAGGTGCCATTAGACATGCTTACATACATACTCATTAGCATATGCTCATATGCCATTAGACTGATACATACATACTCATTAGCATATACTCATATGCCATTAGACACTGATACATACATACTCATTAGCATATCCTCATATGCCATTAGACTGATACATACATACTCATTAGCATATACTCATATGCCATTAGACACTGATACATACATACTCATTAGCATATCCTCAGATGCCATTAGACACTGATACATACATACTCATTAGCATATCCTCATATGCCATTAGACACTAATATATACATGCTCATTAGCATATCCTCAGATGCCATTAGACACTGATACATACATACTCATTAGCATATGCTCATATGCCATTAGACACTGATACATACATACTCATTAGCATATCCTCATATGCCATTAGACTGATACATACATACTCATTAGCATATGCTCATATGCCATTAGACACTAATATATACATGCTCATTAGCATATCCTCATATGCCATTAGACACTGATACATACATGCTCATTAGCATATACTCATATGCCATTAGACACTAATATATACATGCTCATTAGCATATCCTCAGATGCCATTAGACACTGATACATACATACTCATTAGCATATCCTCATATGCCATTAGACACTTATACATACATACTCATTAGCATATCCTCATATGCCATTAGACTGATATATACATACTCATTAGCATATGCTCATATGCCATTAGACACTAATATATACATGCTCATTAGCATATCCTCATATGCCATTAGACACTGATACATACATGCTCATTAGCATATACTCATATGCCATTAGACACTAATATATACATACTCATTAGCATATACTCATATGCCATTAGACACTTATACATACATACTCATTAGCATATGTTCATATGCCATTAGACTGATACATACATACTCATTAACATATGCTCATATGCCATTAGACACTTATACATACATACTCATTAGCATATACTCATATGCCATTAGACACTAATATATACACACTCATTAGCATATACTCATATGCCATTAGACTGATACATACATACTCATTAGCATATACTCATATGCCATTAGACACTTATACATACATACTCATTAGCATATGCTCATATGCCATTAGACACTGATACATACATGCTCATTAGCATATACTCATATGCCATTAGACACTAATATATACATACTCATTAGCATATACTCATATGCCATTAGACACTGATACATACATACTCATTAACATATGCTCATATGCCATTAGACACTAATATATACATGCTCATTAGCATATCCTCAGATGCCATTAGACACTGATACATTTATACTCATTAGCATATGTTCATATGCCATTAGACACTGATACATACATACTCATTAGCATATGCTCATATGCCATTAGACACTGATACATACATACTCATTAGCATATCCTCATATGCCATTAGACTGATACATACATATTCATTAGCATATCCTCATATGCCATTAGACACTGATACATACATACTCATTAGCATATGCTTATATGCCATTAGACACTGATACATACATGCTCATTAGCATATCCTCATATGCCATTAGACACTGATACATACATATTCATTAGCATATGCTCATATGCCATTAGACACTGATACATACATACTCATTAGCATATGCTCATATGCCATTAGACACTGATACATACATACTCATTAGCATATGCTCATATGCCATTAGACACTGATACATACATACTCATTAGCATATCCTCATATGCCATTAGACTGATACATACATATTCATTAGCATATGCTCATATGCCATTAGACACTGATACATACATGCTCATTAGCATATCCTCAGATGCCGTTAGACACTGATACATACTCATTAGCATATCCTCAGACGCCATTAGACACTGATACATATGTACTCATTAGTATATCCTCAGGTGCCATTATACACATTAAGATGCATACTCATTGGCATATTCTCTGGGGCCATTAGACACGGTTACATACATACTCATTAGCATATTCTCAGGTGCCATTAAATAGTAATATATACATACTCATAGCATATCCTCAGGTTTTGTTTCATTTACATGTTTAAGTAATTTTGGCAATACTTTTTTTCAGATTGGCCATCAAGGTGGGAGGGGAGAGGCTTCTTTAACATGCATGACAGTTCAGGATGACCTACAAGCCATTCCACAAATAAGTGATTTACTCCTACTATCGAATACCAGTACTACACTCAGCAGTAAGCAACTGCTTTATTAACAGACTTGGAATGTTGATTTTTCTGATTTACCTTGATTCCAATGTGACTCCTTACTTACATTTGTCAAACCTTCATTCCAATGTGACTCCTTACTTACATTTGTCAAACCTTCATTCCAATGTGACTCCTTACTTACTTGTGTCAAGCCTTCATTATAATGTGACTCCTTACTTACATTTGTCAAGCCTTCATTCCAATGCAACTCCTCACTTATATTTGACTCCTTGCTTACATTTGTCAAACCTTCATTCCAATGTGACTTGTTACTTACATTTGTCAAACCTTCATTCCAATGTGACTCCTTACATACATTTGTCAAACCTTCATTCCAATGTGACTCCTTACTTACATTTGTCAAACCTTCATTCCAATGTGACTCCTTACTTGTGTCAAGCCTTCATTCCAATGTGACTCCTTACTTACAATTGTCAAACCTTCATTCCAATGTGACTCCTTACTTACATTTGTCAAGCCTTAATTCCAATGTAACTCCTTACTTGTGTCAAGCCTTCATTCCGATGTGACTCCTTACTTAACATTTGTCAAACCTTCATTCCAATGTGACTCCTTACTTACATTTGTCAAGCCTTAATTCCAATGTGACTCCTTACATACATTTGTCAAACCTTCATTCCAATGTGACTCCTTACTTACATTTGTCAAACCTTCATTCCAATGTGACTCCTTACTTACATTTGTCAAACCTTCATTCCAATGTGACTCCTTACATACATTTGTCAAACCTTCATTCCAATGTGACTCCTTACTTGTGTCAAGCCTTCATTCCAATGTGACTCCTTACTTACATTTGTCAAACCTTCATTCCAATGTGACTCCTTACTTACATTTGTCAAGCCTTAATTCCAATGTGACTCCTTACTTGTGTCAAGCCTTCATTCCAATGTGACTCCTTACTTACATTTGTCAAACCTTCATTCCAATGTGACACCTTACTTACATTTGTCAAGCCTTATTTCCAATGCGACTCCTTACTTGTGTCAAGCCTTCATTCCAATGTGACTCCTTACTTAACATTTGTCAAACCTTCATTCCAATGTGACTCCTTACTTACATTTGTCAAACCTTCATTCCAATGTGACTCCTTACTTACATTTGTCAAGCCTTAATTCCAATGTGACTCCTTACATACATTTGTCAAACCTTCATTCCAATGTCACTCCTTACTTACATTTGTCAAACCTTCATTCCAATGTGACTCCTTACTTACATTTGTCAAACCTTCATTCCAATGTGACTCCTTACATACATTTGTCAAACCTTCATTCCAATGTGACTCCTTACTTGTGTCAAGCCTTCATTCCAATGTGACTCCTTACTTACATTTGTCAAACCTTCATTCCAATGTGACTCCTTACTTACATTTGTCAAGCCTTAATTCCAATGTGACTCCTTACTTGTGTCAAGCCTTCATTCCAATGTGACTCCTTACTTACATTTGTCAAACCTTCATTCCAATGTGACTCCTTACTTACATTTGTCAAGCCTTAATTCCAATGCGACTCCTTACTTGTGTCAGGCCTTCATTCCAATGTGACTCCTTACTTAACATTTGTCAAACCTTCATTCCAATGTGACTCCTTACTTACATTTGTCAAACCTTCATTCCAATGTGACTCCTTACTTACATTTGTCAAACCTTCATTCCAACGTGACTCCTTACTTACATTTGTCAAGCCTTCATTCCAATGTGACTCCTTACTTACATTTGTCAAGCCTTCATTCCAATGTGACTCCTTACTTACATTTGTCTAACCTTCATTCCAATGCAACTCCTCACTTATATTTGACTCCTTACTTACATTTGTCAAACCTTCATTCCAATGTGACTCCTTACTTACATTTGTCTAACCTTCATTCCAATGCAACTCCTCACTTACATTTGACTCCTTACTTACATTTGTCTAACCTTCATTCCAGTGTAATAACTCTTTTAAATTAATTATTACGTTTCTGCCAGAGTACTAGCTACAATGAATAGAATGTGGGTCAGTGGTTCTTTCCGGGGTTTTCCAGGGTTCTTCCTCCACCATTAATATTGGCCGCCATGTATAGCCTATGTTGTGCTGAAAAATGGCATTGTTGTTTTTTGTTGTTATTGTTTGTTGCTATTATTTTCATAGTTGTGGATGATGTTTTGATTAATAGTAATATTATTTTTTTCATTTATTATTATTATAAATATAATCTTATATTCATATTCATATTATTATTTCTGTTGTTGTTTTTACTATTATTTTCATAATTGTGGATGATGTTTTGATTTATAGTAATATTATTTATTTATTTATTTATTTTTATATTTATAATCTTCTTATTCATACTATTACTATTATTATTACTATTATTATTCAGCCGTATACCAGGTTACTCTTGACTGGGTCACCAAAAATTGGTACATGACCGATCCACACTTCAGAAGGATTGTCGTTTGCTCCCGAGATGGTACAAAATGCAAAGCTGTACTGAATTCTACTTCTGTCAGTGGACCAAAAAGTTTGGCTGTAGATCCAACTCAAGGGTAAGTTACATGTATATTTGTACAGAATTACAGCCCTTGAGAAATACATTGCTATGCTTTTCATTATATCAATGTCCGCAGACAATAAAGTTTAGGTTACTTCAGGTTCGGTCTGGATGCATAATGGTACAACATTCTGCATACCTGTCTCATCTGAATTGGTACAAGGTATAATTCAGTGTAGGCTGTACTAAGTATGCAGTATTAAACTGAAGATAGATATCTGAGACCAAGGTATAATTCAGTGTACATTATACTAAGTATGCAGTATTAAACTGAAGATAGATATCTGAGATCAAGGTATAATTCAGTGTAGGCTGTACTAAGTATGCAGTATTAAACTAAAGATAGATATCTGAGATCAAGGTATAATTCAGTGTAGGCTGTACTAAGTATGCAGTATTAAACTGAAGATAGATATCTGAGATCAAGGTATAATTCAGTGTAGGCTGTACTGAGTATGCAGTATTAAACTGAAGATAGATATCTGAGATCAAGGTATAATTCAGTGTACATTATACTAAGTATGCAGTATTAAACTGAAGATAGATATCTGAGATCAAGGTATAATTCAGTGTAGGCTGTACTAAGTATGCAGTATTAAACTGAAGATAGATATCTGAGATCAAGGTATAATTCAGTATAGGCTGTACTAAGTATGCGTGATGAAACTAAACATATTTCAGACCAAGTGATCATTCAGAATGAAATAATATGACTGGTCATAAAATGGTAATAAATAAAATTGATGCAAACAATATTCAAATTAGGCTGTTCTTTGTTGAAAACGATTAGGAGATAATACAATATAGATATATATAAATTTATTTTTAATATCTAGTTTCCTATTTGGATTCTTAATGCATGTTGACTTGCCAGGTTACAATTTTTTCTATCCCCCCCCTTCCCCCCAAGAGAAAGGAAGATCCATGAACATTGAAGCAAACTCGACAGCATTTTGAACAGTATATTCTTTTTAAAAGTCATTGTAATCCATTCACCTATACATAGTTGTTTATATGTTGTGTTCCAACTGCGCAAGACATAGACCTTGATCTGGCATCACATGATGAATGGGTTGTTCACAGGCAGTTTTGTTCATTCTATGATTAATCCTAACTGTATAGACCCATGTCCGCTGATGCATTTTGTGATGGCTGATATAGATATATGCATTTTGTGATGGCTGATATAGATGTATGCATTTTGTGATGGCTGATATAGATATATGCATTTTGTGATGGCTGATATAGATATATGCATTTTGTGATGGCTGATATAGATATATGCATTTTGTGATGACTGATATAGATATATGCATTTTGTGATGGCTGATATAGATATATGCATTTTGTGATGGCTGATATAGATATATGCATTTTGTGATGGCTGATATAGATATATGTGGCTTGCACTTGGACCTGACTTGTATGTATGCAAATTAAGCTTCTTTTGTTTGATGAGCAGTGCATGGTGTATATTAAGGTATATTTCCTAAATCTATGTTTAGATGTTTCATATTTGACTGTACTCATAATCCACTGAAACACTTAAGGAGTCAACATGTTAGGATCCGAAGTTGGTTTTTAACTTTATATCAAGTAAACTGCATTAGTGATAACCTTTGCAGCAACTTGGAGAAAATCTGATTCATTAAATATGGAACACATATGGTTTTGTTGTAACATGTAACTACCAATGTTAATAAGTGTTTTCTGCCTGATAAATCTGACTTTGTAATGGTGAATTCCTATTGGTTGTGTTGAATATAAATGTCCAAGTATCAAAAATAGGATTAGAAGGTTCAGCTGAAACTCGGATTAACATTTTAAGTGCTACTAAATCATGAATTTTATGGTTGTGACATAAGTCCAGCTGACAATGATTCTTTTATGGAAACTAAAACTACACATATCCTTTTCCCAATCCAAGTATCCCATGAAATGTATTTTTTCACAAAGCTGCAAAAATTGATTCCTCTAAAAACAAATGAACATTATTTAATTGAGTCGTTTCATAAATTTCATTTGAAATAAATGTTGTCAGATTTGTTTTTTTGTATTCAGTTTTATTTCCATGTACTGTACACTTAAAATATATTATAATTCATATAAATGTCCATGCACTGTACACTTAAAATATATCATAATTCATATAAATGTCCATGCACTGTACACTTAAAATATATCATAATTCATATCAATGTCCATGCACTGTACACTTAAAATATATTATCTAGATAAATTCCAATTAACATTTTCATGAAATGTATCGTAATCCATATAAATTTCCATGTACTATACACTTAAAATATATTATCTAGATAAATTCCAATGAACATTTTCATAAAATGTATCGTAATCCATATAAATTTCCATGCACTGTAGACTTAATGTAAATAATTTTTCGTGGACTGTTATAAGCTTAAAACAGAACATAATCTAGGTAAATTTCATAATTTAAAGATCTTTATCAAAAGTACAGTGCCACCATAACATATAAGTAGATACTAGAAAGGTGAGCTCTCTTTGTTTTGGGAACTCTCAACTAAGGATATTAATTTTTGTTCATACTAAATATAGCTGTACGCATGAAAGTAAGGTAACCCTCACCAGTTATTATGTAGTTTTGAGAAAGTGACCATATAAGGTGAAGTTGTTTGCATTGAAACATGCACAATGGAAAGAATGTTGGCATACCTTTATGCTACGAAATTGATGTGATACAACTGAGATTTCTTTGGATATTTGTTGGTGGAAATTGTACACGATTTAAACATGCATCTAACTAAAATGACTGCTTACTTGTGCTAAAAATTGGACAGAAGTTGTCTAGAATGCACTATCTTTAGCAGCTATTAAAACAGGGAAAACTAATTTTGCCAGACTTGACAATACCTGCTTCTGAAAGTGCAATGGATGAAAAGTTACCAAATATAAAAACATGTAAAATAAAATGTATCCGCTCTTTTTTATACAATTTATCTCTGAAGTCCAGGAAGTGAAAATGACCAAGTGTAGCTAGCAGTTTTTTGAAAGGTGCACATCTGCAGTAAGGCCAAGCTGTATGCTATATAACTCATTACATTTATCAATCGTACATCAAAATAAAGGGAATTAAAGGTTCTTTGAACTATATCTAAGATATACAAGGTCTTTTTTAAATAACAGTATAACTAGTGAGGAAACATGGTGAAATTAATTTTCCTTAAAATTCTAAACCCTATGCAAAATACGAAACTGTAGAGCATCACCTGAGATTTTTTTCTTCTTCTGAATGATATAAGCAAAAGAGTTTAGTAACAACTATGGTGCAGACAGGAATGATATCAGCTTCAGAGAAAATCCTGATGTTTTGGGCATATTTTTGCAACTGCTACTGCCTCTCCACAAGGCAAGAGGTATACTGCAGAAATTTAGACAAGCAGGTTTTGAAGAGAAAAGAAAGGTGTGCGATTATCACAGCATAAACATATATATTACAATGATTATAATATATAATATATTTTGATGCATTTGTTTGAAATTGGCAAGATAGCTTGCAGAATTCTGATAGCATTGAAAATACATAATAAGCAAGTCTTGTTAATTTGGACTCCAATTACTTTTGTTTCTTTTTACAGCTACATGTTTTTCGTAGATTGGGACTCGTCACAAAGTTACATAAGAAGAGCAAATTTGGATGGTAGTGATCTTCGTATAATCCAAGGGAATTCAAGCACGAAAAGCAAGTTGATTAAGCCAATGAGTCTGACATTAGATTATGCCAATCAACATGTGTATTGGACTGATCGTGATCTCAATCTTGTCTCAAGAATTGACTATGATGGAACCAAAAAGCGAGTGATCTATTTTGGTAGTCTTGTACGTCAATACTTTTTTGTTACCTTTTCAAGATTTTTTTAGTTTTTATTAATTGTAAAAGATGTTTTAAAACTTTGTACTGTGCAACATGTTGACTAAATTACTCTAATTTTATATGCCTACTGAAACAAATGGAGCATGTAATGTGATATTATCCATCCATCCATTTGTTTGTCCATCCATCTATCCATCCATCTACCTATCCATCCATCCATCCATCTGTCCATTGATTGATTGATCCATCCATACATCCAGCTATCCAAATATATCTGTAAAGCCATCTATCCATTTATCTGTCCATCCATCTATCCATTCATCTATCCATTCATTTTGTACATCTATCCATTCATCTATCCATCCATCTATCCATTCATCTATCCCGTCATTTTGTTTGTCCATTTATCCATTTGTGCATCCATCAATCCATCAGTTGCCTTTTTTATTTATGCACAATACCTCAAATTTTATGGATGAATGGATATTGGAACAAAAAGAAGTCAGATAAAAAATTGGACTGTTTATTAAAACTCCATCATCCATGGGTATATTTCAAATAGCCCAGTTGTCTGTAACCCTATTGTTTGATGCCAATTCACGTTTACTGTGACTACAAATCTTTTCGTACTGATCCCAATGGCTACCCAGAATGATGGGTCTAGGCTACCATGTATTAAATTCAGGTAGCCCAGGACTAGCAGAATGCCTGATTTGGGCTTTCATGCATTGAACTTAGTTGTCCACAACTATTAGAATTATATCAGGTCTAGACTGTTATACAGTGAATACTATACATTGAATTTAGATAGCCCAGGACTATCAGAATGATGAGTCCAGGCTCCTGTATAATGTATTTAGTTAGACAGTGGCTTTCAGAATGCTGCATCTGGCCATTCATTGAATTTAATTAGTCTATAATTATTATGCTTGCCTGGTCTGGGCTGCCATTCATTAAAATAGCCATGGACTTTAAGATTGTGGGGTCTTAGGAACATTATGTTGACTTTCAGTAGTCCATGTCTATCATAATGCTGGATCTAGGCTTTCATGTAATAAAATTAGGTAGACCAGGGCCATCAGAATGCTGGGTCTGGGTTATTATATGGTGAATTGGGTAGCCCATTTGGTTTTCCATAAAGAGAGGTATGTTGATAATCTTCATAATGTCTCCCACTTTGAAGCTTGTAGCAAAGCAGTGTTACATTCTTATCAGTTATTACTGCCAACTCCTTAACCAAATGTCCCCAACCCACCAGAGTCCCCACCCCCTTATAACTGATGTACATGTACATAAGCTACAACATATCATAGGCTGTAATCTTAGATCATGTAGGAATTGCATAACACACATCCTGATGAACAGTCTAACATTTCTTTGAAAACCATGGTGGATTACAAAAAACAAAAGTTTGCTTTTGTTTCGAGGCAAATTTTAATTGGCTGCTTTACATTTTTCAGGTGAAAAATGTGTTTGCTGTTTCAATGCTTCAGAATTACTTGTATCTGACAGACCCTTTTGACAAAACTATCAGCAGAGTTCATCGGTATGACTACAATGAAGCACCAAAATTACTGAAGGATTCCAACTCATTACCAGTCTTGACAGCTCCACAACATATCGAAGTTTTTCATCAGCAAAGACAACCTTTCCCAAAATGTGAGTTATTATATTTAAGATTAAACTAAATAATTTATCACATTATGCACGTTTTAAAAAATCTCAGCCAAATTAGGTATTAAATTATTATTGAGTCTTGATCTAATTATGAATAAGATATTCAGTCTCAGTTTAATTATAGACATGTACAAGTAATTCTTTACATAGTCATGAACCTGTATCAGTCAGTCTCAGTCTTATTATGGATATGTGTCAGTATCAGTCTTTTTATGGATATGTGTCATTATCAGTCTTTTTATGGATATGTGTCATTATCAGTCTTTCTATGGATATGTGTCATTATCAGTCTTATTATGGATATGTGTCAGTATCAGTCTTTTATGGATATGTGTCATTATCAGTCTTTTTATGGATATGTGTCATTATCAGTCTTTTTATGGATATGTGTCAGTATCAGTCTTTTATGGATATGTGTCAGTATCAGTCTTTTTATGGATATGTGTCATTATCAGTCTTATTATGAATATGTGTCAGTATCAGTCTTTTTATGGATATGTGTCAGTATCAGTCTTATTATGGATATGTGTCATTATCAGTCTTTTTATGGATATGTGTCATTATCAGTCTTATTATGGATATGTGTCATTATGAGTCTTTTTATGGATATGTGTCAGTATCAGTCTTTTTATGGATATGTGTCATTATCAGTCTTATATGTGTCAGCATCAGTCTTTTTATGGATATGTGTCAGTCTCAGTCTTATTATGGATATGTGTCATTATCAGTCTTTTTATGGATATGTGTCATTATCAGTCTTTTTATGGATATGTGTCATTATCAGTCTTATTATGGATATGTGTCATTATCAGTCTTTTTAAGGATATGTGTAAGTATCAGTCTTTTTATGGATATATGTCAGTATCAGTCTTTTTATGGATATGTGTCATTATCAGTCTTTTTATGGATATGTGTCATTATTAGTCTTATTATGGATATGTGTCATTATCAGTCTTATTATGGATATGTGTCAGTATCAGTCTTTTTATGGATATGTGTCAGTATCAGTCTTTTTATGGATATGTGTCATTATCAGTCTTATTATGGATATGTGTAAGTATCAGTCTTTTTATGGATATGTGTCATTCTTTTTATGGATATGTGTCATTATCAGTCTTATTATGGAAATGTGTAAATATCAGTCTTATTATGGATATGTGTCATTATCAGTCTTTTTATGGATATGTGTCATTATCAGTCTTTCTATGGATATGTGTCATTATCAGTCTTATTATGGATATGTGTCATTATCAGTCTTTTTATGGATATGTGTCATTATCAGTCTTTTTATGGATATGTGTCATTATCAGTCTTTTTATGGATATGTGTCATTATCAGTCTTTTTATGGATATGTGTCATTATCAGTCTTTTTATGGATATGTGTCATCAGTCTTTTTATGGATATGTGTCAGTATCAGTCTTTTTATGGATATGTGTCATTATCAGTCTTTTTATGGATATGTGTCATTATCAGTCTTTTTATGGATATGTGTCATTATCAGTCTTTTTATGGATATGTGTCATCAGTCTTTTTATGGATATGTGTCATTATCAGTCTTTTTATGGATATGTGTCATTATCAGTCTTTTTATGGATATGTGTCATTATCAGTCTTTTTATGGATATGTGTCATCAGTCTTTCTATGGATATGTGTCATTATCAGTCTTTTTATGGATATGTGTCATTATCAGTCTTATTATGGATATGTGTCATTATCAGTCTTATTATGGATATGTGTCAGTATCAGTCTTTTTATGGATATGTGTCATTATCAGTCTTATTATGGATATGTGTCAGTATCAGTCTTTTTATGGATATGTGTCATCAGTCTTTTTATGGATATGTGTCAGTATCAGTCTTTTTATGGATATGTGTCATTATCAGTCTTATTATGGATATGTGTCATTATCAGTCTTATTATGGATATGTGTCAGTATCAGTCTTTTTATGGATATGTGTCATTATCAGTCTTATTATGGATATGTGTCATTATCAGTCTTTTTATGGATATGTGTCAGTATCAGTCTTTTTATGGATATGTGTCATTATCAGTCTTATTATGGATATGTGTCATTATCAGTCTTATTATGGATATGTGTCATTATCAGTCTTTTTATGGATATGTGTCAGTATCAGTCTTTTTATGGATATGTGTCAGTATCAGTCTTATTATGAATGTGTCAGCATCAGTCTTATTATGAATATGTGTAAGTCTCAGTCTTATTATGGACATGTGTCAGTAATTTGTAGTCTAGTTATAGACATGACATTGTGTCAGTCAGTCTCAGTCTTAATTATGGACATGTGTCAGTAAGTCTTGGTCTTTTTATGGACATGTATCAGTAAGTTGTAGTCTAGTTATAGACATGACATTGTGTCAGTCAGTCTCAGTCTTAATTATGGACATGTGTCAGTAAGTCTTGGTCTTATTATGGACATGTATCAGTAAGTTGTAGTCTAGTTATAGACATGACATTGTGTCAGTCAGTCTCAGTCTTAATTATGGACATGTGTCAGTAAGTCTTGGTCTTATTATGGACATGTATCAGTAAGTTGTAGTCTAGTTATAGACATGACATTGTGTCAGTAAGTTTTGGTCTTTTTATGGACATGTCTTAGTACCGTATTAATTGTGGGCAATTTTTAGTAAGTCCCAGTCTAGTTATGAAACTGTATCATTATTTCTCAGCTAAATTATGAACACAAATAACTTTTAGCCTATGTACATGTATTACTCATTATTATAGTTAGTAAGTTTTCATTTATCTATGTACATGTATTACTCATTATATAGTTAGTAAGTTTTCATTTATCTATGTACATGTATTACTCATTATATAGTTAGTAAGTTTTCATTTACCTATGTTCAGTAATATACTTTTCCTTGACTGAATGTTTACCATGTCTTTCTTGTTATATTGTCATCTCCTTGATGTAGATCATAGACATCTATGTATTTTAATTTCAAAATGGATTATGATTGTTATTTGTGTGATTATTATTATTATTATTATTATTATTATTATTATTATTATTATTATTATTATTATTATTACACTTTACATTTCCAGGGAAAAACCCTTGTGAAGATTTAAACTGTGAACACCTGTGTCTGCTAACGAGGAGTCCTCAAGGTCAGGTGTCCGCAAAGTGTGACTGTAGTGCAGGCTTTAAGCTCTCTGGGAACACTAACTGTTCAGGTAAGAAAAGAGAACAGTTTTGATTAAGTTTAGTCTACTTAAAGAATGAGGTTAAAAATCCGTTGGTTAGAATAGATAGGTAGGAGGCATTTGCTACACATGACCGATGACTGGTTAAGGACTTTGCTATTTACAAACTGTTCTCTATAAAATATGTTGTGAAAGATGTATTGTCTATTTGTTGATCTGATGATCTGATGATCTGTGGAACTGTACATCATTAGTCTTCCTCTATATCAAATTAACATAAATCATAACTCAGATGTCAGGGGTTCCATATCAATAACAGTATCAGGTAGTAACCTAGGCCAGCCAGCCAGTCAAATCCCAGTAGTGAGTCTCTTTCTTGCAGCTAGATTAGTATTGTCCCTGTATAAAACCTGCCTTATTTTATAGTAAACTTCAGCAATAACAGTGACAATCAAAATAAGCAGAAAATGAATTTATTAGACAAAATTGTAACTATATACCATTTGTAGTCAGTGTAACAGCAAAATTTCAATATACAAAATAAATTGTAAGAGTTAAAACCAAGATCCTGATTTGTAATTGCATAATGTGCCTGCAGATTAGGGTCTTAGTTATACAAATTACTCCTAACAAGCAGCACACACCCAGATCTGCTGGTACATGTGACAACATATCTGGGTCTGTGCAATTTGCAATTAATCTTGTCTTGTAAGCAAGTATATATGAAAAAT
Organism: Unio delphinus; assembly: GCA_029339505.1. Lineage (NCBI taxonomy): Eukaryota > Metazoa > Mollusca > Bivalvia > Unionida > Unionidae > Unio > Unio delphinus. The sequence goes on from JAQISU010000003.1 coordinate 23,806,362, forward strand.
TAGTCTAGTTTAATTAACCAAATGCAAATTATTCTTTGTTTAAATTGTCAAATAAACCCTGTAGAATAAATTATTCTTTGTTCAAATTGTCAGATAAACTCTGTAGAATAAATTATTCTTTGTTCAAATTGTCAGATAAACCCTATAGAATAAATTATTCTTTATTCTTTTAGCATGTCTGAGTCGTGACTTATTTACTTATCATGTATAATTGTGCATAAGACTCCCATTCCAAAAAAGATAGACCCTGATTTGACATCACTCTATGCACTGCCAGATCATGGTTGATGTTGTTTGTTTTACTAATTACGCCTTAAAAAAACTGCATTGAACCAGATCTTCTGGTGCATTATTTGTTAGCAAATCTGAGTCTATACGGTTTTTATTTTGACATGACTTATAATTAAGTACCAAAAGTACATGCCAATATTATTGTTGAGGATAATCTTCTATTTTTTTTTCTCTCCAGCAAAACCAGAATGCTGGGCAAGCAACTCGGATGACTATAATGAAGGATGTAGTTTAGGTGAGTTCATGTCCCCACCTTATCATGCTCTACCCCAGAGGGTCCAAACTTGATACCATTACTTGTAGACATTTTGACATTTAGCAACAGCTGTATTATTTTATCATAAGTGAGTTTCCTTTTCAGAAGACTTCTGTTGTAACTGACAGTTTTTAAAATGTTGATTGCCAGACATATAGATGACATCACTGAATGTTTATTTAGTATGACTTTGTAGGAAACACAATTATTTATTATTTATTGATTAGTCCTTTTCATAAAGGCATTCCAAAAATGTGGACCTTAACAAGGTAGTCCAATTGATGCATATTTGCTTTATAAAATGTAGTGTAGAGTTTTCATCAATAGTTCAAAGACTTTTTTTAAAACCACAATGTATCTATAATTTGTATAAATATTTTACTGCAGCCTGCCCATGAATTTATAATAAATACTGTAATGTTTGTAAACTTTTGTACACTTTAACATTTTTTTTGTTTTGGTATGTGTAGGATAATATGACGGGATATTCATGTTTTTTAAAAGCTAAGTCCTTTTATATTAAAATTTATAGTCCATACATTTTAGTTTGCTTTTGCAGAGTAGTTGTACTTTTTTTTTTTTTAGCTGTACTCCTTTTGTAGTTGTACTTTATGCAGTTTTATTCAGTTTCATGTCAAGCTTACCTGTTTAGGTCATTCTTTACCTGACAAAAAAGTTCCCTCATTAGTTGTTATTGGACTTGTAACTTGATGAAATCAATAATTTAAGCAAGTACTAACATTGGTGGTATTTCTAATATCGACTGTATGTGACCATCTTGTAAGTCATTGGTAGTTAGATATATTCCACTGTATCTACCCATTTGTAAGTCATTCGTAGTTATATATATTCCACTGTATCTTCCCATTTGTAAGTCATTGGTTGTTAGAAAAAATCCACTGTATCTACCCATTTGTAAGTCATTAGTAGTTAGATATATTCCACTGTATCTACTCATTTGTAAGTCATTGGTAGGTAGATATATTCCACTGTATCTACTCATTTGTAAGTCATTGGTAGTTAGATATTTTCCACTGTAACTACCCAATCTTAAGTTATTGATAGTTAGATATATTCCAATGTATGTACCGATTTGTAAGTCATTGGTAGTTAGATACATTCCACTGTATCTACCCATTTGTAAGTCATTGGTAGTTATATATATTCCACAGTATCTACCCATTTGTAAGTCATTGGTAGTTAGATACATTCCACTGTATGTAACCATTTGTAAGTCATTGGTAGTTAGATACATTCCACTGTATCTACCCATTTGTAAGTCATTGGTAGTTATATATATATTCCACTGTATGTACCCATTTGTAAGTCATTTGTAGTTAGATACATTCCACTGTATGTACCCATTTGTAAGTCATTTGTAGTTAGATACATTCCTTTGTATGTACCCAATCTTAAGTTATTGGTAGTTAGATCCATTCCACTGTATGTACCCATTTGTAAGTCATTTGTAGTTAGATACATTCCACTGTATGTACCCATTTGTAAGTCATTGGTAGTTAGATCTATTCCACTGTATGTACCCAATCTTAAGTTATTGGTAGTTAGATCCATTCCACTGTATGTACCCAATCTTAAGTTATTGGTAGTTAGATACATTCCACTGTAACTACCCATATGCTAATCTTTTGTCTTAAGAGTACTGATTTTCAGTAGCAGTGAAAGCAAACACTGTCATACATATAATTTTACAATACTGTCATACATATAATTTTACAATACTGTCATACATATAATTTTACAATTACAATACTGTCATACATATAATTTTACAATACTGTTATACATATATGTTTACAATTACAATAGTCATACAAATAATTTTACAATACTGTTATACATATAATTTTACAATACTGTCATACATATAATTTTACAATTACAATATTGTCATACATATAATTTTACAATACTGTTATACATATAATTTTACAATTACAATCCTGCCATACATATAATTTTACAATCCTGTCATACATATAATTTTACAATTGCAATTCTGTCATACATATAATTTTACAATACTGTCATACATATAATTTTACAATACTGTCATACATATAATTTTACATTTACAATATTGTCATACATATAATTTTACAATACTGTTATACATATGTTTACAATTACAATAGTCATACATATAATTTTACAATACTGTTATACATATAATTTTACAATACTGTCATACATATAATTTGACAATTACAATACTGTCGTACATATAATTTTACAATACTGTCATACATATATGTTTAAAGTACTGTCATACATGTGACTTATTTTTACAATACTGTCATACATATAATTTTATAATACTGTCATACATATAATTTTACAATCCTGTCATACATATAAATTTACAATACTGTCATACCTGTGACTTAATTTTACACAAGATTGTTATCTTTGCAGTGCGCTGTCATGGTGACTTTTCATACTGTACATTGTCAGACCTCTGCTTACCATCGGAGTGGTGGTGTGATGGAAAGAAAGATTGCCCTGATGGTTCAGATGAAAATGAATACTGCAGTGAGTATTGTCTGTCTGTCTGCTTTTCTTTTCTGAATTGTAATTTTATGGAAAAGAGACTATTATAACAATAATAATTATAATAATAATAATAATAATAATAATAATAATAATAATAATAATAATAATAAAGATTTTATTGAAAATGTGTAACTTACATAACGCAATCGAATCTACCTTTAAGTTCAAACCTTCAGAGGTTTATATATAAATGTAGAGTGCAATCAATTACTACTCGTCTCACACATACACAACCTACATTCATGTATATACAAGAGACGGACCCAGACTTGTTAATTATCCATTTGCATTTGTTATTGACAACTATATACAAACCTATTGTCATTGAATGCTACTTATGTTAAACTTGTGTAAATGATACAACACACACCAAACATACTTGTATACACACTTTACAAGCCCAGACTGGTTTATTATTCTTGTACATTTGTGTATCGAAAATGACAGACTAAACTATTGTCATTGTACCCTACTTAAAGTTAAATGTGTGTTTGTGGTACAGTGTAATTCAAAAGTAAATTTACTTACAGAAGAGCAATAGGAAGAGATACAAAGGTACCATGCTTTCTATTGAGACTTGGGATAATCTCTAAAAATGTTCTGCTGCAAAAGGCTTTTATGTTAACAAATTCTTTAATTTTGTATGGATATTATTCCATAAAATGGCCACAAAGTATTTAAAAAAACATTTTTCAGCAGTTCCTTCTTTGGTTTTGGAATTTGAACATTTGTGCAATTGTTGTGGCTTGGGCTGTCAAGTTTGTGTTGGATGAAACAGCACCCAGGTGTCACCTTTGGTGCCAACTACTTTTTAAAAAAAAATATCCCAAACTTTACAAAACATCCTGCCTGTAAAATATGGTCCTGGTTGTGGATGTCATTATTCTAAAGTGTTGGCTATTTCTATATTCTTTGCATCAAAGTATTGCTTAAGTTGGGCAGGCTTGACAAACATTTTCCATAATTTGGTTTTTGAAAGCAAAGTCATTTTTTGCAGCTTATCCGTATCCTCATCCATGTTTCCAAATTAACCATCTTATGTATACCATATATACTCGCATATAAATATTCCCAGTTATGTCATCAAGTAATGCACCCGCAAAGCTGGGTCTGTTCAGTTTATTATGAGTAATAATTAAAAAGTCAGTAGTGACACTCGTCTACTTGTTCATTATGTATGGACATTCAGAGTCTGTGTTTTTTACAGCTGGACCAGACTTATAAGTGAGTGACGGTGGTACAATTTGTATTACGACTATGGTACTATTTGTATTATGACTATGGTATTATTTGTATTATGACTATGGTACTATTTGTATTATAACTATGGTACTATTTGTATTATGACTATGGTACTATTTGTATTATGACTATGGTACTATTTGTATTATGACTACGGTACTATTTGTATTATGACTATGGTACTATTTGTATTATGACTATGGTACTATTTGTATTATGACCATGGTACTATTTGTATTATGACTATGGTACTATTTGTACTACGACCATGGTACTATTTGTATTATGACTATGATACTACACTTGTATTTGTATTATGACTATGGTACTATTTGTATTATGACTATGATACTATTTGTATTATGACTATGGTACTATTTGTATTATGACTATGGTACTATTTGTATTATGACCATGGTACTTTTTGTATTATGACTATGGTACTATTTGTACTACGACCATGGTACTATTTGTATTATGACTATGATACTACACTTGTATTTGTATTATGACTATGGTACTATTTGTATTATGACTATGGTACTATTTGTATTATGACTACAGTACTATTTGTATTATGACTATGATACTATTTGTATTATGACTATGGTACTATTTGTATTATGACTATGGTACTATTTGTATTATGACTATGATACTATTTGTATTATAACTATGGTACTATTTGTATTATGACTATGATACTATTTTTATTATGACTACAGTACTATTTGTATTATGACTATGATACTATTTGTATTATGACTACAGTACTATTTGTATTATGACTACAGTACTATTTGTATTATGACTATGATACTATTTGTATTATGATTACGGTACTATTTGTATTATGACTATGGTACTATTTGTATTATGACTACGGTACTATTTGTATAGGCTTGTTTATGCAGCAAAGTAATTATTTAAATACTAGCATTGTGTTTCTGTACATTACGTAACAATATTCCAAATTTAATGCATCTCAACCTGATGTCTTGAATCAAAGTTAAATTTGCGTCTCTATGTCTTTGTGACTACTTAGTCTCAAAGTTAAATTTGCGTCTCTGTGTCTTTGTGTCTACGTAGCCTCGAAGGTGAAGTTGCGTGTCTATGTCTCTGTGTCTACATAGTCTCAAAGATGATGAATTGAAAGGAAAGACTGCCTCTGGGTGAATAAAATGAATACTGTATTAAGTTATGTCCATCTGTCTGTTTGTCGTTCTGTTTGAATCATGATGATTACAAATATTTGCCAGAATAGGTTAGATGAGGGTGAGTTTTGCTGTACGAGTTGCATTTTACTTCATATATTTCAGATTATCCTGCATGTGAAGTTACCCAGTTTACCTGCAAGAACAGAAAATGCATTGACCAGGACTTTGTCTGTGACTCGAATAATGATTGTGGAGACAATTCAGATGAAGTAATCACCTGTCTGTTTTTTTGTCTGTCTTTTGTATATGTCTTTTTGTTTAATCCACTTTTCTTCTCATACGTTTATCATTTTCTCCATCTGACAGTCACTCCATTTGTCTGCTTTTTTTAAATACATGGGTTTTGTATATCGAGAGATACCAGATAGCACATAATAAAAGTATGTCTCAAAAAATGGCAGTATTTCCTAATATAGTCAACAAAACTTCAGGCTGGTTCTTATGTCATCTATAAAGTCAGAAAAGAAATATATATCAGTGATATACAATTCATTAACTATAAGTAAAATATATTTTAAAATGAAATTATTTAAGTAAAATGTCAAGGACATTACAAAGATTTATTATGTCTGCAATGACGGTATCTTGGTTAAATGCCTACATAACGTTCAGTTGTCATGTAAGAAACTGGTTACTGGCAGTCATTTTACTGAAAATGCATGACAATATTCCCATAAAATCATACTGCAGGTCTTACTTATATATATAGAAGGGTGCTGAGAATGCGGGCCTGGTAAACTTGGATTTTGGTGTGCTCTGTCAGCGCATTGTTTTCCCACACCCACTTTGTCAGTTGTGACATGATGGTGTTTGCCTTTCCAAACCTTCTGTCCAGCTCGTTTTATCAAGCGAGAGAGTGTTGCTGATGGTTGACCCTAGTTAGGTAAAGTTGTTGACTGCTTCCAAGGAGACACCGTTGATTTTGATTGAAAGGGCAATGGTGGTATCTTGTATGCTGACCTTTGTCTTTTCCAGGCTGATGGTGAGTCCAAACTGCATGCAGGCATCTCCCAGTCTTCGGAGGGCTTCCTTGGTGTGGGTCACAAAAGCCGGGTCATCTGCAAAAAGCATCTCCCTGATGAGCACAACTTTCTTCTTCGAGTGCAGTCGTGCCAGGTTGAACAGCCTCTCACTTGACATGGTGTGTAGATATATGCCATCAGTGGACACGTCAAAGGCGTAGGACAGAAGCAAGGAGAACGCAGCCCTGCTTCACGCCGCTGTTAACTGGGAAAGAGGTTGTGGAAGATCCATCATACAGGACTGTTCCCTTCATATCTGCATGGAAGGCGATTATCATGCTGCGGAGTTTTGGGGGGCAACCGATCTTACTGAGAACTTCAAAAAGGCCCTTCCTGGTACCTAAGTCAAAGGCATTGGTGAGGTCAATGAACATCATGTAGTAGAGTGGTTGACCTTGCTCTCTGCTCATCTCTTGGAGTTGTCGTAAGGAGAAGATCATGTCTGTTGTTGACCTGCCTGCTCTGAAGCCGCACTGGGATTCTGGGTACACATGGTCTGCCAGCAGCTGCAGCCTGTTTAGTATGATGCGGGCATACACTTTACCAACAATGCTCAGAAGTGAGATCCCTCTGTAATTTTTACAGTCACTTCAGTCGCCCTTGTTTTTGTATAGGGTCACAATTGTGGCATCATGCATGTCTTGGGGGACTGCTTGTTCCTCCCAGCAGAGGCAAAGTAGTTCATGCAGTGGTTGAAGCAGTGTTGGTTTCCCACATTTGATAGCTTTGGGCGGGATGCTGTCACTACCTGGTGCTTTGTCATTTGGTAGGGAGTCAATTGCTTTGCTGAGCTCTTCTAAGGTTGGCACTTTGTCGAGGTCCTCCATGGTGGGAAGATTCTTTATGCTGCTTAGGGCTGCTTCGGTGACTAATGTTTCTCAGGAGTATAACTCTGAGTAATGGTCCAGCCATCTGGCCATCTGTTGCCCACGGTCTGTGATCTTCTCCCTCATCAGAGATTTCAGGGGAGCAACCCCTTTTACTGTAGGGCCTAAAGCCTTCTTGATGCCACCATACATACATTTTAACCATATCAACCTAATATGCAGTTTTCAGGACCATATGTTATACTGTTATAACAATAGCACATTTTAACTATATCAACCTAATACCCGTATTTACCGTATATGTTGGGACACCATCAATATATTTTAAAAGTAATTTTTTTGTACACTGTATATTCAGGGACACATAGCTTTTTTCGAGTCGTAAGTTGTGGGACACCTTTTAAATCATTCAAAAATTACATGTCAGAAGATTTTCTCAAATTTATATTTTATTAAGTAAAACTTTAAAAAAGAAAACTCTGTGAGTTGTTTGTTTTCACTTTTTGTAAAAATATATTCAGAGAGAGAGAAAAAGAAAGAGAGAGAAATATACCGGTAGATAGTGACTGTACAGAGTGATTGATAAGCATACTAAATCCGAAACCGAACATCTTTTATGTACACAGCAGTTATATCTGACATCCAAGTACTGCTGAAAAAAACTTGATTGCCGCTGATATATTTAATTTAAATCCTTCAATCTGTCCACATTCTTAATTGCCCACTCAACCTCCTCAGGCTCAAATCCTCTTCACTGTCACTGCCATCACATTCAGTATCTCTTATGATATTGTCCTCACATCCATTCAAGTTCTTGTTAATACCACAAACTTTAAATGATTTTCGAATCAGATCTGGCTTGTCCTGAAGCGATTAGACTGCTTTCACAATCTAGTCCACAACTGTTTGTTTATCTGCACTCTTAATACGAGACGTGTTGTCATTTTCCTTTAAAAGTCCCTCTGCTGCTTTACGAATAAAATTTGTCCAGCTTTTCCTCATTCCGGACTTGACCGGTTTATTGACACTGATGTCTAGTTGCTGTATCTTGGAGGTGCATCCACCCGGAATAACTGCACCGTGTTACCCCTTCTCAAAGCCTGTTTTACAGCATCTGTAATATGCACCCGGAATGAATCCATCACGAAAAGAGATCGTTCCTTTCCAGTATACTTGAGATATGTCTCTTTAATCCACTGCAGCATCACTTCCTCGTCAACCCAACCCTTCTGCACACGTACGATCCATCCCTTTGGTGCATGGATATCTTTTAGCTCCCTCACACCACGAAAAATTATCATTGATGGCAACATATCTCCTGCTGCGGAAACTGCAAGTACTAAGGTTAGATGCTTTTTACCTGCACCAGTTATACAAATTTTCACACTTTTAACACCTTTCTTTTCGACAGTTTGTCCGGGAATGATATCGAAGTACATAGGAGTTTCATCCATGTTAATTATCATCTTGTCTTCGAAATCGTCTTCTTCTTTTCTGGCCTTTACGAATTCATGAGAATTTATCGTTTCAAAGTGTCCCATTGTTTCTATTTATTTTCAAAATCCCAGTGAAAACTGGTAGAAAGAAATAAAAGCTGGCTTCCCCATGTCGGCCGACTTTGTATACATATGCATAGTTAAAAAAATCTCCACACTAATAGGAATCCAAAGTCTGCTTCTGGGGTTGGCTTGCTTTGTAATAAATTAACCTTTGTATTTGATATCCTGCCAGTTAAGTTCAAACAATGAGTTTATGGCTGTTACAAGGTGTGTTTATTCAACACCTGGGCTTTCATTTATATGCCATCTGTAGTCATAATTGACACAAGCTGGTTTTGTGTTATTCCATAAATAGTATACACAGCATTAACTTGCTTTAATAATACTTTTTGTAACCCACAAAATCAAAAAGATTGTTTATTGTACCCAGAGTGAATGTATTACTAATAATGATTTTAGTTTGCGAGATATTGTCATATTGTTACCCTGGATATAATACACTCTTGCTTATTTTGTACCTTACACTGTATCACACGTAAATGTCAGTTGCTTTCGACCAATGGGGCGGATAATTCTCACTCTTTCTTTCTCTATCTTATTCGTATGTGATTTTGCGGGATCCAGTTTTCATTTTCATAATATTCAAACCTTTGAGGACAACTAAACATGATTCGTTTCTCAATATTCACATTGATGACTAATGTGTTGTGTTATTTGACGAAAGCTATTACACTATGGATTCATGCGCTACTCATACGGAGTTTGTGGATATATTTTTCTTTTAATAAAATGCTAATATCAACCAAAAATGTGAATAAATGATAACAGTACAAGATTAGTTTCTTTCATTTTATTATCAAATACGCATTTTATTTATCTATTTTACTGTAACGTGCGGTGTGGTCGGTTGCGGCGGGAGTTAGGGTTGGGGTGGGGGCAAAATAAACATAATGTTTTTCATTTCCTAAGTCTTGGGACACATGATGTAGGTTTAAAAAAAGTTCACCATAAGTTCTGGGACACGCAAAAAAAAATTTTTTTTTTTCGTGTCCCAACATATGCGGTAAATACGGTATGCAGTTTTCAGGACCATATGTTAATCTGTGTTATAACAATAGAACATTTTAGCTATATCAGCCTAATTAATATGCAGTTTTCAGGACTACGTGTTAAACTGTTATAACAATAACACATTTTAACATTATCAGCGTAATTAATATACAGTTTTCAGGACTACGTGTTAAACTGTTATAACAATAACACATTTTGACCATATCAATCTAATTCATATTTCAGGTTTATTTAATTTGTTTTTTTTTTGTTTTTTTTTCAGGTGTATTCAGGTTGTGGAGAAATGTGTGCTTTTGACTGCAAGGATAACAAAACAGCCACTTCAAATTCAACCTGTTTAAAAAAATCTCAGGTCTGCGATGGATATCCTGACTGCTTGAATAAACTGGATGAGAAAAACTGTGATGGTTAGTTATAAAATAATTTTCTATCATGTGAAAAACTGTGATGGCTAGTATCAAAGTGATTTTGGTTAGTCACAAAGTGATTTTGGTTAGTCACAAAGTGATTTTGGTTAGTCACAAAGTGATATTCTAATATGAGAATTGTGATGTTTAGTCATCGATTTATTTCCTGCACATGACAAAAATGGTTGTTTAGTTGCAAAGTGATTTTCTATCGGGAAAATGTTTTTATGTTATACAGATTTTATAATGGGTTATCAGAACTTGCATTTAGAATTCTTAGTGGATTTCTTAGAGTATTGTTGGAAAGGTGGAAACTAATGATGATAGAATTCCAAAAGAGAGAAGGGTTACAGTTGTTATGTATATTTGATAAAATTTATATTTAATTTAATTTAATTGTTTGTTTATTAGCTTTAAATCTTTGTTTTCTGTTACATTTTTTGTTGTTGTGCATTTATTTCATTATAGATGTTGTAAAGCGCTTAGAGTTTCTAAAGATTAGGTGTAATACAAAGTCATTATTATTATTATTATTATTATTATTATTATTATTATTATTATTATTTTTATTATTACATGCTATTGTGATGTAACTTTTTTTATTGGATTTGATATTGTTCAGTTATGACTGATTTTTAAAATATTTTTGAAGTAAACAACTTTATCGAGACATTATATCTAATGCTGACCTAGTTCCTGTCTTTAATTCAGAACCAGGAAAAGTTAAAGTAAACAACTTTTTAACAGTTTAAAAAAATTCTTTCTCAGAGTAAGATTCATAAATGGAATTGAGACCATTTTTGGAGTGCATAAATAACATGTATTAGGTTTTTCCAAAAGATTGACCCACATGCAGGCAATTGTTTTATGTTGTAACTAGATTTATTATTGACATCTTGAGAAAGAATAATCATGATATCTCACCTAGTCACATTATCCTGGCACCAGGCCGACCAGTCTTAACACTAAAATCTTATTGCTGTGTGCCAAGCAAGGCAGATGTTTACACCATTTTTGTTAGTCTTTGATATGACTCGGCTGGGGATCGAACCAACGACCTCTTGCTTCCGCAGCGGATGCTCTAACCAGATTTAAGTGAAGGAATGCCATTAGACTTTGGAATTCAGAAATTTAGAATGATCTGGACCAGAAACTTTAACATTTACAACAGCAAGAAAGGAATGAATTTAAACAGTTATTATTTGAATATGAGCACTTATTTCCAGATGTTCCTACAAGAACAAACATTTTTCATGATGTTGAATTTATGAATTGTACACATGTGAAACAACATCCATACAGAATACACCCTCTCAAACAGGAATACTTGAAAAAAGAAATTCAGTATTTGCTGGAGAATGATTTCATAGATCCCAGTAAAAGTGACTGGAGTTCACCATGTATACTTGTTCCAAAACCAGATACAACTTAACATATGTGTACTGATTATATAAAGGTGAACAGTACGACTAAAACAGATTCATTTCCATTACAAAGATATGATGACTGCATTGATAAAATTGGAAATACAAAGTATCTCACCAAATTCAACCTTTGAAAGGATTTTAGCCTATTTCCAATGACGGAAAGTGCAAAGGAAATTTTGGCATTCATGGCTCCAGATGAACTTTATCATTTTAAAGTGATGCCATTTGGGATTCAGTGTCTGATGAATATGATTACCTCTAGTCGAGATTATTGTGATGCTTACATAGATGATGTTATCATCTATGACACTTGGAAAGAACATTTAGCAGCAATTCAGAATTTTTTTGACAGACTCACTGATGCATGTCTGACATGCTAGCTTAACATTTCTAGGACACGTCATGGAACATGGACAAGTTAAACCTATAGATGCAAAAGTCAAGGCTATCTCTATCTCCGAGTTTCATTGCCTGTTAGTAAAAAGCAACTGATAAAAGTTTCCATAATTGCTGAACTCCTGACAAATTTTTGGAAAATGAAAAACAAGTTTCTTTGGACTTAAAAGTGTCAGAAGTCTTTTGATAAGTTAAAGGTCACATTTAACAGTTGACCAGTTCTTACAGAAAGCTTCTCAGATGTGAATATTGTCATTACTAGAGTATATTCAGAAGAAATTGTTGCATTAGCTGTGCGGCAAGTTAAAAGATGTCAAAAAGCTGCTTAGTGGAAATATGAACTGGTATTTACTGTGATTAAGATCAGTGGCGATTAAGGCTAATAAACACCCCAATTTTTAAAAACGTAACCCCCTCTCCCCCGAGCATTTATTAGGGATTATATTGTATACATTGATGTGTTAATTAATATTTCATTAAATTTTCATAATTTTATCATTTAGTTACAAAATACTAATTAATTTTGATTTTTTTAAAACATCTTTGTTTTTGCAGTGGAAAAAAGACCTTGTGAGACAAAGGAGTTTCGGTGTGGTAATGGCGATTGTATTCCGATGACATACAACTGTGATGGTGATCGAGATTGCTTGGATGGTTCAGATGAAGCTAATTGTAGTAGTATGTATTATCCTAAGTATTTTGTATTCAACTATAATGTTGATCATAAGATGTACTTTCAGTATTTGTTGGTTGAGTACAGTAACTTGCTCAACAGTTTTATTTTCATGGAGTTTGGATACTATAAATGATCCCACTTAAAGGAACATGCTCTCAGCATCACATAGTGTGCCAGCAGATCATTCTGTTGATTGGTCCTAACAAACTGCATAGAACCAGATCTGTCGAAGCATGATTATATATGGTAATTAATTAATTAATTGAATAAATGTGTCACCATTTATATTTATTTTGTTTGTTGTTGAAAAATTCAATACTTCATATTAATGCCAAGTGATTATCCTTAGATAGAGTTGTATGAAACAGTGCTTAGAATCATACTCTGTATAAAGGACATCTGGTCTAAAAAAATAGTTAAGAAATGCAGGGTAATATTATAGTCACATGACATGTCACATGACTTATTGGCATGTAGATTATCATTTGTTTTGAATTCCTTAACAGATAGGATTTTAAAAACAGCTATCATAAGAGCAAGCACAGCTCTAATGGCATCTTATATTATTCATAGCAGACCAGATGACAGTTGTATGTTTCCAGTTTCCTCGTTTTAATTATCGGCATTCACTCCCAATGAGTATTTCAGCTGAGAAAGAAAATTATGAATATTAAAATCAAACAAGGTGAAGAAGACAGATTTTTTCTTAATAGAGAATTTGCTTTTAATCATAGGAAATGGATGACCTTCAGAAATCATTAACACTTAATACAGACTAGGAACATGGACTTAGCTATATGGAAAAGTTTTCATGAGTTTGTATTGTTATCATTTTTCTTGTGGAGTCCTCTGATGTATGGAAAACTGCATTAGAACACACCTTGCCAGCCAGTAACAATATTTACAGCTGTACATACTCGCTAGTGTGATATGTTGTGTATTATCTTTGTGACTCCCTAGTGTGATATTTTGTGTATTTTTGTGACTCCCTAGTATGATATCTTGTGTATTATCTTTGTGACTCCCTAGTGTGATATCTTGTGTATTATCTTTGTCACTCCCTAGTGTGATATTTTGTGTATTATCTTTGTCACTCCCTAGTGTGATATTTTGTGTATTATCTTTGTGACTCTCTAGTGTGATATATTGTGTATTATCTTTGTCACTCCCTAGTGTGATATCTTGTGTATTATCTTTGTGACTCCCTAGTGTGATATTTTGTGTATTATCTTTGTCACTCACTAGTGTGATATTTTGTGTATATCTTTGTGACTCCCTAGTGTGATATTTTGTGTATTATCTTGTGACTCACTAGTGTGACATTTTGTGTATTATCTTTGTGACTCCCTAGTGTGATATTTTGTGAATTATCTTTGTCACTCACTAGTGTGATATTTTGTGTATTATCTTTGTCACTCACTAGTGTGATATCTTGTGTATTATCTTTGTGACTCCCTAGTGTGATATTTTGTGTATTATCTTTGTCACTCCCTAGTGTGATATTTTGTGTGTTACCTGTAATACTCACCAATGTAGAATTTTGTTTATTACCTCTATCACCCCCAAACATGAATATTTATGTATTACCTCTATCACTCCCTAGTGTGGCATTTATTTTATTACCTGTATCACTACCAAGTGTGACATTTTTTTTTTTTTTACCTTTATCACTCCCAAGTGTGACAATTTATGTAGTACCTCTATTACTCCCAAGTGTGACATTTTGTATATTACAGCTAACACTTCCCAGTGCAATGATAAGGATCAGTTTGCATGTAATACCACTCTCTGCATTCCACTGTCCTGGCAGTGCGACAAGGAGAGAGACTGTCCTAAAGGAGAAGATGAGACCAACTGTTGTAAGTGATTGATTAAATAATTGATTCATAGATGGAGTTAATACTAGTGAAAAGTTGTGAGGATTTGTTGATGGGTTGATTGATCAATTGATCATTTGATAAGTTGTTTGATTAGTTGGTTGTTTAATTGTTCTCTTTAGTTTAAATGTAGAATATATTTACCATAATATAATCTCAGTCAGGTTTATTCAAACAGATGGTGCAGATTCTTCTTTCATTATGACTGCCATTATTAATAATAAAAGAAACTCAGATGAATTAAAAAAACTGTTCAAACATTTTCACTCCTCATCTGGAGTCATATTAGACTCAAATTTAAGGGCAACGTGACTTGTTTCTATTGCCAAAATTTGGCATAATATTGGCAGTAAGGAGAAGTGAGTGTAGTGAAGTAAAAAATCATATTGCTCAAAATAATAATTTGAAACAGCCATTTTACTTAATGTTTAATCCAGATAAATTGATGTAAAAGCTCTTTTACTTTTGGAGGAGAAATACAAAATAACTTCTTTATCTTTAATAGCAATTATTTGTGAATCTGCACAGAATAATAATTTTTTTGTGATTGGGCTACAAATACATAAAATTTTACTCAACAGGCTTCATATATTTAACTTTTGCATTAATCTTGTAAGATATAAATGTAGACAGAAAGAATCATTAAATTGACACTAAATCTGCTAATAAAAGCATGAAAATAGTATTCTGAACCTGTTCTACATGGCCTTTTGATTAGATAAAAGACACAAGGGTTTATATTGGACCCAGAGTGAGTGTGAAAGTATTAAGTACTGAAAAGAGGGGTGGGTGGATACAAATGTCAGCAGAAAGTGATATTGGCATTGATTTTCCTTATTATTTGGTGAAATGACAGGTGATTGGGCAAATTGGTTTAACTAAATCATGCCCTGGTATAAACCCATGATCATTATATCATTAAGAGCTTTCATACCAGATGATGTGACCATTAAAGCATCTTTTAACTTTGGGGCCGCGAGTGGTCTAAAGCGCTCTCCATTACGTATCACTGCCATCTCACCTCTGTCTGCATGGGTTTAAGTCTCAGATTCGGCCAATGTGGGTATGTGAAAAAGCGTGGTTGTTGGTCGGTGGTTCTTTCTGGGGTTTTCCCAGGTTCTTCTATGATTAAAACTGGCAGCTATGTATAGCCTATTGTATGCTGAGAAATGACATTAAACCCTACAACATCAACAACATCTTTTCACTTTTAGCTCCATATACTCTGTATTAAGTTAGGAAAGAGATTCCAGACCACTTGGGTCTCTGAGTTGTTCCTTTTCTAAGTACAGACCACTGGTATACAGCAAATTCATTTATTTTTTTATCACTTTTATGGCTTAGCAAACAATGATATTCTTTATTGCTTAAGTTTGTGGAGGGGAAATGGGTGTTGTTGTATCCTTGTTGATGATGTGATGGGTCTTGGAAATTGGGGTTTGGGGTGCAACCGCCATAATTGGCACCTCCAGTAAAGTGAAATCATAGTATTTTTTAGCATCATATGATTGTAATTAATTTATCAAAGTAAACACATTAAATTCTTCTGAAATAATGACTGAATAGTACAGGGGAAATCTACCTTGATTATTTGTATCATGATACAAGGGAAATAAACCTTAACTGATTATTAACCATAATTGATTACTTGTGTCATGAGACGGGGGAGATCCACCTTAATTGATTATCAACCATAATTGATTATTGTATCGTGAGACAGGGGAAATCCACCTTAATTGATTATCCACCATAATTGATCATTGTATCATGAGACAGGGGAAATCCACCTTAATTGATTATTCACCATAATTGATTATTTGTGTCATGAGACAGGGAAAATCCACCTTAATTGATTATCCACCATAATTGATTATTGTATTGTGAGACAGGGGAAATCCACCTTAATTGATTATCCACCATAATTGATTATTTGTGTCATGAGACGGGAAATCCACTTTAATTGATTATCAACCATAATTGATTATTTGTGTCATGAGACCGGAAATCCACCTTAATTGATTATCCACCATAATTGATTATTATATCACGAGACAGGGGAAATCCACCTTAATTGATTATTTGTATCATGATACAAGGGAAATTGTAATGCGATGGTTGGGGTCCATAACTGCTGACTATGTTATCTGCTGGGGAATTACAACAGCACATAACATAGTCGTCAGTTATGGATGCCAATTACCATATTACAATGGGGTGACATGGTTTCCATGATGAGTTTAATATGGACTCCAGTTATATGGTATTACAGCTGGGTTCTCTGTACATAACATGGCTGGCATTTGTGGACCCCAAATACTCTTTTACATTGGGGTTTCTCTGTGCAAAATACCTTCCGCTATTAATGACTCCAATTATCGCATTACAGCGGGGTTATCCAGCACATAACATGGTCAGTATTTTTGGTACTAACTACTGCATTTCAGTGGGGTTCCCCTGTACATGAAGTGTTTTGGAGTAATTGACCCAAACTTCGGCATTACATCGGGTTAACTGATACATACAATGGACAGTAGTTATGGACCCCAACTACCGAATTATAGTCTAGTTCAATTGTAATCCTTATATCACAGTTTTTATGATGGAACAAAATCATTTATATTTGCCAATTCACTTTCCTGCCTAATTTACTCAAATTTAATTTGCATGAAGATTGTGTATTTTTAAAAAGTCAATTTGATTAGAGTCCTTTTCATTATCAGCTACTACCAAAGCCTGCGAATATGGCTTAAAATGTCAAGATGGCAGTAAATGCCTGAATTTTAGTGAGCTGTGTAATGACATCAGAACTTGTCCAGATGGCACAGATGAAGGTGGAAGTTGTTGTAAGTACATGTTTTTATTAATATTATTATTATTTTTATTAATTATTATTGTTATTGTTGTTGTTTTGTTATCTTTTGCCTATTAATGATGGGTGTGAGCTGTAAAACATATATGTGTTCCATACATCTGTCGTTCTGTCTGTCCACCTGTGACACTTTTATTTCTAAAGCACAACTCCAGAAACATTCAAGATATTTTTATCATGACATTTGGTACACATAGTTCACTAAGGGTTCAGGACTCTCTTAATTCTGCTGTTCCTAATTCTTCTTTTTGTATTTTATTGATTTTGTCCCTCTCTCTGTCCATACAGCATTATATTTATGGAATACAAATCTCAAACTGAGAAAGCTATCACTGTATGCAGTATATACTCAGTCATAAGTATTGTCCACCTCTATCTGTATATACTCGGTCATAAGTATAGTCCACCTGTATGCTGTATATACTGAGTGATAAGTATAGTCTACCTGTATGCTGTATTTTCTCAGTCATAAGTATAGTCCACCGAATAACGTATATACCTAGTCATAAGTATAGTCCACTGAATAACGTATATACCCAGTCATAAGTATAGTCCACTGAATAACAAATATACCCAGTCATAAGAATAGTCCACCTGTAAAGTATGCAGACCAATATCTGCAGCATATCTGGGTCTCTGTAGTTGTTAGGAGTCTACAGTAAAGGGACTGACCCAGCTCTGATGGTACATTATGTGATTGCAAACCAGGTTCTATGTTTTTTTTTATAGTTTAAATCAATTTAAAAATGGTTAGATTTAGTAAATATCAAATTCATGGTAAAAAAAATTAACCATTTGTTGTTTGGAATTCTTTAGTGAAAATGATACACAGAAAACTACATGCTGACCTGTAAAACTTATTTTCTTACCTGTCCACATGTCACCAGAGTTAAATTGCAGTTTATCAATTTGACCTAATATATTAAAGAATTACACATATATAATGACTCTCACTTCTCAGTACTCTTCATAGATTTGAACTTCAGGTCCATGAAATCTTTTATAAATTCTTTAATCATCAAATTTGTTTACAGGTAAAGGGATTTAATAAGCTCCATTTTCTTTATCTTCGAGTAGCTTCAGTATATATATATATATATATATATATATATATATATATATATATATCAGGACAAACATATTGGCTATATGTAGATCCCTATAAATATATATATATTAAAGCTAGAATAAATCCACGTAATAAAAGCTTTTTGCCAGTTATTTGACAGTATGGTTGAATGGCAGCATGTGTCGTTTACAAAGAAGAAACAACATGCATAGAGATTACCTTGTCTAAATATCGATGCTTCATTTGAAACACCATCTAGAATTATTTTCCCTGAATAGAAATTACTTTAAACAAATGAGAGAATAAACTTTTGAAAGCCAGTACTTGTCTGTAAATGTATGAATTGTAACATGCATGAAATATAAAAGAGAACTCTTTATGTGTATCATGGACTATATTCTTTATGGTCAGCCTAACATGACCACTTGAAATTTCCAAGACCGAGATATTTTGATGCTGGCCTAAGCATTCTGGGAAAAAGATATTGAGTCCTTTGTCCACAATTTGTTAGGTCAGTGACATTGTCCTAAATATTCTGGGAAAAAGATATCCAGTCCCTTGTCCAAAATTCGTTCAATCAGCCAATTCTGTTAAAAGTTTGAAAGAACAATATCTCGGTTATCCAAAGCTTGATTTTAGTTGATTTCTGCTTGTCATTATATTTTGTTTGGAAGTTCCTGTTTCTATTCCGACCATTTTGACTTTGTGCCTGCTAATCTGTCTTTTGTTTCAGTATGGTTGATATAATCAGAGTAATGTTAAGTCATATTCCTTGATTTGTTCCTTTTTCAATATTGTGACTTTACTTCTATACATTTTGCTTGCAAGATTTATACATGTAGACTGTTATACATGTAGACTGTTATACATGTTATACTGTTAGAAAATATCTGGGGGCCTAAAGTTAGACTGAGACTATAAACCACTATAAAACTGTACTGCATATAACACTGTATACAAAACCTCAAAATAGCAAATGATGCCAAATTATGTAATGATTTGTCAAATGAGAGTATGTAATGGTCATTCAATATAAAGCACATCATAATAACACAGTACTGTATATAACATGGAATACAATAGCTCAAAATAGCAAATGATGTCAAATTATGTAATGATTTGTCAAATGATAGTGCAGTGGTAATGCACTATAAAACACATCATTATAACACCATACCTCTTATAACACATATATTGGCATGTTTTTTTGTCATACTAGTTGAAATATATTTTTCCATATACAGTATGAAGTGAGCTATATCCTGGTATACTGATTTGATGTTATTCATGGCCATGGCTAATTATACATATGAGGAGCATTACATACTAAAACCTACATTATATGGTGAGCTGTGTTATTAAATGGGAAGCTGTGTTATTAAATGGTGAGCTGTGTTATTAAATGGGAAGCTGTGTTGTTAAATGGTGAGCTGTGTTATTAAATGGGAAGCTGTGTTATTAAATGGTGACCTGTGTTATTAAATGGGAAGCTGTGTTATTAAATGGTGAGCTGTGTTATTAAATGGGAAGCTGTGTTATTAAATGGTGACCTGTGTTATTAAATGGGAAGCTGTGTTGTTAAATGGGAAGCTGTTTTATTAAATGGTGAGCTGTGTTATTAAATGGGAAGCTGTGTTATTAAATGGTGAGTTGTGTTATTAAATGGGAAGCTGTGTTATTAAATGGGAAGCTGTGTTATTAAATGGTGAGCTGTGTTATTAAATGGGAAGCTGTGTTGTTAAATGGGAAGCTGTTTTATTAAATGGTGAGCTGTGTTATTAAATGGGAAGCTGTGTTGTTAAATGGGAAGCTGTGTTATTAAATGGGAAGCTCTGCTATTCATGGACACCCCCACATTGTATGAGGAGCTGTGTTGTTCATGACTACACCCACATTATATGAGAGGATGTGTTATACAAAAGCCCACTGGATGACCATTGTAATTTGTTATACCTTTGTACTGGATGACCACTGTAATTTGTTATAATTTTGTTACAGCTAAGAAGGAATGTGACATTGACAATGGAGGCTGTAGTGACAACTGTACCAACACCCCAAGTGGACACATCTGCCATTGCCCGACTGGAAAGAAACTCGATCAGACTGACAAAAATAAATGCATTGGTAAGGAAATTTATATCATAGATATTCAGAAAACATAAACAACAAAAATTACTTACGTTATGTGATGACTGATTTTCAAAGGTATTAGACATACCATCAGTCTTGTAATCAAGCATGAGTTTATGATCAGGGCTTACCACAATTGGGCTTATCATGCCTGGACTTATCACCAAGCATAGAGATATTGTCAAGACTAGGCTTATCACTAAACATGGGTTTATTATCAAACGTGCTTATTATCAAACATGGGTTTATCATCAAGAATGGGCTTATCACCACACATTGGTTTATCATCAAGCACCGGCTTATCATTAAAAATGGACTTATTATCAAATATGAGCTTGTTATCAAGGATGGGTTTTTCTATCAAACATTGGATTATTATCAAACATGGGCTTATCATCAAGAATGGGCTTATCACCACACATTGGATTATTATCAAACATGGGCTTATCATCAGTGATGGGCTTGTCACCAAGCATAGGCTTGTCATCAAACATTGGCTTTCATCAAATATTGGCTTATTATCAAATACAGTCAACTCCACTTAACTGCACATTGGTTAACTGCACACTCCAGATAGCTGCACGTAGTCACATCGGTCCTGTTTTTTCCCAATGCTTTTCAATGGGAACACACTTCGGATAACTGCACTTCGCTTAAATGCAAACTCCGGATAATTGCACGATAAATTTATGCCCGTGGCACATTATTCATTACAATTTTACTCCAGTTAACTGCACAGTGTATAGTCATGATCAGTTATTGCCAGTCCACTGCTGTAGCGCTTCAAATAAGTCGTCAAATAAGCCGGTAAATGCGACTTTGCAAATGATTGACATGTAAAGGACACCTTGGATGGTATATACATGTATATCCGCATGGGAAAAATCATAGTACATGTACAGCATGGGAACCGTTGCTCTAAACCGTTCGGGTTTGAATGATTTACCAACAAATGGATGGTTTGGAAAGATGGAGTTCAATTTAAACGACAACACGGCAAAAAAAACCAGGATGCAGACGACATTGGAGCTGAATACTTTTTCTGCGGGAGATGACCCATCAATGTCTGACATCAGTTTTAGAATAACTAGCGATCATTAGAATTTCTTGAAATTTGCTATAATTCCTTGATCCATTGGTTGAATCAATGAACAAGCTTAACTTTTAAGTAAAAGTTGAAAGAGTGGATTCTAATCATTGTTTATATTTATTCTTCACATATATTCGTGCCGTACTGATTTAAAGCAGTACTGTACCGTACTTCGGTTAACTGCACACTCTGGTTAACTGCATAATCCGGTTAACTGCACAGTCTCGTGATGGGCCCAAGGGTGTGCAGTTAACCGGAGTCGACTGTATTAGCTTATTATCAAGGATGGGTTTATTATCAAACATAGGCTTATTATCAAGCATGGGCTTATTATCAAACTTGGACACCTCATCATGAATGGGCTTATCACCAGGCATGGGCTTATCATCAAGAATGGGCTTATCACCAGATGTGGGCTATTTATCAAAAATGGGCTTATCATTAATGATGGGTGCTCATCAAGCATAGGATAATCAATGATGGGCTTAATATCAAAACTGGGCTTATCATTAAACATGGCCTCATTATCATACATAAACCTGTCATCAAAAATTAGTTTTTCATGAAACAAGGGCTAATCCACAAGCGTGGGCTCATCAGTAAGGATGGGCTATTCATCAAATAAGGGTCTATCATCAGGCACAAGCATATCAGCAATCATAAACTTATCTTAAAGAAATGGGCTTATCTTCAAGCGTGGGCTTGTTATCAAACAAGGGCTTATCCACAAGCGTGGGCTTATCAGTAATGATGGGCTATTCATCAAATAAGGGTCTATCATCAGGCACAAGCATATTAGCAATCATAAACTTATCTTAAAGAATGGGCTTATCTTCAAGCGTGGGCTTGTTATCAAACAAGGGCTTATCCATAAGCGTGGGCTTATCAGTAAGGATGGGCTATTCATCAAATAAGGGTCTATCATCAGGCACAAGCATATCAGCAATCATAAACTTATCTTAAAGAAATGGGCTTATCTTCAAGCGTGGGCTTGTTATCAAACAAGGGCTTATCCATAAGCGTGGGCTTATCAGTAAGGATGGGCTATTCATCAAATAAGGGTCTATCATCAGACACAAGCATATCAGCAATCATAAACTTATCTTAAAGAATGGGCTTATCTTCAAGCGTGGGCTTGTTATCAAACAAGGGCTTATCCATAAGCGTGGGCTTATCAGTAAGGATGGGCTATTCATCAAATAAGGGTCTATCATCAGGCACAAGAATGGGGTTTTCATAAAGCATGGACTTAACATCACAAAGGGGGTTATCATCAAGAATGGGGTTATCATCAAGAATGGGGTTATCATCAAGAATGGGGTTATCATCAAGAATGGGGTTATCATCAAGATTGGGGTTATCATCAAGAATGGGGTTATCATCAAGAATGGGGTTATCATCAAGAATGGGGTTATCATCAAGATTGGTGTTATCGTCAAGCATGGGCATATCAACAAACATGCACTTGTACAAAACTAAAGAAAAATGAATGTACTCTCATTATTTCACTTTGAATGTTCTTGTAATATGTCCATGTGACAGTAAACTAATGACACAGAATTCAGTAGTGATATTGACAACTCATTCTTTAATGTGAGTTCAGTCCTTATGGGGCATATACCTGCACAATTTTTTTTTATAGGCTACTAGTATGTAATTGTGCTGTTTAACACATCCTTGCAAGAACATGATGTGTCACTAGAAAATCATAAGAGATTATTTGACTCATACAGTATATGTACTTAGTATGTAGTCTGTTTAAATAGTAAACAGTCCTTAGGGCAGTTTATTCAAATTATTCTCGTAGAGGCAATTAAAGGTCAGGTGGTCACATATAAGCAACCACAATTTCACAGATTATTTCATTGGCTGAGAAGAGCTAGGTTGCAACCATGTTAAATTTTTGAAGTCTTGTCAGAGAGCTCATTTTGCTAACTTCATAAGGACAGTGGAATAATCAGATTTGTGTAATGGTAAACCAAAAAGAAGAATGAATTATTATTACACTTCATGAATGAGAATGTTTTTTATTAAGGATCATAAATGGCAACATTTATATGCAATCAGATTAGTATTTTGGTATTTTTAAAGCAAAATATCGAAGTGCACCTGTAAGTCAGAAAATGATAATCCATCTGCAAAGTGCAGCAAAACTAAATTTCAGAAATCCTGGATGAGTTTGACTTTGTAAAGAAAAGCAGCAAGGGGGAGGGGTCAGTTTTTCTTTTATGGAGTGGGCAGCATCTATTGACATAGCAACATAACTCAGGGTACTTGACATGAATTAGTTGCTAAATCTAGACAGTGGTATTGGTTTGATTAAAGTTAGACAGGAGTATTAAATGAAAAGCTAGACAGTTTTATTAGTTTATAAAGCTAGACAGTGGTATTAATTGGTAAAGCTAGACAATGTTATTAGTTGATAAATATCTAGACAATGGCATTAGTTGTAAAGCTGGACAATGGTGTTAGTTGGTAATGGTAGACAATGATATTAGTTGACAAATAGATAGACAGTAACTTTAGTTGTAAAGCTAGACAATGTTATTAGTTGGTAAATCTAGACAATAGTAGTAATTGATAAATATGTAGACGGTGGTATTAGGTGGTAAAGATTGACAATGGTATTAGTTTTAAAGCTAAACAATGTTTTTAGTTGGTGAAGATTTTCTGCATCTTTCTTCTTTGGTTGTCATTTATTATTGTCCATTGTGTAGAAAACTGAATGCTTTTATCAAGTCAACATAATTTTATGCTTCTCAGCAATAATTGTCTCTTACTTCTTAAGTGCTTATGCTACAGTAAAACCCCGCTATAACGCGCCCCGCCATAACGCGAATTCGGATATAACGCAGTCGTAGCATGGCTCCCGAAATTTCATATATTCATTCACACATGGAGAAAAAAAATTTGGAGAAAAGTAAAAAAAACTAAACAAGAAATTAACTTCATTTTGGGCATGAGATTAGTTGTGACTTTTAAATAATATGATCGTGGCATGGTTCCTGAAATTTGAAATTCATTTATGTGTATTTTTATCGGACCGTGAAAATATTTGTTTAACGTACGAGAAATAGTGTGTAAAACGTTTATTATAATTTGGTGGAAGAATTCGCGTATGACTTTTAATAATAAACGATCGGAACTTAACAATTTATCCAGGTTCTTTAAGTGATTTTGGAGAAGTGATCGTGTATGAATTCTAAAAAAATACGATATATATAACGTACGAGAAATAGTGTGTACAATGCTTGGCTTCTGAAACTTATCAATTTGAACAGGTTGTGGTGAAGCTCTGTATTCTACTCTAGAAGAGAAAACTGGTTTCATCAGGTTTTTGAATTGTTAAGCCAAAGTAAACATTATCGAAAGTGTTACTTATTACGGACCCATGAGTAAAGCCAGTAAATCGTCTTTGTGATTGTCTTCCATGAATTCTGTATACAGTCGTTGCTCAAACAATAGCCGACATGGGCTTTTTATTTAACTGCAATCACAGCCAAGCAGCAGACAAAGCTGTGGTTGATACAAGAGTCGCACAATTTAATAAACATCAAAGGACGAAAGCCGCCAACATGTATGCTGTGCTTGGCGGTGTGATCAAACAACAAACAGTTGAAAGTAAATAATATTCACTTTATTATCTGTAAATTAAAAGGGTATGAAATTGTACATCCATTCAGCTTAATTTTGTTTTATATGAAAAGCAATTCGTAACCATCGCAGGCCTTCATTACCGGTACTTAGTTATCAAGCTTTATCTG
This sequence comes from Unio delphinus, assembly GCA_029339505.1. Lineage (NCBI taxonomy): Eukaryota > Metazoa > Mollusca > Bivalvia > Unionida > Unionidae > Unio > Unio delphinus. Next base: position 23,832,063 of record JAQISU010000003.1, read on the forward strand.
TGTACGTTGTTTGCTTATATAAAAAAAATATTTTACTGTTATGGAAAAGCAAGTTCAAAAACGCAAGTCGTTTTCTGCTAAAGAGAAACTGAATGTAAGTTATTTGCACGCTGAAATCATGCGTTGATTGTTAATTATTCTTGCAGTTGTCGCATATGATAAAATTTTAGCAGTATGAAATTTGTACAGACACCGTATGTAGACCCGGGAATAGCTGCATGCAATGACCGTACGATATCAGATGGCAAGTAAATGGTTTCAATATTTTGTTCATCCTATAGTTTACACGACGAATTCAGACTATTACAAAATTATTGAATATTTTAAATCTGTACGATTTTCAATGAAATTACATCCATTATGGATGAACTGCATGCCACGATGGCACGGTAGCATACGGTGTTGATACACTTTTCATGATATAGCGATAGTCTGGTATTATCGGTCAATCTGTATTATCGTTCAAACAAATAAAAATTAGTAAATGTTTTTAATGCACAGTAATAACCTATAAATATATTAGCCATCGATTATTTTGAATATATCTTAATTAATGCATTCCAGTAAATATTCATCTGATGATAAGCTGACTATTGATCATTGTACATGTATACACGTATATGTTCTCGGGAAAAAAGTTAAATATTGTAAAACCCCGCATTAATGTGACCCCGCTTTTAATGGACCCCGATCATCGCGTTATAGCGGGGTTCCACTGTATTATAATCCCAACTGTCCATCCATCTGTTTGTCTGTAGCTCTGTTAAACTGCAGGCAGAGACCCATCAGGCTGCATGGCCAATCTTGCCCATATCATAACCATGAAAAGGGCATGATGTTTTGCTTCCCTTGCCTTTGGAAAGGGGTCAGAGGTCAGATATAGACAAATGGCTTGGATATTGTTTTATGGTTTTGGAACCAAACATTATATAGCAAGTAATAACTCGTTAGTTGTAATGGATATTGTGTTCTAATACTTTTTTTTTAATATTTTTTTATATTTAGAAAGGTTGGGGTTACCTTGAAGTTTCTGTAGTTTTGTTTCACATCCAGTTTGCTTTGTCTTTGTTTCAGCTGAGAATCCCTGTGAACATTGGGGTATTTGCAGCCAGACTTGTATCCTTGATGCCAAAGCTGTCAACGGATATCGCTGTAATTGCATTAATGGATATCTGGAACCAGATAATTATACATGCAAACCATTGGGTGAGATATTTTCAAATTTATCTTCAAAGCTTTTGATCTCTCACCTCTGAGTAAAAATGTCCACAAAAAGTCTCATCTGCAATAGTTATATCTGTAATTAGCTTCACCTTTACAGTTTTGTCTGTAATTAGTCAAACATCAATACTGCAAAGCCTGTAATTAGTCTCATTGCTACACTATGTAATTAGTCTCATTGACATATAGTAATGGCTGTAATTAGTGTAATCTCAATACATTAATGTCTAATTAATCTCTACCATACTGTAGTCTGTAATTAGTTTTACTGCTATTCAATGTCTGTAATTAGTGTCCCTGCTATAGAGTAATGTCTGTAGTTAGTCTCAATGCCATACATTTATATATTTATCATCTCCATACAGTAATGCTCATCATTCTTTTGTGCCTTCAAATTACTGTTGAGCTGATCAGGGGCAATAATCAAACTTACTTCCAGCTCAGCAAGCAGTCAACTTCATGTTTATTACTCATCAGTAAATAAAGTTAAGTTCATTTTTTATCCTTTAATTTTTTTTTAATACAGAGAATTTTTCCCAGTTAAAAATTTTCTAGACATAAAACTCATTTTTTTATACCTCTAATTATTTGTTTATCTACAAAAATATTCGGTAAACATGTTTAAAAATTGTGCATATGTTTATAGATAATACTGCATTTTTTGGTGACCAAAATTGTCATTGTCAGATATGTAAAATTCAGGTTTATGTTTTTAAACATTAACTTAAATTATAACATTAGTTGCAGTTAAAATGAAGTGTTCTTAGCATCCTTGTAATGCAATGCTAATTACATTACAGTTAAAATGAAGTGTTCTTAGCATCCTTGTAATGCAATGCTAATTACATTACAGTTAAAATGAAGTGTACTTAGCATCCTTGTAATGCAATGCTAATTACATTACAGTTAAAATGAAGTGTACTTAGCATCCTTGTAATGCAATGCTAATTACATTACAGTTAAAATGAAGTGTACTTAGCATCCTTGTAATGCAATGCTAATTACATTACAGTTAAAATGAAGTGTTCTTAGCATCCTTGTAATGCAATGCTAATTACATTACAGTTAAAATGAAGTGTTCTTAGCATCCTTATAATGCAATGCTAATTACATTACAGTTAAAATGAAGTGTTCTTAGCATCCTTGTAATACAATGCTAATTACCATGGACTACAACTAAGTAAATCATGAATTAACTTTATCATATTGTAAATGTTCAAAATATACCGTCAAATCAGAAATGTTAATGGGAAAAAATTTCATGAACTGGGGATTAAGAGATAATTTTGGTGAATCAAATTTTATGGAGTCATAATATTAGCAACCCATTTGAAGTGGTGTTTTTCATGATGGATTCAATTATGTTGATTCTTGGCTTCAAACAATTAAATTAATTCCTTCATTAATATTTTTGGTTCAGTTGTACAGCATTTGTCTTATATTGTTAGTATGCAATTCATAGTTTATGTAAATATTAGTATTAATCATGTATCAAATTCATGCTTTATGTAAACACTCATTTATCAAAGTCATACATCATGTAAACATTTATATTGCTCCTATATCAAATTTCATACATTATGTAAACATTTATATTGATTGTATATCAGATACTTAATGTAAACATTTATATTGATCATATCATATTCATGCATGATGTAAACATTTATATTGTTCACATATCAAATTCATACATTATGCACACCTCTGTCTGCATGGGTTCGAGTCTCGGATTTGGTCAATGTGGGTATGTGAGAAGGCTTGCCAGTAGCTTCAAATGGGTTGGTGATTCTTTCTGGGGTTTTCCCCGGGTTCTTCCTTCATCATTAATACTGGCCGCCATCTATAGCCTATCATGTGCTGAAAAATGGCGTTAAACCCTACAACAATAACAATAACAATACTTTATGTAAAGATTTATATTGATCATATACCAAATTCATACTTTAGGTAAGCATTTATATTGATCATATACCAAATTCATACTTTTTATAAGTGTTCATACTAATCATATATTAAATTTTTGCATCATGAATTTGATAAATTTCTTGATTCATGCCAACTGTTGATTCATTCAATCATGGATATCTTTCAGAAAGTGACCCAGTATATGTAGTGTTTTCAAATCGACATGAGATTCGTCGAGTTGATGTCATGACCAATAGCTATGTGTCCCTAATTGCTGGCCTTCGCAACACAATTGCACTCGACTTCTACTACAATGAAAGCAAAGTCTCTCTGTTCTGGACAGATGTCATGGATGACAAAATATACCGTGGAACCATGATGGGAAATGGTATGAAGTGTTTCCACTTTCAGTCTGTTCATCAAGAAATAATTAAATAACTCATTAATAGCTTAGACTTACAATTAATACTTGTGTAGAAGTTAGAAATTAGATAGAGCAAGTTGCATAGATCCAGATTTGCTACTGTATAATGTGCTAGCAGATCTGGTTCTGTGCATTTAATTAGTTGAATGAATAAAAGAGACCCAGATCACATTATGTGATGGCAGATTAGGGTCTGTGTTGTCTGTGTTGTTTAGAGCTGAACCCATCTTTTATGCTAGTATATTTAGTTCTTGTACTAAAATTAGATTGATACAAATACCTAATACAGTGATGCCAAAATGCAAGGAGGCTATATTAGCTTCATTGGTAATGAGCTAGACTCCCAATTTATGGTCATGGATTCAGTACCTGCTTAGACCAGCTTAGGTCAGCTGCAATAGTGAGTCTTTGGGAATGGTACTCTACTCTCATTCCCTTGTCATGAAATAGAAAATAATGTCTTCAAAGACACCAACCAACCAACCACAGAATACAACCAGACCTCTTCATGGTAAAAATCTGATTAGGAAATTAAATGTTTAGTAATGTAGTTTGTTTGGTTGGTTAACTCATTTTAACACATTATTGGTTATTTACTGCCAAGTAAAATGGGATTTAATTTCCTTTCTGAAGGACACATTGACATTGACAGACCTGCCTTTCATTGGCAGGTATTAAAACCAAAGCAGTTTGAATATACCCAATACTCTACCAACTAAGATATCACAGCTTCTGCCAAAAAGGTAGCAAGGTATCCAGGGAAGTAGAGCACCATTAATGTAATCTTTAGTTTGGTGATTTATTTTACTCAAATTTGCAATGTATAATATTTGACTGAGTATATGTGCTAGTCTAGATGGAGAAAATTTATGAACAAAATTATTTTACTTCGGGTTTTCATAATTGTCACATGATATGATGCAATCTTTGGGTGACCAAATTGCTTTCAATCAAAATTTGTGACTTTGGCATTATCAGAAGATCCTTTGCTAATATATATATATATATATATATATATATATATATATATATATATATATATATATATATATATATATATATATATATGGTAATAAGAAAAAATTCATGATTTGTTTTTTTTTTATTAATATGCCTTTGATATTAAGTTCATTTTCTTGTGTTTTGAGAAACAAAATTTTAGTAATCCATATTATCTAATTAGTTTTGTATTTAGGTTACTGTGTAGTGACATCTGCATAGTTAGTTTTGTATTTAGGTCCCTGTGTATCAACATCTGTGTTTCCAGAATTTATGGCTTCTTTGGATTTACACTTGAAGGTTTTACAGCAGACATTATTTCTTTTTCCAGGAATAACTAACATCGAGACAGTGATTGACTCAGGACTGGCAACAACGGAGGGTCTTGCAGTGGACTGGGTTGGTGGCAACATTTACTGGGTTGAGAGCAATCTGGACCAAATTGAGGTAGCAAAATTGGATGGCTCCCTCCGGACAACTCTTGTAGCGGGAGATATGGTCAGCCCAAGGGCCATTGTAGTGGACCCCAGCCATGGGTACTGCCACATAAATCATTATTAGTCTCTTCACCATTGATACTTAATGCTTTACAGATGATCGTGATTATGTCCTATGTAATCCGTATGAACTTGATATTTGTCATTTCCAGCAAAAACTACAGCATAAACTCCAAAAATGTCTCAACAAGTTTGTGAAAGTCATATACAGGGAAGGTACACCAATAGTAGTTTATAGATGACATACAGAACTCTGTGGAACCCATACTAACATAAGAGTTATATGGTTAGATATAAATCAGTCTACACATCCTTGTACATAATAAAATAAAAATTTGGCTTTATTTCAGGATTTGGTCGCCAGAAACATGAACCATTTTACAACAAATGACCTCTAACCTTTTGAAGAGTCTTCATTGCATGAAAAATAAGCTTTGTGGTATATATGGTCAGTGTCTTGATTCTTGTACTAGATTGATTCCACAGATGTAATTGAGACTGATTTCATAGATGGAGTTGCATGTATACGCATGAAACATGATGGTTGATTTTTTTGTTTGTTTTGAGCCTTGCTTATTACTTTCTAAACCTGGGCATTGTGACTAATTGTAATCCATCCATCAAATATCATTTTATATTTTTGCACTAAAATTTATTTCTTTGTTAATATTTACAAATGGAAATTACAAATGGTTTTTGGTATTAGATTTTAGCATCTATATTCTTACAAGTTTTTGCAAGTGTGTTTTCAATGTTTCAATTGACTCATAGCTTTACTGGCAGAATCAATACAAATGAAATGTCATATGAATGCAAACAGAATGTGGTATGAATGCAAATGGAAATAAGAATGAATTTAAATGAAATACATAATGAATGCAAATGGAATTCAGAAAATGAATGTAAATGAAATTCAAAATGAATGCAAATGGAATGCTTAATGAGTGATGGAATGCCGAATGAGTGCAACTGAAATGCAGAATGAGTCATGGAATGTATAATTGGTGATGGAATGTAGTATGAGTGATTGAATTCAGTATGAGTGATGATGGAATGTAGAATGAGTGATGGAATGCAGTAAGAGTGATGGAATGTAGTTTGAGTGATGGAATTCAGTATGAGTGATGGAATACAGTATGAGTAATGGAATTCAGTATGAGTGATGGAATTCAGTAAGAGTGATGGAATTCAGTATGAGTGATTATGGAATTCAGTAAGAGTGATGGAATTCAGTATGAGTGATTATGGAATTCAGTATGGAATTCAGTAAGAGTGATGGAATTCAGTATGAGTGATTATGGAATTCAGTATGGAATTCAGTAAGAGTGATGATGGAATTCAGTATGGAATTCAGTAAGAGTGATGGAATTCAGTATGAGTGATGATGGAATTCAGTATGAGTGATGGAATGATGGAATTCAGTAAGAGTGATGGAATACAGTATGAGTAATGGAATTCAGTATGAGTGATGGAATACAGTATGAGTAATGGAATTCAGTATGAGTGATGGAATTCAGTAAGAGTGATGGAATTCAGTATGAGTGATTATGGAATTCAGTATGGAATTCAGTAAGAGTGATGGAATTCAGTATGAGTGATTATGGAATTCAGTATGGAATTCAGTAAGAGTGATGATGGAATTCAGTATGGAATTCAGTAAGAGTGATGGAATTCAGTATGAGTGATGATGGAATTCAGTATGAGTGATGGAATGATGGAATTCAGTAAGAGTGATGGAATGCAGTAAGAGTGATGGAATGTAGTAAGAGTGATGATGGAATTCAGTATGAGTGATGGAATGTACCGGGTATTATGAGTGATGGAATGTAGTATGAGTGATGGAATGTACCAGGTAGTATGTGATGGAATGTACCAGGTAGTAAGAGTGATGGAATGTAGTAAGAGTGATGATGGAGTTCAGTATGAGTGATGGAATGTACCGGGTATTATGAGTGATGGAATGTAGTATGAGTGATGGAATGTACCAGGTAGTATGTGATGGAATGTACCAGGTAGTATGAGTGATGGCATGTAATATGAGTGATGGAATGTAGTAAGAGTGATGATGGAATTCAATACGAGTGATGGAATGTACCGGGTAGTATGAGTGATGGAATATACCGGGTAGTATGAGTGATGATGGAATGTAGTATGAGTGATGGAATGCAGTATGAGTGATGGAATGTAGTATGAGTGATGGAATGTAGAATGAGTGATGGAATGCAGTATGAACATATTGGTCCTGATCTGACATCCAATATGTGGCTATCTTGCTCCTTTTAAAGACAAAGTCACCATCACATGAAATTGGTATCAGAGGAGTTTTTATGGTGTCTACTTAGTCCTAAATTAAAATTACTTAAGTCTAAAAAATAATAACAATGACTAACCCTCCATACGGCTACGATGGTAGCAATCTTGAAAATAGTGTTATCTGGACTTCAAAATGTATAGCTATGGGGTTTTCACAGAATAAACTTCTTACAATGCCTAGTTGATCCTGAATGAAAATTGTACTAGTCATATGGTTACCATACTAGTCCCATAGTTGCCATGGTTGCCATTACTAGTTGCATGGTTGCCATGGTTGCCATACTAGTCATATGGTTATCATTGTTGCCATACTAGTCATATGGTCGCCATAATAGTTACTTGGTTGCCGTGGTTGCCATACTAGTTATATGGTTGCTATGGTTACCATAATGGCTGTCATGATAATCTTGTTGTCATTACTCTCAATGAATGGATGATGACATGGTGCTTTGATGAAAAATATTTTTGATAATGTCTACTCAGTCTAAAATGAAAATGTTGCCAATTTTGTATACAGCATGTCTATCAAAGCATCTAATTTGAAAATCTGGTTATAGGTGAGATAGTTTCAGCACTCAGCAGTTAAAAGGAAGAAATGGTATTATCTTGAATTCCTTTAATTTTGTTAAGCCCAGTAGACCATTTCCTTCAATAGCATCTTTCTTGTGCTCTTAAAATTTGTTTAATTTATAATTGATACGTTACTGTAATATATTTTAGGGCCTTATTCTGGACAGATTGGGATGGACTAAATCCCCGGATCGAGGGCTGTTCTATGAGCGGGGAGGGACGGAGGGACATTTATAGAATTCAACCCAAGGAAGGAGGTGGATGGCCAAATGGTCTGACATTGGATTATGATTTCAGCAGATTATATTGGATTGATGCCAGGTGACTATGCAGGCCATTATGTTAATCAGACCTATTTAAAATGAAGACAAAAAAACATTGAGAAAAAGATCTTAAATCAGGTTTTAAGCAGTTAAAAGTCAAGGCAGTAAATGCAAATTATCATTTTGAAGAAAAAAATAATTTTTTCATATGTGTCATTATGCATGTAGTCTTTAAATAATAATAATAATAATAATAATAATAATAATAATAATAATAGTAATATGTATGGCATATTGTATTAGCAATGTATTAGCAAAGCTCAAATATTGTTACCTGAGTATTTGTTTATCTTGCGGTCTTTTTTTCTAGGTAATTCAGTATTGTTGTTGTGTTTATGCACATTGTTATTTGTCAGTAACACTAAAAAATACACATGCACACACACAATCATTCAAATTTTGATTTAAAAAATCACCAAATGTATGGATATTACAAGAGCAGAACATGTATTCTTCCATTTGGTTCACTATTTTCATTTATCAGATTCTTCTGCATTTTATTTCCCTTTTTTAAAAACATTTTTCAGATCAGAGTCAGTTCATTCAATCAAGTATGATGGCTCTGACTATCGACTTATTCTGAAGGATCACAAAGACATGTCCCACCCTTTTGCCATTTCTTTGTTTGGTATTCATTTCTATTGGACAGACTGGAGCACTAATTCTGTTGTAAGGGTGAGTACATGGCTGTTTAGATATTTAAACCCGCCAATATAGTTTAAACACATATTTTGACCAGATTAATGTCCTCAGCTAGAAGTTACCACAAGTTCAGAAGTTTAAATTAATTTAAATTGTTTTTAATACATTTCAAGTATTTCTGCTTTACCAAATTCTCCCCACTAGCTGATGAATAAAAACTTTCTAAAAACATTGTGCACTTACATGAACCATTCCTGCCCATTTCCTAATATTTGAAGAAGACTTGAATTACCTCATGACTGGTATAGTGTTCAAATAGTTTTTATAGTCCAGAATACTAATAACAATAGGAAACCTTTAGATCTTATTCAAATTGGTATTTTACAAAAGCATGTTATATAATAAAGATTTTTTATGTAATAAAGAATTTGTTATATAATGAAGAATATGTTATATAATAAAGCATGTTATATAATAAAGAATATGTTATATAATAATAAAGAATATGTTATATAATAATAAAGAATATGTTATATAATAATAAAGAATATGTTATATAATAAAGAATATGTTATATAATAATAAAGAATAGGTTATATAATAAAGAATATGTTATATAATAAAGAATATGTTATATAATTAAGAATATGTTATATAATTAAGAATATGTTATATAATAAAGAATATGTTATATAATAATAAAGAATATGTTATATAATAATAAAGAATATGTTATATAATAAAGAATATGTTATATAATAAAGAATATGTTATATAATAAAGAATATGTTATATAATAATAAAGAATATGTTATATAATAAAGAATATGTTATATAATAAAGAATATGTTATATAATAATAAAAAATATGTTATATAATAAAGAATATGTTATATAATAATAAAGAATATGTTATATAATAAAGAATATGTTATATAATAATAAAGAATATGTTATATAATAATAAAGAATATGTTATATAATAATAAAGAATATGTTATATAATAAAGAATATGTTATATAATAAAGAATATGTTATATAATAATAAAGAATATGTTATATAATAAAGAATATGTTATATAATAATAAAGAATATGTTATATAATAAAGAATATGTTATATAATAAAGAATATGTTATATAATAGTAAAGAATATGTTATATAATAATAAAGAATATGTTATATAATAATAAAGAATATGTTATATAATAAAGAATATGTTATATAATAAAGAATATGTTATATAATAATAAAGAATATGTTACATAATAAAGAATATGTTATATAATAAAGAATATAATATATTATAATAAAGAATATGTTATATAATAATAAAGAATATGTTATATAATAAAGAATATGTTATATAATAAAGAATATGTTATATAATAAAGAATATGTTATATAATAATAAAGAATATGTTATATAATAATAAAGAATATGTTATATAATAAAGAATATGTTATATAATAATAAAGAATATGTTATATAATAAAGAATATGTTATATAATAATAAAGAATATGTTATATAATAAAGAATATGTTATATAATAAAGAATATGTTAGATAATAAAGAATATGTTATATAATAAAGAATATGTTATATAATAATAAAGAATATGTTATATAATAAAGAATATGTTATATAATAATAAAGAATATGTTATATAATAAAGAATATGTTATATAATAAAGAATATGTTATATAATAATAAAGAATATGTTATATAATAATAAAGAATATGTTATATAATAAAGAATATGTTATATTATAATAAAGAATATGTTATATAATAATAAAGAATATGTTATATAATAATAAAGAATATGTTATATAATAATAAAGAATATGTTATATAATAAAGAATATGTTATATAATAATAAAGAATATGTTATATAATAATAAAGAATATGTTATATAATAAAGAATATGTTATATAATAAAGAATATGTTATATAATAAAGAATATGTTATATAATAATAAAGAATATGTTATATAATAATAAAGAATATGTAATATAATAAAGAATATGTTATATAATAATAAAGAATATGTTATATAATAAAGAATATGTTATATAATAAAGAATATGTTATATAATAATAAAGAATATGTTATATAATAATAAAGAATATGTTATATAATAAAGAATATGTTATATAATAAAGAATATGTTATATAATAAAGAATATGTTATATAATAATAAAGAATATGTTATATAATAAAGAATATGTTATATAATAATAAAGAATATGTTATATAATAATAAAGAATATGTTATATAATAAAGAATATGTTATATAATAATAAAGAATATGTTATATAATAAAGAATATGTTATATAATAATAAAGAATATGTTATATAATAATAAAGAATATGTTATATAATAAAGAATATGTTATATAATAATAAAGAATATGTTATATAATAAAGAATATGTTATATAATAATAAAGAATATGTTATATAATAAAGAATATGTTATATAATAATAAAGAATATGTTATATAATAAAGAATATGTTATATAATAAAGAATATGTTATATAATTAAGAATATGTTATATAATAAAGAATATGTTATATAATAAAGAATATGTTATATAATAATAAAGAATATGTTATATAATAATAAAGAATATGTTATATAATAATAAAGAATATATTATATAATAAAGAATATGTTATATAATAAAGAATATGTTATATAATAATAAAGAATATGTTATATAATAAAGAATATGTTATATAATAATAAAGAATATGTTATATAATAAAGAATATGTTATATAATAAAGAATATGTTATATAATAGTAAAGAATATGTTATATAATAATAAAGAATATGTTATATAATAAAGAATATGTTATATAATAAAGAATATGTTATATAATAATAAAGAATATGTTATATAATAAAGAATATGTGATATAATAAAGAATATGTGATATAATAAAGAATATGTTATATAATAATAAAGAATATGTTATATAATAATAAAGAATATGTTATATAATAAAGAATATGTTATATAATAAAGAATATGTTATATAATAAAGAATATGTTATATAATAATAAAGAATATGTTATATAATAAAGAATATGTTATATAATAATAAAGAATATGTTATATAATAAAGAATATGTTATATAATAAAGAATATGTTATATAATAATAAAGAATATGTTATATAATAATAAAGAATATGTTATATAATAAAGAATATGTTATATAATAATAAAGAATATGTTATATAATAAAGAATATGTTATATAATAATAAAGAATATGTTATATAATAATAAAGAATATGTTATATAATAAATAATATGTTATATAATAAAGAATATGTTATATAATAAAGCATGTTATATAATAAAGAATATGTTATATAATAAAGAATATGTTATATAATAAAGAATATGTTATATAATAATAAAGAATATGTTATACAATAAAGAATATGTTATATAATAAAGAATATGTTATATAATAAAGAATATGTTATATAATAAAGAATATGTTATATAATAATAAAGAATATGTTATACAATAAAGAATTTTTTATTTAATAAAAAATATGTTATATAATGAAGAATATGTTATATAATAAAGCATGTTATATAATAAAGCATATGTTATATAATAAAGAATGTGCTATATAATAAAGCATGTTATATAATAAAGCATATGTTATATAATAAAACATATGTTATGTAATAAAGAATATGTTATATAATAAAGAATATGTTATATAATAAAGAATATGTTATATAATAAAGAATATGTTATATTGGGGGTAATTTTAGTGAGGGAGTGCTGTACATATTTCTACTGGAACATTAAATTTGTATTTTCTTAAACATCTTCGCAGGCAAACAAATTCACTGGTGGTGATATTAAGACAATACAGCAAACAGTCACGCAACCTTTCGACTTGCAAGTTGTTCACCCACTTCGTCAGCCCCGCTCTCATAATCCTTGTGGAAAGAATAACGGTAACTGCTCACACCTTTGTCTTCTGAGTTATAATGGGACAGTCGGATGTCACTGTCCACACCAGAAAAAACTAGATCCAAAAGACAATAAGACCTGCATAGGTAAGTAATTTTAGCTTTTAATTTAGTGATTGATCATAGCGATATTACAGTAATCCCCCTCTCATATGGCCACCCCTTCTGCACTGGGAAAGTGACCTTATAAGACGCATGGCCTTTCCAGAGGGGGACTAAATTTATTATAAGAAGTATATGTAATGTACATATTAAGAAAGCTACATACTTCAAAGCATTTAATATCTTCGTTTAAAAGTAACATTAATCATTAAAAGGTTCTTCTTGTAATAATAGCAAACTTATTTCAACTAAATATATGTTAATAGTTCTTTTTCTTGGCGTAAGCATGATATGCGAACAGGTATTGGTGTCATGCACATTGCAAATGCATTCAAAAACGTCATTTAAATCAAGGTACATACATAATTATCTTTCTATTTGTTCCATTTTTCCAATGCTGCTGAGTAACTTTCTTATCGGTTATGACTTTGTTTATTCGAGTCATTTCAACATAAACTTGTTTTTTCGAGTGTTTTCTACATAAAATTGTGCAGCAAGTCCCCCCTCCCCTGATGTTGTTGAGTAGAATAACCGATTTTCTTCTAAAATAATGTCTCCATTAACGTGATGACATGTTAATGTTTGGTAATGATTTATTTGGTTGTTGCTAACTGTATGCAATTTAGTTATGCAGATAAAACATGTGTCAAATAGATGAAATGCAGTCTTTGTAAAGGAAGCCATAATTGTGTTGTCACATGATTTTTCAGTCTTTGTCTGGTACCCTGTTTTCTTCAAGGTTTTGTATGTGTGTGTGCCAATGCATGCAATCTATTTTTAGCATATGCTGACCCTGTTAATATATTAACAATTATGTCTGGTTATAATCATCAAAGAAAAGAACTCGACATAGTTATTAAGCCACAAACACTATTATAACATTATTGAGCCCATTTCCTGTAAACATCGACTTTTATAGATAATGATATAGTCAACACTTCTAACGGAAACTTGACACTGGGAGACATGTATTGATGATAGTGATAATCAATTGCTTACCTTATGTCAAGATTTGAATTAATCATTGGTTCTGGATACATTTGAAGAAACAAAACTGGCTGCTCATGAGGGGGACGTTTTACCATTTTTTGTACTAAAATGCTGGCCGCTGGTCAAGTTAGAGGGGTGGCTATTTCTTGAGGGGTACTTTTGAATACAAACTCGTCGGTGCCAAGAGATTCTGGCTGTAATAAGCGGGTGGCCGCTGGTCAAGGGGGCTGTTCAAGAGGGTGACTACTGTATATGTAATTTTCCTGGAAGTTGATCTTGGATTATGGACTATTATTAATGATAATATCTGCAATTTTAATTGTTGTGGAGACTATTTTAAATTTGTAAACTTTTTCAGTATTACATAAAATTTCTGAATGTCAAGCATGTTTTTGTCAACATGCTAATGTTTGACTCTTAATCAAAATAATGAGATTTATTGGACAACTTTTATAATATGAATCCAGGTACACTAATTACCGCATATATTTATCTGGCAACAATTAAGCCCCACATAGGCTTATCTGGCAGCAATTAAGCCCCACATAGGTTTATCTGGCAGCAATTAAACCCCACATAGGTTTATCTGGCAGCAATTAAGCCCCACATAGGCTTATCTGGCAGCAATTAAATCCCACATAGGCTTATCTGGCAGCAATTAAACCCCACATAGGCTTATCTGGCAGCAATTAAATCCCACATAGGCTTATCTGGCAGCAATTAAACCCCACATAGGTTTATCTGGCAGCAATTAAACCCCACATAGGCTTATCTGGCAGCAATTAAACCCCACAATGGCTTATCTGGCAGCAATTAAGCCCCACATAGGCTTATCTGGCAGCAATTAAACCCCACATAGGCTTATCTGGCAGCAATTATACCCCACATAGGTTTATCTGGCAGCAGTTAAACCCCACATAGGCTTATCTGGCAGCAATTAAACCCCACATAGGCTTATCTGGCAGCAATTAAACCCCACATAGGTTTATCTGGCAGCAATTAAACCAGCCACATTACACTACAATTACTTCTGCATAGCCATTTCACTGAAGAATGTGGTCAGCATATTTGACAATCTTGTTTCAAAATTTCTTGTAATTTTCCATTTTTTAAAAAACATTTTAATGTATTATTTTCTTATTATGACTTCATTTTGGTCTGTGATGTCTTTAGATCTATCGTATCATTAATAATAAATGTATTCAAGGACTAAATTTCTGTCAATTATTCTTGTGATTTGGGTCTTTTTTTTATCCAGATGCATGGAAAGTACCTTGAGGAGTTGCACTGATATACTTTTTACTTATAATAAATATTCTTTTTTTGTGGACTAATACTCAGAACTTTATAAATGCCTTCATATTTACTGCATGTCATTAATGTCTTGAATATACAGAAATCAATGTAATCATAATGTTTGGGTATTCTCTGGCGACATTTGCATCATATGTACATAAATCATCAAGACTGTAATCATAATGTTTTGGTATTCTCTGGCAACATTTGGGTCATATGCGCGTAAATCATCAAGGGCACTACGTCTTTACAATACTGGCTGACATAGTTTCTCACACTAAATGGAAAACTAACACCACAGGTGTAGCAAGAACATATTCTGTCCAAAGTGAACACTGAAATAATATGGTGTAAGCATTGTCTAAATGACAAGCAATGGTACAAGCAATAATACAGCCAACATTTAACTTGTTGGGCAAATCATGACTAAAATGACTTTGATTTTCTGAATGACATTTTTGTTAACTACGATACATTTCATTGGCACGTAAATAATCGTAGTAGCAGGAATGTAATAATTTGTTTTAAATGTCTGGATATTTGTATTAAAGATGGTACATTATCATGTCTGGATATTTGTATTAAAGATGGTACATTTTCATGTCTGGATATTTGTATTAATGAAGGTACATTCACTGTCTGGATATTAATATTAATTATTGTACATTTAATGTCTTGATATTAACATTGTTGATGATACATACAAAGTCAGGATATTTGTATTAATGATGGTCCATGTAATGAATGATGGAACATTCTGTGTCTGAATAATTACATTAATGATGGTACATTCAATGTCTGGATATTTATAATAATGATGATTCATTCATTGCCTGATAATCACAATAATGATGGCACATTCACTGTCTGTATAGATACATTACTGATGGTACATTCAATGTCTGGATAATTACATAAATGATAAAACATTCAGTGTCAGTATAGATACATAAATGATAAAACATTCAGTGTCTGGATAATTACGTTACTGATGGTACATTCAATGTTTGGATAATTTAATTAATGATGGTACATTGATGTCTGATACATTTATTAGAAGTAATTGTAAGATGTATTTAATTAACAGTCATGTCCAGCTATATAAATATTGACCTGACCAGCCATTGTCATGTCCAGCTGTATAAATATTGACCTGACCAGCCATTGTCATGTCCAGCTGTATAAATATTGACCTGACCAGCCATTGCATAATGCTACGTGTCATGCTCATTACTACTAACAAATTTCATAGACTCAGATTTGCTGGCATATGCCTGTGAGACCTGAATCTGTGCAGTGTGTTGTTGGACTAAACTAATAGTGAACCTATAGTACACTGTACTTAAAAGACTGTACAGTTAAATTCATATTTTTCTTTCTTACAGATGATAATAAGTTTCTCCTATTTGTTCGAAGTGCTGAAGTTCGAGGTGTTGATTTAGAAAATGCCCATTACAACGTCATCCCAGTCATAACTATTCCTCACGTGGATAACCCATCCAGCATTGACTTTGACCAGTCGGACGGCTTGTATTGGGCAGATACTGGGCTCAATGTGATCAACAGAGCAAATGTGAATGGTTCTGATGTAGAGACCATAATAGATTCAGGTATATACTGTTCATTATATTTGTAGTTTACTGTACTTTTGACTTTCTACAGTTGGTGTTTTATTCAAAATATTTATACATTATGATTTGTATGTGTGTGTCACTAATTCTGATGAAGATCTGTGTGCCGCATTGATCTATATGTCAAGTTTATCTGTTTGAGAATGGGGCTATATATTTAGAAAACATTTGTCAAATCCAAATATCAATCAAGTTTGAGTTATGGTTCCTGTTTAATATGGCAGTTCTCCCTTGTATCATAAATGTTGTTCCCAGTAACAGCAGCAAAACAACAATAATAAAAATAAAAACAATAAATATTATCATTATTATTATTATTATTATTATTATTATTATTATTATTATTATTATTAAGGCCTAATATTAAGAAAACTTTGTTCTAGACATTTGAATTTGAATGAACAATGACTACCGTATGTTTGGCCGATAAGTCGATGCGGAGTATAAGTAGAATTCACCAATTCGACATATTTTCAATCCTTCGTCCATATAAGTCGATTTGGAGTATCCCCTATGAAATGATCATGAATAATTCATGAACTGGCATGAACTGTTCTTGAACGGTTCACGAACCATCCATGAAAATTCATCTAAAGGTTCATGAACCATTCATGACCAAACGTGCATGAACTGAAAATGGTTATTTCATGAAATTATGAGTTCATGAATGTTTATGAACCAATACATCACAACTGTTCTTGAACAGTTCATGAATATTCATGAACTGTTAATAAAAGTCAAATTGGTTCATCATTCATGAACATATTCATGAACTATGATGAACAAATTTTCACTTGAATGATTCATGTCCTCAAACAATTCCTATTTGCAAATAGTTGATTATCTGACAAACTCACAAACAACTATTTCATCCTGAATCATCACCTTAAATGTGGGGGTTATAAAACAGTAAAAATAAAATGCAATATATTATCTATCAAAACAGTATTTAATTTTAAATAAATTTTTAATATTTAACAAAGAACATGAATTGTAAATTGGCAAGCTATATTCTTTTTTTAAATATTTGGATCTTTAACATTTCTGCAGCATTCACTATTTAATGTCTCTTCCACCTTGCCCATAGAACCATCCAGTTTTCAAATTTTCCTCCATAGCTCACAAACTTCATCCTCTAATAATTTTACTTTTCTGCTGTCTGATCTGAAAGATAAAGTTAGTTAATTACAGATAACCTATGAGTAACTTTTGTCTTGAGCTTTTACTAGCACATTATTTCTGTACACCATTTTATTTACTGGAATTATTATGATCCAACCGAAAACTATTTCATCCCTTACACTAAGTCTTAACACAACATTTAAGCATTCATATTGGAAAATTTTGTCACTGTTAGTTTTAATATTTTAACTGAAGTTGGAGTCATGTTTTAATCAATAGAATATGATATACTGTTTTGACAACATCGTTACACTAAATATCCTTATATTATTTCATTATATTATTTCATGCTTTCAAAGCGTTTTGCTATTTTCTATTGATAAAACGTCAGACTTGTTTCACATAGGTCCTTAGTATGCATCCACTCCAACTTCACATGTTGCTTATATCTGCTTCCGGTTTCATCCCGTTGTCATTATTGTGTATAATTTGACACATTAACTATTTCAGTTTTCGTTTTAAATTACCAAATTACATCAGATCATAGAAATAGTAATGTCAGGAAAAAGAAAACAATATCGATACCAGGTCTAGTATCGAGATCGAAAAGGGGGTGGGGTGTTTAGTGTTTTTCAAACTTCGAAGAGCACGTTTAAATCAGGTCTGAATAAAATCATGTGTCATTAGTTTGGTTCAAACTAATATGATATAAAAGCCAATAAAATATATATTTATATAACTTTCACTGAAATAAACACAAAAGACCAAGAAAAAATTACCGTAATTTTAATGATCCTAGCTAGGTACGCTTTTCCGCTTAATTTTGCTAAGCGATTTTGCTCTCACCGAATCATTTCCTTCATAATCGCTTCTCAGCACTTCTACTTATTTAAGAAAATGTTATTGAAAATATTCTCATCTATCTATTCTATGGGAATCCACAGTGTTTTGTTTGAGGTTTTAACATGTTAGAGTCGACGACGTGCTTTTTTGTTAGTGGGGAAAAGTCTGCTCAGCAGCTGAAATCTCGCACATATATTAACCAATCACATCACTTCTTATTTCACAATCATCTAATCAGGACAATCGTTGTTTACAATTTTCGGTTTTTATGGCACATTGGCAACCAGCGACCAACTCAATATAATAAATTATGCAGTTTATTACAGTAATGGCCAAAAACATTAGAACAAAGTAATTTAAAGCTTTTATAGCAAATACATTTTGTTCATGCTGTCCAGACAATATTTTCCCATATTAATACAGAACTATTCAGGTTAAGAACACAATTATGAACATTTTAAAAATGAAAAAAATATTCACATTTATTTATATTCAATAATATTGTGAGAAGTTTGTATCATGAATTTTCATGAACATTTTATGAATATAATTATATAAAACTTTCATATACATTTTTTAATAATTTCTTGCTGGTGCATCAAAGTACTTAAATTGTTCATCAACCAAATTTTTTAGGACTTAAAAGATGTTAAAATAGTTCATAAAACTTCATCAGTGTGTTCATGAACTTTAAGTACGCGATTCATCAAAGTTCTTGAAGTGTTCTTGAACTTAGTTCATGAACGTTAACGAACATTCATGAACAGTTCATGATTGTTCATGAAGTCATGAATTTGTTTTCGTATGGGATAAGATGAGGCCAGGTCAATATCTTAGCTTCATATTTTACACTAGTAATGGTATCATTGTATGATATTCCATATTACTGGCAATCGTGAAATTGCATAACCGATGCTAACAAGTTTGTGATTTTACTTCTGAACAAATCACTGCTATATTCTGTTATCAATTGACACAGCTAAATAAACAGTCCATGCTTGTTTTATTATAATTGAAAGCACATCCATGTTGTAGTTCATTTTATTACCTGTAGTTACGAACATTATATAAACTTTCAATGACACAATCCATATATAAGTCTATTTGGAGTATAAGTCGAAGCCCCAACTTTCAATTAAAAAAGTATTAACTTATAGGCCGAAAAATACAGTATTGTTGAGAATTTCCATTGCACATTAAAATATATTTTCTCCAGTTGTACTTTAAATAGATTGGGTATCCATGAGGTAATAATATGGATGCAGTATTTGTGTCAAACTAGATAAGATAAATGTTGGGTTAGCAAACATTCATGAAATTTGTACAAATTTGCAAAAAGAAAGAAAATTTCAAATTTTGAGATGGCTTTCCATACAATTTCTGTGCTGGGTTAATTGACATGTACAGGAATTAAAATTCACTTCAGTGTATTTGTCAACACGTAAACCACAGACTTGGAACTTAAACAACATTAAATTTTGAAAATAATGGTAGATATCTTTTCAAAGTCACACAACCTGTTGGGGTAATTTTAAATTAATTATTGAGCACTACTTGTTATGAGTGATTTGTAATATGTTTTCTGTTATCAAATCTTACCCTGACTTCCATGTAATTTTAAACATCATTGAATATTTAGGGGGAGGTCTTAAATTTGTAAAACAAAACATTTATATCAAGTAGAACCAGTAACGAAATGTAACAGTAGTATGTATCTGGTGATTTGCAGATTGCATTATAGAGCACAGGAAGAAATTGTATTAAAATAAAGTTGCAAAAGATGTAACTTATATTCATCGATTATAGGTTTGTTGCACCCCGAGGGTCTTGCTATTGACTGGATATCAGGCAACATTTACTTTTCTTCATACGATGACAAGTCTGCATCAATATCTGTGGCAACATTGAATGGAGCTTTCAGGACCGAGATTATCAAGGCGGAGACGTTCTCGATTGCCCAGCCCCATTCCTTGGCAGTTCATCCAACTAAAGGGTAAATATGTTTGCCCTGTACTTTTGAATAAGAAAACCCCAAAATTCTTGGATTATGTTGATACCCTCTGTCTGTCGATCCATCTATCTGTCTTATTACACATCTGTCCATCAGTCTTATTACCACATGTTCTGAAGTTGTGGAGATTATAATACTCTTTGTCTGTCCTTCCATATGTCTGTCTTAATATACATCTGTCCATAAGTCTCCTAAACTTGTGGAGATTGTGATACCCTCTGTCCATCCATCTGTATGTTTGCCTTAATACTGTATCTGTCTGTTGGACTTTTTCCCACATCTTCTAACCCTTTACCACATGTAAGCACCTTTGGATGCCTGCTCCCTCATTATTATAACACTGACTATGGGACATAGCCATTTTGAGTGGGTTTTTGTAGCACCACCTTCAGGGAAAACCCTTTATTAGATACAGCATTCATTGTTGTGAATGACCACTATGTCTATAAAAGTCTAAAATCTGGACACAAAATCGGATTCCAACCACAGGCAAATTTTGGGTGAAGAAAGAAGAAAAAAAACGGTAAAAAAAATTAGATTTTTCTCTCTGTATTTTGTAGTACAACTAAAACATCCAGATTATTTGGTATCATTGTAGAGCTAAATCTGTCTACCTTTCTATAATACTATAATACCACCCACTTTAGTGTATCATGCATGACCTTGATGCTACAGAGCTTGGGAGTAGGCCACTCCCTCCTGCCCTGTAAACATGGCGCCAGGGGTTAATATGTTAATAGTTAAGAGGCAGGTCTATGTGTACTGAGTCGAATATGTAAAAGGTGTTCTATTTATAGTGCATTGCACTGGATAACTTTGCTACATGTATGTCAGAGGGCTAAAAAGCCGTACACTCTATGAGGTAAAGGGTTCAGCTTGTGGGGATTATGATACCCTCTACCTGTCCTTCCGTCTGTCTTATTACTCATCTTCTGTCCATAATTCTTCTAAACTTGTGGAGATTATGATAACATTTGCCTTTCCTTCCATCTGTTGGTCTTAACACACGTATGTCCCCATCATTCTTATCTTCTAGCTTGTAGATATTGAGTCTGTCCATCCATCTGATGGTCATGTGACCAGATTGGTGTTCATCGGTCCTTTAACCACATTGTGGTAAATGTTGTTAATATGTTTCAGGATTCAGATATATTGATTTGAGATTATTGCCATATCACAGGATTCATGTCTGTTAATTTGAGATTATTGCCATACCATAATCCAAGATTAAGCTCTATTGATTTGAGATTGTTGCCATATTAGAGAATTCAAATCTATTGATTTGAGATTATTGCCATATCACATGATTCAGCTCTATTGATTTGAGATTATTGCCATATCACATGATTTAGCTCAGTTGATTTGAGATTATTGCCATATTACAGGGTTCAGCTCAGTTGATTTGAGATTATTACCATATTACAAGATTCAGCGCAATTGATTTGAGATTATTACCATATGACAGGCTTCAGCTCTATGATTTGAGATTATTGCCATATTACAGGATTCAGCTCTATTGATTTGAGATTATTGCCATATTACAGGCTTCAGCTCTATTGATTTGAGATTATTACCATATTACAGGATTCAGCTCTATTGATTTGAGATTATTACCATATGACAGGCTTCAGCTCTGTGATTTGAGATTATTACCATATTACAGGATTCAGCTCTATTGATTTGAGATTATTACCATATCAAAGGATTCAGCTCTACGATTTAAGATTATTGCCATATTACAGGATTAGCTCTGATTTGAGATTATTGCCATATTACATGATTTAGTTAAATTGATTTGAGATTATTGCCATATCACATGATTTAGCTCAGTTGATTCGAGATTATTGCCATATTACAGGGTTTGTTATGGACCTAGGCTAACATTTAACATGTTTATCCCAATTTGTAGGTTTTAAATTTTGGCTAGTTACATTGTAGTGATTGCAGATGTATGATATGATGATAAAATGATCCATTTTGGTGCTATTTTGTGTTTATAATTTCACAATAAAAGCATTAAACCATTAAAGTCAACAGCAAAAACTACTTTCTATGTAAAACTACTCAACTGCTAAAAGTACTTACTGCATGGTATTTTTTTGCCTTCAATTATTTTCCCCCTTGCAATTCAGGTTTCTGTTTTGGGCAGACAAAATGAACAAAACTAAACTATTCAAGTCCTACATGGATGGAAGCCAACCAGATATATTTGTTGATGGCCTCACCAATCCTAAAAGTAAGTAAAGTGATGATGCTCAGACTACATTCCATAAAATCATCAAGCTATCAGTTTCATCTAGGCAATTCTATATACCATTATTCATATATAAACCCAGTTAAACTGTAACATAGACCCATATATGCCTTTGCATAATGCTCTGGCAGATTAGGGTCTATGTTCTTTGTTCTACTAATTAGTCCAATCAAGGTGAATAGCCCTAGATCTACTGGCACATTATGTAATAGCAGATCTGAGTCTTATGTAATTTGCAACGAATCAGACGTATGTACATTCATTATATGGTTTCTTTCTTGATTTGGATCATTGGTCAACACGCTGGACTGGACAATAATGGCAGTGAATTTAACTTGTTTTTTTTTAACAAATCATGTAATATATCCACTCACCACTAACTGTTTCTTATTTTTGTCAGATTTTGTACTTGTTAATTATTGCACCGATCAAACAGTTTAATTTTTACTTATTAATTGATCCGAATGATAGCTGTACAAATAGATTTTGAATTTACGGGATTCTCACCCTTGAAGTAGAAATGATGACTAAAAACATGCATGTAATAATAACATTTCATTTTTTAAAACGTAGGTCTTGCTGTAGACATGAAAGAAAACCTACTGATTTTTATTGATGATAATATCATCAAGAAGTGCAGCATTGATAAGCTGAACTGCAGCCAAATTAACACCAGTGTAACAACATTCATGCCAATGGCAGTGGCAGTCCATGATGATTATCTTTATGTATCCACCAGCCCGGAACAATCCAATATCGACTCCATCATTCGTTTCAATCGTGATGGTACAGGAAACAAGACCTTGCGAAGCCAAACCCCAGCGATAAAAGCATTGCGTGTGTATGATAAGGAATGGAGAAAGAACGGTAACTAGAATAAGAATTACAAAATTGATCTTTCACAATAATGATGTTTAATGAAGCTTTTTGAAGTACATCATGTGATAGGTTATATTGCAATTTTTAGAGGTATTTTACAGGTTATCTTCTATGGTAAGATCAGAGAACCAGGCTCATCAATCTTTTTAAAAAGCATAAGTGGACTTGTTATCAGAGAAAGATATTTTTTTTTTTTACAAAATAGGGGTGGGCTTAACAATATGACTTGCCATCAAGCATGGGTTTAACAACAAACATGGGTTTATCATCAGGCGTGGTCTTATAGTCAAACATGGGTTTATCATCAGGCGTGGTCTTATAGTCAAACATGGGTTTATCGTCAGGCGTGGTCTTATAGTCAAACATGGGTTTATCATCAGGCGTGGTCTTATAGTCAAACATGGGTTTATCATCAGGCGTGGTCTTATAGTCAAACATGGGTTTATCATCAGGCGTGGTCTTATAGTCAAACATCGGTTTATCATCAGGCGTGGTCTTATAGTCAAACATGGGTTTATCATCAGGCGTGGTCTTATAGTCAAACATCGGTTTATCATCAGGCGTGGTCTTATAGTCAAACATGGGTTTATCATCAGGCGTGGTCTTATAGTCAAACATGGGTTTATCATCAGGCATGGTCTTATAGTCAAACATGGGTTTATCATCAGAGTTGGTCTTATAGTCAAACATGGGTTTATCATCAGGCATGGTCTTATAGTCAAACATGGGTTTATCATCAGGCATGGTCTTATAATAAAACATGGGTTTATCATCAGGCGTGGTCTTATAATAAAACATGGGTTTATCATCAGGCATGGACTTGACAATATTGACTTGTCATCAACAATAGTCTTGTCTTAAAGAATAGGCCTGTTATCAGATATAGGCTTAACACCAAACATGATTATCATTAGGCGTACGTTTATCATCAAGCTTGTGTTTATATGAGCCTTTCCATATTTTGTCAGTCGATACTCCATACATGCACCGTAGGAAGTATATAGGCATAATAGTTGAGTACATTTATGTACTGACACAAATGGTGGTTCAAATGCAAAGTTGTGAATGCATGCAACTTGGCAATGCCGTTTGTTTTTATAGGAATACATCAGGAAGAGAGACTCTGGAGTTTGTGGGGTTGTGCAGAGTGTCCAACACCTGTATGTGGAGTTGCAAGGGCTGATACAAGGTGTATGGGGGATACATAACCAAAACTTTATAAGTCTAATCCCGAGGATTGCCATGGTAACAAACATCAGCCAATACTCCATACATGGCCATGGGAAACGTGTATTAAGTATATGGCCTAATAGTTAAGTATAATAAAGTACTGAATGCATGAAGAACAGTACTGGAACAGTATGCTATGCAAAAAATGCCCCAAATGACATGGTGGATGGAGGGGAGGCAGGTGGTTCTTTCCTGTTAATTTATGTGCAGCATCAGCACTGAAAATTTGCTGATGATGCATAAATCAACAGTACATAAACACAGGCCCCATCAAACCATGTGTTTATATGTGACTATCATACATTTATAATGATACATGAAACAACAGTACATAAACACAGGCCTCTTCAAACCATTTGTTTATGTGTGACTGTCATACATTTATACTGATTGATACAACAGTACATAAACACAGGCCTCTTCAAACCATGTGTTTATGTGTGACTGTCATACATTTATCATGATTGATACAACAGTACATAAACACAGGCCTCTTCAAACCATTTGTTTATGTGTGTCTGTCATACATTTATCATGATTGATACAACAGTACATAAACACAGGCCTCTTCAAACCATGTGTTTATGTGTGACTGTCATACATTTATCATGATTGATACAACAGTACATAAACACAGGCCTCTTCAAACCATGTGTTTATGTGTGACTGTCATACATTTATCATGATTGATACAACAGTACATAAACACAGGCCTCTTCAAACCATGTGTTTATATGTGACTGTCATACATTTATACTGATACATGATACAACAGTACATAAACACAGGCCTCTTCAAACCATGTGTTTATGTGTGACTGTCATACATTTATCATGATTGATACAACAGTACATAAACACAGGCCTCTTCAAACCATGTGTTTATGTGTGACTGTCATACATTTATCATGATTGATACAACAGTACATAAACACAGGCCTCTTCAAACCATGTGTTTATGTGTGTCTGTCATACAGTTATTATGATACACGAAATGACAGTACATTAACACAGGCCATCTATTTCAAATCATAAGTCTATATGTTTATACCATACATTTATACTGATACATGATACAACAGTACATAAACACATGCCATTTCAAACCATGTGTTTATGTTTGACTGTCGAACATTTATAATGATACATGATACAACAGTACATAAACACATGCCATTTCAAACCATGTGTTTATGTTTGACTGTCGAACATTTATAATGATACATGATACAACACTACATAAACACATGCCATTTCAAACCATGTGTTTATGTTTGACTGTCGAACATTTATAATGATACATGATACAACAGTACATAAACACAGGCCTCTTCAAACCATGTGCTTACATGTACCTGCTGTATGTTTATCATGATGCATGATTTTATCTTGTTTTTATAGATTTCAGGTTGCATGATGATTGTTCAAAGTGCATGAAATTTTTTTAAATGACAGTGTTTTCCATGTTTTTATTTTTTCTTTCAATTATTATTTTTTTCTTCTTATCCAGTTACATATAAGAATGGATGCACAGGAAAGAAATGTTCTCAACTTTGTCTGCCTGTTGGAAATATGGCTGCAGTGTGTAGATGTACTGCAGGGTATTCTCTAAGTAGCAATGACACATCCTGTGTAGGTATGTGATGATAATGATGATAATGATGATTTTATGATAAGTAATTTTTTTTAGAGTTTGCATGGTTTCCAGTTTATAGATATCAGTGGTAAGGTTTCCAGAATTTTCAGATTATTTCTTGTATGATTTGTATTAATTCCATTTTTTATTCTCTGCATTTCTTTTTATTATTATTTGACAACCATTATGATTGTTTTTTTTTTTTTATAAACTGTTTTGATTGGTCCATCTAAGCAATGACTGGCATTTTTGACTGATTTCATCCTTAAAAAAGAGCATATCTAATTTGTTAAAAAAAGCACTTCTGATCATGTTAGAGAAAATAATTTGAAAAAGTGTATGTACATAATAATAATAATAATAATAATAATAATAATAATAATAATAATAATAATAAAAATAAAAATAATAATAACATGATGATGATGATGATGATGTTCTTGGTTGATTTAAACACTCTTTTCAAACACTTAACCAAGACTGATACAAAAATATGTGAGCATGTTATGGGTCTACCGGTGACACTGTATATAGATAGGTATGTAGTTGTAGGTAGATAGATATATAGATAGTAGGTATATATATATATATATATATATATATATATATATATATATATATATATATATATATATATATATATATATACATACATACACATATATATATATAGAGAGAGAGAGAGAGAGAGAGAGAGAGAGAGAATTTTGCCTATTCAGTGTTCTTATTCCCTTTGTATATTGATTTATACACTTGTTCTTAATGTCTCTTACATACTGTTATTAATATATGATGTATCTATACTCTCTGTGCATCATTTGATTCAATTTCCAGTTTACAAGAAATGGATGGAAAATGTGCATGTCTGCATTTTTATTAATAAGTCCTTCCATCTATTCCTACATCCTTTTCTGTAACCATCCATCATCCTGTTGGCTATCTATCTTACAGCCGAATCTACTTTACAATTTAAAACAATTTCACACCAAAGATTAATTTTGGATGAGACACTGTTTTTGTGATAAAAATGAATTTAATGTTGGCAGGATCTTAGTTTGCTTTCTTTTTATAAAACCTTTGCTAACAAAAGGTTGCATTTTCCTTAAAGCAAGTCACCCAAGTACTTTTGAAAAAGTATGTGATTGCAGACTTATGTTGTTTGTTCTGCTGAGTACTTGGAATGGATAGACCCAGAGCTGCTGTTGTGTTATGCAGATCTGGGTCTGTGCATGGTGCTGTTGTGCATTGTGCAGATGGATTAAACTTTCAAGCAAGAAAATACATTATGTAAAACTGTCCTGTTTTGAATATTTTTTTTTTTTAGGAATAAAATCATTCTTGATGTATGCAAAGGAATCTGAAATACGCGGGATTTCCTTTGAAAAAAATAACAGTGTGGATGCTCTACCACCGATATCCAAGATTCAGATGGCATCAGCAGTAGACTTCTATGCAGGTAAGTCAAAATGTGTGATTTTTTGTCTTTTTTGCATGAATTCTATTGTTTTCAAACATTCAGTGACTGAATTCAGCGGACTTTCTTGAGAATGGAAATCCAGTGTGTACATTGTTTGTAAAGCTAGTTCATGAAAAATGTGGCCATATTGATAGATCTGTCATAGCAGTACAGTACACCTTCACTATAAACCATATCCTTATTCTATTTCACTCTGTTTAATGATGGTTTTGTCATGGATTCCATTAAATTGGTTATATTTTGATCTTTTCTCCACACAATTTATTCAGATTGAATGTTGGTCATGGCTGTTTCAGTTTTACATATGAAAACACCAATATTTGTGTTTAGTGCATTGTTGTGACATAACCTTGTTATGACACTTTTATTATTATGACACAGTTTTGTTATTATGGCACAGCTTCCTTGCTTTGACACAGTTTTTATATAACACAACCTTGTTTTGACACAGACTTCTGATCCATGTTATGACACATTATTATTATTATTATTATTATTATTATTATTATTATTATTATTATTGCACAGCCTTGCTATGACAAAGTTTTGTTATAACACAGCCTTGTTTTGTAACAGACTTCTGATCCTGTTAAGACAGCCTTGCTAAGACAGACTTGTCTTTTTGTTATGACAGTGTTGTTATTATACAACCTTGTAATTAAATTGCATTGTCATGACAGGCTGGTTAGAGCATAACCTAGTATAATGAACACTTACTAAGCTGGTCACATCATTCCAAGAGATATGTTATAAGGAGTAATAAAGAATGCCTGTTACAGAAAATCGATATAGTTCCGATCTGTAACGGCATTACACCTCTACCTCGACAACTCACCTACAACGGGGTCCACGGGGTCCACAAACATAACTTATAGACAGCACTATAAGCGAGGGCACAAGTTAGTTCGGGACCTCCAAAAATTGAATAAAAATAGCTTTGACATCGAGAAAACGGGGTGGGGTGGGTGGGTTAGGGAATGGGGCTGTTTAATGAATGAATCTTCATTTTACAATTAAATTGATAATAATTTTTAATAATGAGCATTTTCTAATGAAGTTGTTATTCTGTAAAAATAACAATTTTTTTCTACGCAAAATGTCCAACATGGTCATTTGAACTGGTTTCGACAGTCATCATGTGTACATGAAAATCTGTGTGTTATGTCACTGCTTTTTGTTTTCTTGATCAGTCTGGTTCCCATAGTTTTTTTTTTATAGTATCCTGCCAAATCAGGAGTCTACAGAGCAGGATACTAGACTAACTGTTGATATACCACCAAACAAGATTCCTTTGTTTAAAAAAACATGCAACATTTATTTCGTGAGGCATTCGTCTATGTTGAAACTCAATTTTATATTGTTCAGTTAGTACAGTATTGATGTCATGGTTTCATTGGAAGTAATAATAAAACTTCTTATCATCCTTGAGGATATCTCTAAATGCCAGTTCAAGAATTATCAGAAACTCGCTTGCCCACAATGGTCTGTATGGATGGATGGATGGATGGATGGATTCGGATAATTTTCTTTTATATGTACATACTCTTATTGGTATAGTAATAGATGATGTTTGGAGTGTGTTAGTTAGCATGCTTCAGCTACTTTTAGAAGGGTATCATGATTTGATCTGTCCATTCATCTGTCTGTTTGTGCTTAGAAGCACAGTAACAGCACTTGTGCAAAACCACTGTGTAGACACAAGAAATTTGCTAAGCTTTCCTGTATGTGTATATAGATATATATAGATAGATATGTTCAGGTCATTTTCAATGTTCCTTTTTTAAACGTTTTTGAAATGTTTGGATTTTAAAATGTTTGGACTTGAGACTCTTTGGATGAACAACCTCGTTAGCAAAATGTAGTCTGAGATAGACTAACAGTACTTTTTATTGGAGGAATGTTAATGAAGTGAACTATTGGAGGAAGAGCAACAAGGTAGACTATTATAGGTAGACAATTGAGATAGACTATTGGAGATAGACTGTTGAGGTAGACTAATGAGGTAGATTAATGGAGGGAGACTATTGGAGGTAGGCTAATGAGGTACTGTTGAAGTAGACTAATGAGGTATATTATTGGAGGTATTTACATGAGGTAGACACTCAGAAGTAGTCAAACAAGGTAGACTGGGAGGTAGACTATTGGAGGTAGACAATTGAGATAGACTATTGGAGGTAGACAATTGAGATAGACTATTGGAGGTAGATTATTAGAGGGAGACTATTGGAGGTAGATTAATAAGGTAGACTATTGGAGGTATTTAAATGAGGTAGACTATTGGAGGTAGTCAAATAAGGTAGACTGGGAGGTAGACTAATTAGGTAGACTAACAAGGTAGGTTATTGGAGGGAGACTATGCAGATGATGTTTGTATTGTATTTTTTTTCTTCTCAATCATGCATGTCTGTGTATACAATGCTATTTGTGTTGTGGGTTTTTACAATCATGCATGTCTGTGTATACAATGCTAATTGTGTTGTGGGTTTTTACAATCATGCATGCCTGTGTATACAATGCTATTTGTGTTGTGGGTTTTTACAATCATGCATGTCTGTGTATACAATGCTATTTGTGTTGTGGGTTTTTACAATCATGCATGTCTGTGTATACAATGCTATTTGTGTTGTGGGTTTTTACAATCATGCATGTCTGTGTATACAATGCTATTTGTGTTGTGGGTTTTTACAATCATGCATGCCTGTGTATACAATGCTATTTGTGTTGTGGGTTTTTACAATCATGCATGTCTGTGTATACAATGCTATTTGTGTTGTGGGATTTTACAGTCATGCATGTCTGTGTATACAATGCTTTTTGTGTTGTGGGTTTTTACAATCATGGATGTCTGTGTATACAGTGCTATTTGTGTTGTGGGCTTTTACAATGATGCATGTCTTTGTATACAATGCTGTTTGTGTTTTGGATTTTTTCAATCATGCATGTCTGTGTATACAATGTTGTTTGCTTTGTTTAATTTCAATCATGCATATCTGTGTACATAATGCTGCTTGTGTTGTTTTATTTTCAATCATGCATGTCAGTGTACATAATGCTGTTTGTGTTGTATTTTTTTGCAATCATGCATGTTGGTGTACACAGTGCTGTTTGTGTTGTTGGTTTTTTCAGTCATGCATGTTAGTGTATACATTGCTGTTTGTGCTGAATTTGTTCTTATTTGGTTTTGTATACACCAATTCATTATGCTATTTTATATGATGTTTGTTTCCTAGTTTTTTTTTATATATTTATCTGTAGATAATTGAGGGCCACAAGGGAGATTAGTTGTCATACTAATTGTGACACCCTCATGAAAAAAAAGACTGTTATTAATACTATTATCATTATTATTTATAGCAACTTTTTCAATTTTTGTAAGTTGTCGAACGTTTTGTTCTGCAGTGTAACATAAATATTGTTCTAATGTTTATCTAGTTCCATTTGGAAGTCAGTGATATTCAGAAATGCTTTTTTTTGTCCTCCTCAGCAAATGACTCCATCTTCTGGGCAGACACAAAAGCCAACTCCATTTTACGTATAAAGCGAGACCTCAGTGGCCGTGAGACCATTTTGAAGGATGCAATCAGCAGTGTAGAAGGCCTAGCTGTTGACTGGATAGCAGGTGTTTATGATGAACATAATGGTGATGGTGGTAATGATGGAGATGATGATGATGATGACAGTCCAACCACCAACAATTCTGATTTACTTAAATAGAAGACATTCGTTGTCTGTTAAATGATAATCATTATTTTCATCAGTGATCATTTTCTGATAATTATCCATATAAGAATACAACAGATGCAGACTTTGATCATACTAGTATTAACAAATTATATAATTAAAAGAAAAATGATAGTTAACTGGAAAATGTTATTTGATTTAAATTGTGTTCCTTGTTTTAGCCCAAAAAACTCTTTTGATTGCCATGTTAAGATGATTGAGACATACATTAACAATGTTTAAGATGATTGAGACATACATTAACAATGTTTAAGATGATTGAGACATACATTAACAATGTTTAAGATGATTGAGACATACATTAACAATGTTTAAGATGATTGAGACATACATTAACAATGTTTAAGATGATTGAGACTTACATTAACAGTGTTTAAGGAAATGCCATGTTTGATATAATTCTTGGGCAATTTTTATTCTGTTTAGTTTTGAGGATTCTTTTGAGGTCAGGCTGTATTCATTTAAGAAGTAAGAATATTGTTAGATGATGGGAAACTGCTTCCTCTGAATCTGAAAAAAATTACATGAATGTGAAACAGGTTTTAAATCCATACATTTCATTGATAGAAAACCCATTATTAAATCCATACATTTCAATGATAGAAAACGCATTATTAAATCCATACATTTTAATGATAGAAAACGCATTATTAAATCCATACATTTCAATGATAGAAAACACATTATTAAATCCATACATTTCAATGATAGAAAACACATTATTAAATCCATACATTTCAATGATAGAAAACGCATTATTAAATCCATACATTTCAATGATAGAAACACATTATTAAATCCATTCATTTCAATGATAGAAAATGCATTTTTAAATCCATACATTTCAATGATAGAAAACACATTATTAAATCCATGCATTTCAATGATAGAAAACACATTATTAAATCCATACATTTCAATGATAGAAAACACATTATTAAATCCATACATTTCAATGATAGAAAACACATTATTAAATCCATTCATTTCAATGATAGAAAACACATTATTTGATGCATGACTTTAGAAATTAATACATTTTGACATAATTAATCTCAGATTTGTATTTCATCAATACAGTCATCTCTTGTTTATTGCGGTTAATTAGTTCAAGACTCTACCACGATAAGTGAATTTCCACGAAGTAGGGTTTCATAGTTAGAGCATAGAAAACCTGTTCACGACCCTCTAAATAACTTTGGACGTGTAAAGCAGAATGAACTGTGGACTTGGAAAAAACATAACTTTGCCGATTTTAAAGATATCTTTCTGTATTTGGTATCAAAATAAAGGTTAGAAGTCAACTTGTATGAATAATTCAACAAAATGTGCATATATATTAAAACTGTTAATATACAGGTGCAAACAGGTAACACAACAGGTAAAATGCACAAGCAATTATTTATTTAACACATTACATGAATGATAATTTCAAACATTTCAACTAAATCAACGATTTCAAAGTATTCCAAAGCTTTTCTGGAGCCAACTAACACTTCGATGGGTCCAACTCTCTCAGAAAACCGAAATAAATCACTTTGGTTCGTCGAGAACAAAAACATGGAGTTCACACTTCGTCTGGTTCAAAACCTTCAAAGTCCTCTTTATCGTCATCACTGTCTCCCAAAAGCACATTCAAATGTATCTCCAGATGTTTTCTCTCATTTTCAATCAACTGTGTTAGGTCACAACAGCTAAATATTTTGATAATTCATAATCTGACACTTCATTCTCATCTTGCTTCGAAGTCTGCCATTTTAAATAGAAATTCGCCATTCAGAAAACACACTTAGAATGTGCCTGCTTGCCTCGACATTTCTAGTGAATTCAATCTTAACTCCGAGATAATCCAAGTGTAATATCTACATTAAAATATGGATCTTCTTAGAGATATCCCAAAATGTATGTAGTCTGATACTATGACGTTAAATAAGCACACTGCCCCAGACCGGTCAAGCAGTCTGCAGGGTTACAGACTTACTTCCCCATGACCGGAAAACCGGTCTGTAATGATGAAAGGGTTAAAATAACACCCCTTTAAAAAACCGTGATAGAGTTAAGCCGTGATAGTTGAAGCGCGAAATGGCGAGGGACAGCTGTAAAGACATACAATTTTCCCGTCCATTAATGTATATTCATATAAGATGTACATTGGATATAAGTGGTTTATTTTAATTAAGGCTTACTTTAGAGTGTAAAACAGTTACTTTTAAGTGTAAAGTAACATAAAAATTGGGTGGCTTATTTTCTGTTTTAAATGATATATAAATGGGCTTGTTTACTTTGAAGTGTAAAATAACAGGAATTGGGTGGCTTACACCCTAGTGCAGAATGGCATAGGAATTGAGTGGCTTATGTTCAAGTATAAAATAACATAGGAATTGGGTGTCTTAATTTCAAGTGTAAGATGGCATAGAAATTGGGTGGCTTAAATTCAAGTGTAAAATGGCATAGAAATTGGGTGGCTTAATTTCAAGTGTAAAATGGCATATGAATTGGGTGGCTTAATTTCAAGTGTACAATGGCATATGAATTGGGTGGCTTATTTTCAAGTGTAAAATGGCATATGAATTGGGTGGCTTAATTTCATGTGTGAAATGGCATAGGAATTCGGTGGCTTAATTTCAAGTGTACAATGGCATATGAATTGGGTGGCTTATTTTCAAGTGTAAAATGGCATAGGAATTGGGTGGCTTACTTTCAAGTGTAAAACCGTATTGGAATGGGATGACTTGGCATGTTAATTGGATTGATCCCATCAAAATAGGTTACATTCAAGTGTCAGCTTAATTACATATTTTTAATGTACATCTTTCTTTATGCAGGAAATGTGTATTGGACGGATGCAGATCATGACACAGTAGAAGTCAGCAGGTTAAACGGTTCCAACAGATATGTCTTACTATCGGGAGGTATGGAGAAGCCAAGATCCATAGCTGTCCACCCAACAGAAGGGTATGTTATAATAAAACTTCTCCATCTTGCTTTAAGCCATTTATTTAAAGTATAATCCCACAAACTTGGAAACGTTTAATTTCTAAATTAAATGAAGATTTTGGTATTTTAAAAAAATTTGTAAACTTTAGTCAGGTTTCCTGTGGATCAGATGGAATTTCTTCAGATCTAACCCGCTCTCTGGTTATTTTATCCACATTTGCTGCATGACGATTTAATTCACTGTCTGGATATGGAAGATTTTGGAACAGGTTATTGAATAGATAGATGGAAATTCTGGACATACTATTTTGTACACTGACTTTTGTTTCCATGATGCTCGTCCAGCATAAAAAAATGTATGATATATTTTGGCTGTTTTTATATATATTTCTTTACAGTTTCATTTTGAGGCACACACTACATGTATTTCATTTTTTTTAGTCAAAATAATATAAACAACAATCAATGAATATTATTCTTAAGAATCTTGATTATTATTATGTTATTATTATTATTATTATTATTATTATTATTATTTGCATCAAAGTTATTCTGAATTCTGATTGGCTGAAAACATCACAGTGTTTTCAGCTCTGCATCAAGGTTATTGTATTTATGATAGTAACAATAAGTACTGCGAGATTTTAGCTTCACTCAGTACATTGTTTATTGAGCTTCAAATTTTAGGTATTTTCTGTATGCTGACCTAGATCATCTTCCATAGGTCAATAAAAGAATATATTGAACTCAACATAATAAATTATGTATTCTTCTATAATTTGCTACAGAGAATTTGTTTCTTCTTGAACGTTTGCAAATTGATTGATAACTAAGTCATTGATAATTTGTTAATTAATTGATCTATTCTATTTGTACTTTTGAAAAAAAATGAGTAAATGAAAACTTGCACACATTACAGAATTGTATTTATTGTGATTTTTGTTTTAAGCACATTGTATATAAATTGTAAAGTTTATATTTTGTGATGTTTCTTTAGACAGTCTATCAAGTTCATAAATGCAAATTATCTATTTAGTGAATGATGTTTTAGATACACTGTTAGTAAATACTTGTAAATTGATCCAATGTTGATTTGTGTATTAAATATTTGTAAATGATCTCCATTGCAATTCGCTTTTTTAAACACATTAAAAATAATAAAAAAAAAATAATCTTGTTGTGGGTTTGTGTTTAACACACAACTATAACTAATTGTAAATTATCTGTTGTGATTTGTGTTTAAAGCACATATGTTAATAATTTTAAATTTTATTCTTGTAGGATATTTTTCTGGGCAGATTGGGGAAGTGAACCAAAAATAGAAAAAGCATGTCTGGATGGGTCAGATCGTACTGCTTTTGTCAGCGGAATCAATATTACAACTCCTTATGGGCTTACTATCGACTATGAAACCAACATGTTGTACTGGTGTGACAAATCGTTAGATATCATCGAGAAAGTGAACATATCAACTGGAAATAGAACCCTTATTGTGCACGGTGGTATTACAGACTGCATGTCGATGACGGTGTTCAAGGATTACATCTACTGGATTGATACGTAAGTTGATACATTTTTATTTATTTATATCTTGATTCAGACCAATCCAGTGGCCTAAGTTGATCAAGCATTTGGATGCAGGATGTCGGAGGTTTGAAACCTGGCTATGTCATTTAAAAACAATGTTTATAAAAATGGTACAAGAAGCTGGCTTGCTTGGCGCGTATTGTTAGGAAGCTAAGTGTTAGGACTGGTCGGCCTGATGTCTAGATCATGTGACTGGGTGTATTACATGATGCCACATGTCTGCGGCATGATACTCCAACTCTAGCCATCTCTATAAACTGCCACATGGCAGACTTTGTAGCGATATGACTAAAATTGTTAAAGCCATATTTAAAATAAAGAAACAATGCAAAACACATAATCTTGATTCCTTGAGGAAATCAGTTTTTTTTCTCCTGCTGTCCTGTGGTTATATGATCCCCTTCATTTTTTAAAGTCTCTTGATACCTTGTGCCCTTGCTTATAGTGCAGTCCATGTTGTTCGGACCCTATTGTGATGAGTTAATGAAACAGATGGGTATATAATATATTGCTCTTACAGTTATAGAAATATACATACTATCTCACAATGTCAATTATTGGCAATATACATAGTATATGACCTTTGTAGTTATTGACCATATATTGTATATGATTTTTGTACTATTTAAAAGAATATTTATGCAAATTTTATTTTCTTAAAATAAATTGATACAGCTTAAACAGATTTAAAGCTTGTGCAAATTTCCACGAAATACAGCAAATTTATTAATATTGAATTAAACATATTGCAGGACAGACAACAATGGTGCAATTAAGAGAGCCAAAAAAACAGATGGAAGCAGTGTGGAAAGCGTAAGACAATCCCTTGGGACACGACTCCGGGACATTAAAGCTTTTGACGCTGAGAGACAGAAGGGTGTGTATCAACAAGGGTTTTTCTTTCAGACAGAAATATATATATGAAGTTTATCAAAACACAGAAATTAAAGATTGCATTTACCATGAAATATAAACAATAATTATTATGTTGAATATTTATGGGTCATGAATTCTGTGTTATTTAAAATTTGGATGGGGCTTACTATCACATGACTTGATATCATTATGTACAACTTATATTAACAAAATAATACTTTTTCAATGCTCCTTTCATTATGACATCATTTTCTATTTCTGTTTTTATAACGAGATGTGCCTGGTATAGTGTATTCAATTATTGACATAACTCATATTGTTTGGCTTATGTGGCTGTAATGTTAAGTGAAATTAGGGTTTGGTATTTCTTTCAGTGTCTGTTGTCTGTTTACAGCTGCTATTTACAACATTGCAAGAACTTCTGAATTTACACACAGCATTTTGGAATCAAGGCCTTTCAAACTTTGTTTAATGGATGATGATCCATCATCATATATGGCAACCATTGCTAAAAGTATAAAACTTACGCAACTTCTCAGAACGGCTTGCTGAAGTTTGAGCAAGACATTAGTCTGGCAGTGACTATGAAAGTTTAAAAAAAGATTGACTATTACATAAATTGCTGTGCTGCTGAGTGGGTAGAACTATCTTTGTGGCTTTCTTAATGAGTATGTGGTACAATGTGACTAGGTACAGCTTTCTATATAGCTAATGCCAATGACTAGGTACAGCTTTCTATGTAGCTAATGCTAATGACTAGGTAATGCTTTCTATCTAGCTAAAGCTAATGACTAGGTGCAGCCATCTATGCAGCTAATGACTAGGTACAGCTATCAATGCAGCTAATGACTAGGTACAGCTATCAATGCAGCTAATGACTAGGTACAGCTATCCATGTAGATGATGCTAATAACTATGTACAGCTATCTATGTAGCTAATGCTAATGACTAGGTACAGTTATATATGTAGCTAATGCTAATGACTAGGTACAGAACTGTATATAGCTGATGTTAATGGATAAGTACAGCTATCTATGTAGCTAATGCTAATGACTAGGTACAGTTATATATGTAGCTAATGCTAATGACTAGGTACAGAACTGTATATAGCTGATGCTAATGGATAAGTACAGCTATCTATGTAGCTAATGCTAATGACTAGGTACAGTTATATATGTAGCTAATGCTAATGACTAGGTACAGAACTGTATATAGCTGATGTTAATGGATAAGTACAGCTATCTATGTAGCTAATGCTAATGACTACAGCTTTCTATGTAGCTAATGCTAATGACTAGGTAAAGCTTTCTATCTAGCTAATGCTAATGACTAGGTACAGCTATCTATGCAGCTAATGACTAGGTACAGCTATCTATGCAGCTAATGACTAGGTACAGCTATCTATGCAGCTAATGACTAGGTACAGCTATCTATGCAGCTAATTACTACGTACAGCTATCTATGCAGCTAATGCTAATGACTAAGTACAGTTATATATGTAGCTAATGCTAATGACTAGGTACAGCTTTCCATGTAGATGATGCTAATAACTATGTACAGCTATCTATGTAGCTAATGCTAATGACTAAGTACAGTTATATATGTAGCTAATGCTAATGACTAGGTACAGAACTGTATATAGCTGATGTTAATGGATAAGTACAGCTATCTATGTAGCTAATGCTAATGACTACAGCTTTCTATGTAGCTAATGCTAATGACTAGGTAAAGCTTTCTATCTAGCTAATGCTAATGACTAGGTACAGCTATCTATGCAGCTAATGACTAGGTACAGCTATCTATGCAGCTAATGACTAGGTACAGCTATCTATGCAGCTAATGACTAGGTACAGCTATCTATGCAGCTAATTACTACGTACAGCTATCTATGCAGCTAATGACTAGGTACAGCTATCTATGCAGCTAATGACTAGGTACAGCTATCTATGCAGCTAATGACTAGGTACAGCTATCTATGCAGCTAATGACTAGGTACAGCTATCTATGCAGCTAATGACTAGGTACAGCTATCTATGCAGCTAATGACTAGGTACAGCTATCTATGCAGCTAATGACTAGGTACAGCTATCTATGCAGCTAATGACTATGTACGGCTATCTATGTAACCAATGTCTAAGTACAGCTAGCTAATTATCTATGTAGCTAATGACTACGTACAGCTATCTATGCAGCTAATGACTAGGTACAGCTATCTATGCAGCTAATGACTAGGTACAGCTATCTATGCAGCTAATGACTAGGTACAGCTATCTATGCAGCTAATGACTAGGTACAGCTATCTATGCAGCTAATTACTACGTACAGCTATCTATGCAGCTAATGACTAGGTACAGCTATCTATGCAGCTAATGACTAGGTACAGCTATCTATGCAGCTAATGACTAGGTACAGCTATCTATGCAGCTAATGACTACGTACAGCTATCTATGCAGCTAATGACTAGGTACAGCTATCTATGCAGCTAATGACTATGTACGGCTATCTATGTAACCAATGTCTAAGTACAGCTAGCTAATTATCTATGTAGCTAATGACTACGTACAGCTATCTATGCAGCTAATGACTAGGTACAGCTATCTATGCAGCTAATGACTAGGTACAGCTATCTATGCAGCTAATGACTAGGTACAGCTATCTATGCAGCTAATGACTAGGTACAGCTATCTATGCAGCTAATTACTACGTACAGCTATCTATGCAGCTAATGACTAGGTACAGCTATCTATGCAGCTAATGACTAGGTACAGCTATCTATGCAGCTAATGACTAGGTACAGCTATCTATGCAGCTAATGACTACGTACAGCTATCTATGCAGCTAATGACTAGGTACAGCTATCTATGTAACCAATGTCTAAGTACAGCTAGCTAATTATCTATGTAGCTAATGACTAGGTACAGCTATCTATGCAGCTAATGACTAGGTACATCTATGTAACCAATGTCTAAGTACAGCTAGCTAATTATCTATGTAGCTAATGACTAGGTACAGCTATCTTTATAGCTGATGCTAATGAATAGGTAGAGCTACCTGTGATAATCCATCACTTAAGTAATAGTTTTTGCTGGCTGGAATCACATTATAATGATGATTTTTTTAAATACTTAATCAACAGGTACTAATCCATGTGCAACAAACAATGGAGGATGTGAGCAGCTTTGTTTCTACACTGGAAATGGCAAGGATGTGTCATGCAGATGTTCATTTGGCAAACTTGTAAATGGTACTCATTGTGGCGGTAAGTAATGTCATTACAGTTATTTAATCCTTAATATGCTTGTCACAGAATCAGACAATTTGTTGTAAAGACCTTGTAATACTTGTAGTGGAATTTGCCATTTTTCAGAAAAGCAACTGTTCAAATGTCTGGGAACTTCAGCTTCATAAGAATGGTTGCAAAACTAAAATTGATAGGTACATTTGGCCCTGGAACAAGCAATCTGTCATTGTTTTACCATGCATTCAGTAAAGAAATTTTACAAATGCAGATCAAAGCATGGGCTACCTGCTGAACTCAAAAGGCTGACTCCCGAAACATCATTAGATGAAGTGTACATTCAGCATATACTTGCTAATGTCAGCGATGGTGAGAATGACATTGAAAGTTTTGAAGCAGATAAATGTGACTGGAAGTACATACAATAATTGAGTTTGAACCAGAAAATTGTGTAGAACAATGTTCATTGTACATGCAAGCTGGACAATTAGATTGCATATGTGAGAAAGCTTGCCAGTAGCTTCTTGTGCATCAGTGGTTCTATTAGGGGATTCCCCGGGTTCTTCCTCTATCAATAATACTGGCTGCCGTGTATAGCCTATCTTGTGCTGAAAAGTGGCGTTCAACCCTATAACAAGAACAACAAATAGATGGCACACTGTTCAGTGTCCATTTCAGTGGTATTTTGAAGATTAAATATAGAACTATGGACTATTTAAGGATATTCTTTGATGAGAATTTCTTACATATGATCATAAGATCATAGATCAATCAGAATTTTAAGCAGATCAGAGAGTAAATGGAACAGACTTATTTAACATTTTCAGCAAAATGGAATTCCATCGCACCTAACAAAAACAAACTCTATTTATTGCATCACACCTGACAAATACAAACTCTCTTTTTTTGCATTGGTTATTCCATGGATTTGGTGAATAAATATCATCTTAAGTTTGACTGGGCAGCTGAATATGTGATATCAACCACATGCTTCAAAAACAAGAATGAGTAGCAGTATATTTCTTTATATTCAAAGGAAGTACTACCTGTATCACCTGTACAGATAATGACCTTGACATTTGACTGTTAGCTCAGAATACAAGATGACGGACATGTACCAGAATAAAAAAACAAGAAAAATGGCAAAGTTTTGTTGACATTTATTACTGACTTTATGCTATGTAAACTTAACTTTGGTGTTCATTGACTGGATGTTTTTATAAAAATTTTAGCTATTCTACACCTCTCATTTTTGCCAAATGGATATAACGTTGTAACAGACACGCATGTACAGTGTGACCCTGCTATAACGCGGTAGTTGGGAGCCAAAGAACCTGACCACATTATAGACCGAACCGTGTTATAAGCAACCAGGTCAGTTAGCTGAAGAAAATAATGCATGTACCCCAAAAAAAATGCGTAATATATGCGGGCGGTAAAATACGTGCTTCATCGGCAGTTACCATCTTAAATTGATGCATATTAATTGAGAAATACACTTTTAATGAATAGAACCACGAATTGGTACATATACATGAATACTGTTTATATATACGTGTCTAATGTATAGCACAAATAGAGTATCAACACCGTGTATTTGCCAGTGAACCTCATGATATACATTGAATCCACAATACAAGTAAATTCCATTGAAAATATGCACACACACAGCTTTGAAATATTTAATAATTTTGTCACAGGTCATATTTGTCTGAATTCAGTGGAAAAACACAGCACACTCATGTAATGAATGACGAAGCACATTTACTTTTCTGTACGTCCCAAGTCGGTAAAAGTTAGTTTGCATTTTAAGCCACCGTTGGTAGCGTTCGTAAGCATAAACCTTATCTCAACAAAAAGGAAACTTTCACGGCACATTTAATGTGTTCTAGTCAGATTCATCAGATTCCATGACTTTCATCCAAATTTGCGTTATGGCGGAGCGCGTTATAGCAGGGTAACACTGTATGTAGTAGAACCACTTAAGAATATAGTATTTTGTTTGCATTTTTGAACTTTTTCATTGGAAGAGAAACACAACTACTGATGAAATACAGTGGTAATTCTTATATAATCTGTTTTTACAACTGTAAGTGCAAATATGATAAAGTCAAATATGATACATGGCGCTTATTATAACATTCAGAATTTAACAAGCTCTACAGCTTTATACATGAAAAATCTTCTGTTGTAACATGCAAAGTTCACTGAACAAGGTTATTGGCAGAAACTACAAGTCTGAAATTACTGTAAGATTATAATGACTGAATTGATTGGACAAGCATACAGACCAAAATTAATGGACAGACATTTTGACAACATTTATTGGACAAGCATATAGGCTGAATTTATGGGAGAAGTTAAAGTGACTGAATTGATTGGACATGCATACGGACTAAAATTACTAGATAAACATATTGACTGAAATCATTGGACATGCATACAGACTAAAATTAACGGACAGACATTTTGACTGATATCATTGGACATGCA
The DNA here is from genome assembly GCA_029339505.1 of Unio delphinus. Lineage (NCBI taxonomy): Eukaryota > Metazoa > Mollusca > Bivalvia > Unionida > Unionidae > Unio > Unio delphinus. Next base: position 23,875,324 of record JAQISU010000003.1, read on the forward strand.
TACAGACCAAAATTAATGGACAGACATTTTGACAACTTTTATTGGACATGCATACAGACCAAAATTAATGGACAGACATTTTAACAACATTTATTGGACAAGCATATTGACTGAATTTATGGGAGAAGTTAAAGTGACTGAATTGATTGGACAAGCATACAGACTAAAATTACTAGACAAACATATTGACTGAAATCATTGGACATGCATACAGACTAAAATTACTAGACAAACATATAGACTGAAATCATTGGACATGCATACAGACTAAAATTACTAGACATACATATTGACTGAAACCATTGAACATGCATACAGACTAAAATTGCTAGTCAAACATATTGACTAAAATCATTGGACATGCATACAGACTAAAATTACTGTGAAAGTGAAGAGATTAAAATTACTGGACAAAGAGAGAACCCAATTTCAAAGGGATTACTTGTCTATAAATCCTTAAATGGTCAACAACATCTACAGAAATGATCATTTGTATGATTTTGTTTAGCTCTACTACTTTCACATTGTTATCATGTACTTACCTATAATGTTTTACACATATATGCTTCTGCTATTTGTATGAATCCTGTATGTACTCATCCTAGAAATGTTGTACATCATTTGTTTTTAACAGAATTTGGTGTCTAAAGATACCTCTCAAAATGTTGAAGTTCTGCATTTTATACATATGTACAAATGTCATTGTAGAAGGCCTCATAGAAGATTAGTCAATTGACCAAATGAGCTTCTTTAAAAAAAGTCATTATTATTATTATTATTATTATTATTATTATTATTAGCATTATTATTATTAGCATTATTATTATTATATTTATTATTATTATTACATAGACTGAAATTGCCAGACAAGCGCATATACTTTATTACTGGACAAGTGGTATTCAATGGTGTAGATGTAGTTCTCTCACACTTCAGCTCACAGGTACACAGTACTTGACACTACACTCCAGTGGTACAGCATTTGACACTACACCCCAGTGGTACAGTATTTAACACTACACTCCAGTGGTACAACATTTAACACTATGCCCCAGTGGTACAGTATTTGACACTACACCTCTTTGGTACAGTATTTGACACTACACCTATGTGATACAGTATTTGACACTGCACCCCAGTGGTACAGTATTTGACACTGCACCTCTTTGGTACAGTATTTGACACTGCACCTCTTTGGTACAGTATTTGACACTACACCTCTGTGGTACAGTATTTGACACTGCACCCCAATTGTGCAGTATTTAACACTACACCCCAGTGGTACAGTATTTAATACTTCATCTCTTTGGTACAGTATTTGACACTACACCTCTTTTGTGCAGTATTTGACACTACACCCCAGTGGTACAGTATTTAACACTTCATCTCTTTGGTACAGTATTTGACATTACACCTCTTTGGTACAGTAATTGAATGCTGAATTTTGGACATGCTGAGGGTTCACAATTAATTTATCAAAAGTCCAAGGTTTTTCTCCGAGTTTTCTGATCTTCCTTCCAAATTTTGAAACTTATGTTGTGGATAATTTCTACTTGTCATAGAATCCGTTTAAAATATTGTATACTTCCATCCATTAATAGTTTTTTCTTCTTTTTTTTTTCAGAACACAATACTTTTCTCCTGTATTCGCGTGTAACTGCAATTGAGAGCATTGATCTGGATGAAAATAATAAAAATCCACCAATCAAACCTATAATCCATGAGACGAGGCTGCGAAATGTTATTGGACTTGCATTTGATCATGCAACTCAAACAGTTTTTTTCAGTGACATTCAGCGGGGAGAAATACAGTCCATATATTTCAATGGTTCAGGCTTGACCACAGTTGTTGAAGGTATTTCTAGATATGATTTGTGATAAAGTTTAAAATCCTGAATGAAATAGGTCAAACCTGTGGGGTTAAGTGCTTACAATAACATGTGTCGTGCAGTTTACCTGCCTACCCACCCACATACCGACCTACCTACAGACATGTATATATGCACACACACATACATGCACATGCATGCATGCACACACACACACACACACACACATACACACACACACACACACATACACACACACACACGGGTGCTTACATTTTCTGGAACAACTTGCTTGATAGTCTGTTCATTCTTGTTTTATATTTAAGATTTTGTCCTATGAAAATGTCTGCTTTTAACAAGGAACTACTAGGCATTAAATATTAAATACAAAAATAAAAATTGGAAAAAATTATTAGTTCATTAGTTAGGCTTTATGGCCTAAAGCTATACATGAAAAGCTAGGTTAGGTCAATGCAAAAGCTTAGTGGAATGTTCAGATAATGACTTTGCCTTTACAATATATTTGTTTTGGAACTACACACTTCAATATAGTTCGTACTTCAGCATACTTCAGTATAGATCATACTTCAACAGACTTCATGAATTTTCATAATTCAACTTCAGTATAGTTCATACTTTAACATACTTCAGTATACTTCATACTTCAGCATAATAGTACCGTATTTTCCGGCGTATAAGTCAAGACTTTTTGACTTGAAAATTCGGTTGTCGTCTTATACTCTGAATCGACTTATATATGGATTTTTGTCATTGAAATCGCATCGACTTATATATGGATTACAGTATCCGGTATGCTATTGATATTGCTCTATAATCGGCATAATCGAAAACAGGTCACATAGAAGTACAAATTCATGTTAAATTACTATGTCAATAAATTGTCATAAAATATTATGACTGCATTTATATTTGTAAGTTTTGCCATTATTTATTTTGCATTCTGCGTGTTTTTTCTTATTTCTCAAACATAAAATAAAAGAAAACAATTACCGGTAAAAACTTCACCGGGCCGCATAGCACACTTACGGTCTATACTCTATAGTGTACTGTACTAATTCAAAGCATATTGTTTGTTCCTAAAAAAAAAAAAAAGATATGAAATAACTGATTCATTAATATTTGATTTTCCAGTATAATGTTGGACACACGTGAGCAATTACCGGCATAACTTTTTTATTGATCCAATTGATCCTACAAAGGGATGTAATCCATATTAACTCGAGCGTTCTATGATTATTTATAAAATAATGTAGATCATGCATTCTACTGAATCCCCTAAATCATATGTTTCTAATTGTATTTGACAAAGTTTCTCAAATAAATTACCGTAGGTTTAAACTACACTAAAATCAGATATATAGATGGACTACCAGTACTCATAGATCATCAGTGATCCATGATTTTTAGTTTCGCAATTCAGTTTAAAGCAAATTGTAATGTCAACACTTTACCTATATTCATTCTTAACCAGCTGACGTTTCGGTGTCTCTCTTTGATTATACTGGTTGTTGATAAATTTGTATTTGGTTTCCAACAACAATCAAAGCCAGTTGCCGCAATTGTTTTGACCTTGATATTGGCTTTAGCTACCGATACTAGTTACCGTATTGCCGGTACCCCATTGTTCTTTATCATTAATCCGCATCAATTACGCTACTCGTGTTGAATATCAATGGGATTAAGTACAACAATAAATGATGCCCACTCTCTTCTCTAGATCTAAATAATGAATTTAGCCATGGGCATTGTTTTCATTGCTTTAGTACAGTTACATAATTCAGTGGTTAAATAAAATACAGCCAGTTCTGCCTGCTGTATTTGTTAGAGTACATCAAAAGAACATGACGCAATAGCTGGGCTAGCTGGGCGGCAAGTTCAAAGGATTTTGACTAGCAGCTTGGGTGGGAAAAAGTGCTGAAATTTACAATGACTGAATTCAGTGACAGAAAGATCCTGAGACGTACATGTAGTTATTATAAGAATACACTTTAACTTCCATTATTTAATCTACGAACAAGTACTATTTCATCATTCGTTATGTACACCCGTTACATAATTTTTGTTATTTTCTTTTCATTGAATTCAGTCACATAATGATCTGTGACAAAATTATTGAATATTTTACATCCGTGTGTGGATATTTTCGATGGAAATATTTGTATTATGGATTCAGTGTATGTTACAAGATTCGCTGGTGAGTACACGGTGTTGATACTCTTTTCATGCAATAAATTAGACACGTGTATGTACCAATGCATGGTTCTCTGAATAAAGTACCGTAATTGTATTTGACAAAGTTTCTCAAATAAATTACCGTAGGTTTAAACTTTCAACTGGAAGGAATGATCATAGCTCTTGTTGCAATGGATATTGCCGGTAATATGGAATATCATACGACGATACCATCAATATTCATGCAACTGGAAGTTACTATCGGTAGTATAAAATACAAAGCCAAGAGATTGACCTGGCCTCATCTTATACTCCGAATCGACTTATATATGGACGAAGGATGGAAAATTAACAAAATTGGTCAATTCGACTTATACTCTGCATCGACCTATAGGCCGGAAAATACGGTATTGAATTCACTTTTCACTGAGACTTTCATTATAAACTTGAAACTGTTTTTGCAAAATAATGCCCCAAACCTTTATTCTTTATCTCAAATTTTATGTTCCCTGCTATTTGATTTCATGTTTTTTTTTTAAATCACCAGGCATCGGGTCAGCTGAAGGGCTATCATTTGATTCTATCAACAGCGATCTGTATTACACCAGTTACACTAACTCTTGTATCAGCCGCATCAATGTGAAGAGCAAGGTTCGCATGAGTTACACAGTAATACAGATGACCCCAAGGGATCGGCTTCGTGCCATCACTGTCGACAGCTGTGGGGGGTAAGACGGTCCTTCTGCATGTATGCCGCACTACAGCTTTTTTTTTTTCTTTAAAAGTATTACATTAATTCTTAAAATGGGATAAAATTGGATGGATTAAATGACATGCACAATTCTTAGTTTCCAGGATTCAAGTAAGAAAGTAACAGAAAAAATATCATGGAAAAGTGTCCATGATCCAAAACAAAGTCACAGTGAACAAAATGTTTTTGGAAAAAAGTCTCAAGAAAAGAAAGTATTTTTTTAAAATTATACACTGCCAAAAATGTTTTATTTAATATAAAATTAAGACCAGTAGAGGTCATGGAATAATCAGTTGTTTGGGGTCCATTTGTTCATTAGCACAATTTTATTATCACTACTACACCTAAATTATGGTACTTGGAGGTTTGTCATGAGACATTACACACGCACACAAACACCCATGGTCTAGTTCAGGGGTCGGCAACCTATGTTAAATAGTGTGTCATGGTTTTTCCTGATTAATTAGAAAATGAACAAGCGCTGCCACCAGTAAGAGAGTAAATAGTTAAAATCAAGACTTGTGGCTGCCTTTCTTGTGCCACATAAAACTTCTTGATATGCTGTATGTTGCCAACCCATGGTCTAGCTGCTCCTAAACCAAAATGGCACCCATCTACATTTACAAGTTTCAAACAGAAAAATATTTGTACAAAATGTAATTGTTGAAGGCCTAATGGAAGATTGGTCAATTGACCAAATGATCTTTTTTTAAACAAAGATTTTATTATTATTATTATTATTATTATTATTATTATTATTATTATTATTATTATAAATATTATTATTGTCATTGTTGTTGTTATCTCCCTTTAATTTGTAGGCCTTGCTGCAATGATAAATATCATTGTGATCTTATTATAAATAAAGGTAATATACAGAAAAACAGGAAAATAAGGATCAATTATGCAAAGCACCTGAGTTCATTTCATTCTTCAGGTAGTGAAAACAGGAAATGAAATAGTTTTAAAGTGTAAATTGTCACTGTTTAAGTATTTAGGCATCAGTAACATTATTGGAAAGACACATCACTATTATTTTTGCTTGGGTTGTCATAGGCAGCATTATCTAACATGAATAAGAGAAGAGAATCAGTTGTGATGCAATTTTAATTAAAATAATGCTTTGTGAGTGAGAACAAAGTGCACCAAGAAACAATTTTGTCAGTCCTCTGTTGTTTCAGATTTTTTAAAATCTCCCCTTGTTTACCGTGTAGATGAAAAGTATATATACATTCCTCAAAAGGTGTTGCAAAAATCAACATTCTTGTTACTATGTTAGACAAAGTGTCAGATAGGCAGATCAGGCATACCTTTTAAATATCAAGAAGTGGTTCTAAACCACTCGGACCTTTATAATGAGGGCGTACTGTAATTCCTAGTATTTTACACAGTATTCATATTTTGTATATTGATGTTTCCTTCTTGTAGAATGATGTATTGGACAAATTGGCATGATGATAAACCAGGAATTCATCGAGCCACATTAAATGGACTCAATCACGAGCAGATTATATCAACAGAGATACGCACACCAAATGGTCTGTCGATTGACCACCCTGCCCAAAAACTGTACTGGTCAGATGCTAGGCTAGACAAAATTGAGAGATGCAACTTGGATGGAACAAACAGAATTGTAAGTTTTGGACATTCTTGTAACGCATATATAGATACATACATAAATAGATACATACACACATAGATACATACATACACATACACACACACTAGCTAAGGGGCCCTGAGTGGCCGAGTGGTCTAAAGCACTCTCTGTTACAGATCACTGCTATCTCACCTGTCTGCGTGGGTTCCAGTCTCAGAATCAGCCAAGGTGGGTATGTGAGAAAGCTTGCCAGTTACTTCTCGTGGGTCGGTGGTTCTTTCTGGGGGGGTTTCCTGGGTTTTTCCTCCACCATTAATAATGGCCACCATGTATAGCCTATCTTGTGCTGAAAAATGGCATTAAACACTACAACAACACATTAGCTAAGTACAGTAATCTCCCCTGAATATTTTTGTATTGGGTAGTGGGTGTCCTCCAAGGACTACATTTAACTGGATCCATACTTAATGTACCAGCACCTGATGTATCAGTATATAATATATGCTTAATGTATCCATACTTAATGTATCAGCAACTGATGTATCAGTATATAGTATCGATCTACTGAATGTATCCATTATTAATGATCAATACATGATGTATCAGTATATAGTATATGCTTAATGTATCCGTACTTAATGTATCAGCAACTGATGTATCAGTATATAGTATCGATCTACTGAATGTATCCATTATTAATGATCAATACATGATGTATCAGTAAATAGTATATGCTTAATGTATCCATACTTAATGTATCAGCAACTGATGTATCAGTATATAGTATCGATCTACTGAATGTATCCATTATTAATGATCAATACATGATGTATCAGTATATAGTATATGCTTAATGTATCCATACTTAATGTATCAGCAACTGATGTATCAGTATATAGTATCGATCTACTGAATGTATCCATTATTAATGATCAATACATGATGTATCAGTACATAGTATATGCTTAATGTATCCATACTTAATGTATCAGCAACTGATGTATCAGTATATAGTATCGATCTACTGAATGTATCCATTATTAATGATCAATACATGATGTATCAGTATATAGTATATGCTTAATGTATTGATACCTGATGTATTAGTACATGGTATCGATCTACTTAATGTATCCATTATTAATGATGAGTACATGATGTATCAGTACAGTTCTACCAGTTTTTCTTGACATCCTCGAGCCCGAGGAAATATTGTCGACATAGGCGGATGTCGAGATAAGTGTTGGGGAGGGTGGGGAGGGGCTGAAAAAAGATGAAATTTAAAATTCGTCAGCTAAGGGTGACCCATCATCAGTGAATAGCATTTACACTTTGAGGGAATTTTGAGTACATGAAGACAGAATCAGTGTAAAATACACTTGTATATTGACAAATTACATTTTGGTTACCTTTGTGTAATAAAATCCAAATTAAAATGTTGCATTGATCACATCCTGATACAAACAACATTACGATATTCAATGTCGGCATTAGCACATGGTTGGGAAGTTGTCAGTTACATGCTTCATGTACATGTACTAAAAATGGCCTCGATTTTGGTCAGTCTGTTCCCATCTTATTGAGGCTACCAAGGGGATGGGGCTATTCACAGGGAAGTGAAAAACTGTCAACAGTACATGTATTCTCCACAAATACTTTTGTATCCGATGTTATGACTAACATTAAAGCGACTGAACCAACTACTTGTTGCAGCGAAGTTCTCCACACTAAGTTTTTTCAATAATGCTTCATTGAACCATTTTGATGCTTCCTCCACGTCTTCAAATGTAGCAGTCTTGCTTCTTCCTTTGGAGAGCGCAGTTACCTTCAACTTAGTCTTTCTTTATAGACTCAGCAGCTTTCATCCTTTCTGGTCATGTGTTATTTTAAAGTAAAAAAATTTCACAGACCTCTTTGCAAGATGTTCATCCCTTAACTTACTTAACAGCCAGATATTTAGTTTCCAGAGACTGTAAATTTAATTTGCATTTTACCCTGCTGTCGGTAGCCATCGTAAATGTAAATAAAGTTGAAAACGAAACTTTTACGGCAAAAAAACTTTTTTAACCGATCACTTTCATAGGTCTCGGAAACGCGTAATCTGTATTTTCACGCAATTTTTATATATGGGATTCAGAAAATCACGTATACAGGAGTCCTCTGTATGCATCAATTTCTTGGACAGCAAATTTAAGGGCTTGCTAGTCCTGCTTTGACCACCTGTTGATTGGGAAATTGTGTTCATCAATTGATCCTTTAGCTGTGCTGATATTTGCAATCAGAAAATTCATTGGCTGAAAGACCGACAGATGTACATGTTGTCATTGTAAGAGTACATCTGAAGAACATGACCCACAAGCTAGGCGGCAAGATCAAAGACTTAACTAGTTGCAGAGTGGTGAGAAAATGTGCTGCCAAGTTATTTTTTATCTGACCACGACATCAAAAGCCTGGCGGCAAGATCAACTAATTGTTGAACAAAGTATTGGTCTTAATTGGCAGCTTGTTGACATAAACGTTTTGAAAACAGAGGATTTGTTCAAGCTGGGACCAAGGGCTTCTGTTGGCATATACGTTTTTCTTTTATCTTGACGTCGACCTAAGCATGACAATTTGATAGTAATAGTAGACCATGGGACCGGGACTTTGCTTTTTTGTCGACATAGGTGGCTTGTCGAGATAAGCGATGTCGATATAAATGGGTAGGACTGTATATAGTATATACTTAATGTATCAATACCTGATGTGTCAGTACAAAGTATTGATCTACTTAATGTATCCATTATTAATGATCAATACATGATGTATCAGTATATAGTATCAATCTACTTAATGTATCCATTATTAATGATCAATACCTGATGTATAAGTACATAGTATCGATCTACTTAATATATCCATTATTAATGGTCAATACATGATGTATCAGTATATAGAATATGCTTAATGTATCAATACTTAATGTATCAATACCTGATGTATCATTACAAAGTATTGATCTACTTAATGTATCCATTATTAATTATCAATACATGATGTATCAGTGTATAGTATATGTTTAATGTATCCATACTTAATTTATTAGTACCTGATGTATCAGTACATAATACTATACATAATGTATCCATACATGTACTTGACATGTCACTATATAGTATCATTACTTAATGTATCCATGCTTAGTGTATGAAGTCAGTTTTCCATTTCATCGAATGCAATTACATCCAATTAGAATGAAATAATTTAACTTGAATTTCATTTACTTAATTTAATTCAGTTTAATTTGGGTCCTTTCTTTTCAGACTCTTATAACATCAATACCACAGCACTCGTTTGGTCTAACTGTATACCAAAACTATATCTATTGGACGGACTGGATGTTAAGAGGTGTTCTGCGTGCAAACAAGTATGATGGTCATGGTGTTGTTTGGCTGCGGAAAAATTTGGATCGTCAACCCATGGCCATTATTGCAGTTGCAGGAGATTCTGCCGACTGTGAGTTTTACCAATTGGAATTGGTCTAAGTTTCAATTGCATTAAAGTGAACAAGTTTTGTTGGTATTTTTCTGGGACATTTAGCTAGATATATAAATTGAGAAAAGGATAGAAAACATAATACCCAAGAAATTGGTTTTACTTTTATAATAATTATGGTATTTTTTTCTACAAGAGACTTCAGAATTCATCTTATATTTATTATCATCATTAATTGATTTCTCCTATGTTATTTTTTTGAGACTTGATCATACATATGATGGTGAACTTATGTTTTCTAAGCAAGTACATGGGGAGAAATTAAGGTCTATTCCATTTAAACATGCATCATGCCCAGGAAAGGCATATGTGTGTGTGTATGTATGTGAATGAATAGATGAATGACCTGGGTATCAGGCATGGTTTTATATATATATATATATATATATATATATATATATATATATATATATATATATATATATATATATATATATATATATATATATATATATATATATATATGGCAGATAATCAGTACATATGAAGATGACAGAAAATTCTAAATTTGCATGTGGGTGCATTTCCTGAATCCCAAGTATATTTTAAGGATTGCCCATAATAATACTGCTACTACTACTAGTAATAATGATGATAATAATAATAATATTGATGATAATAATAATAATAATAATATTGATAATAATAATATTGATGATAATGATAATAATAATAATATTGATGATAATAATAATATTGATGATAATAATAATAATAATATTGATGATGATAATAATAGTAATATTGATAATAATAATAATATTGATGATAATAATAATAATGATGATAATAATAATAATATTGATGATAATAATAATAATAATAATATTGATGATAATAATAATATTGATGATAATAATAATAATAATATTGATGATGATAATAATAGTAATATTGATAATAATAATAATATTGATGATAATAATAATAATATTGATGATAATAATAATAATATTGATGATAATAATAATAATAATAATATTGATGATAATAATAATAATATTGATGATAATAATAATAATAATATTGATGATAATAATAATAATAATATTGATGATAATGATTTGTTAAAATGCCTAACCTTTAGAAGCTATATGTGCTTTACAATATTAGATAACACATTAAAATGTATACAGCTACAAGATTACAAAAACAAGCACTGTGAAATTAAAAAACAAAACCATGCTACCAATAATTGAGGATGTAAGCATTATAAAGTCGTTATAGCCATTCTGTTAGTTGAATTTTATCATTGTGTCCTTGTGTCTAATATCTCTAGGCAATTCATTCCATGTGACTTAGCCTTGGCAGGCAAAAGAATATTATCCATATGACTTTAACAGTGAGAAAAATGAGAATGCATATGTGTCAGTAGAGTCGCATAATATTATAATGAAGTAAGTGAATATTATTTATGGAATTCCAAACTATTTATTTCTCAGGCAGACAGAATCTGTGTTATAAGAATCAGCTTGGCTGTACAGACAAATGTCTTCTCACCGAGATGGGAGAGCCTTACTGTGAGTGCAGCATAGGAAGGATCCTTAGTCTAGATCGGAAAACCTGCATCCGTGAGTCTACCAATTCCTTGATATACTTTATATCTAAATTTTCTTTACAAATTATGAAAATTTCAAAAAAAGCACGAAAGATTGGTACTTTTTTACCCTTGATCACTGCTTTGAATCTCACTGCCATATAACAGACCAGGAAGAAAATAAATATGTAACATTTTGGGTTACTAAGGACACTGGGAATGCTGACTTTGATTAAATTAAATTAATGATGAAATCAAAGAGTACTAGATCATGCATAAGGCAAAGAAAAGATGTATGAATATCAGTCAGTAATTTGTAGATTTATTTTTACAAGAAACATATGTTGAATTGGAATGCACAACAAATAAATGTTGACTGAGGATGCACAGCAAATGTTGAATGATAATGCACAACAAACAAATGTTGACATGATGCACAACAAACAAATGTTGACATGATGCACAACAAACAAATGTTGACATGATGCACAACAAACAAATATTGACATGATGCACAACAAACAAATGTTGACATGATGCACAACAAATAAATGTTGACATGATGCACAACAAATAAATGTTGACATGATGCACAACAAATAAATATTGACATGATGCACAACAAACAAATGTTGACATGATGCACAACAAACAAATGTTGACATGATGCACAACAAATAAATGTTGACATGATGCACAACAAACAAATGTTGACATGATGCACAACAAATAAATGTTGACATGATGCACAACAAATAAATGTTGACATGATGCACAACAAACAAATGTTGACATGATGCACAACAAACAAATGTTGACATGATGCACAACAAACAAATGTTGACATGATGCACAACAAATAAATGTTGACATGATGCACAACAAACAAATGTTGACATGATGCACAACAAACAAATGTTGACATGATGCACAACAAATAAATGTTGACATGATGCACAACAAACAAATGTTGACATGATGCACAACAAATAAATGTTGACATGATGCACAACAAACATATGTTGACATGATGCACAACAAATAAATGTTGACATGATGCACAACAAACAAATGTTGACAGATGATGCACAACAAACAAATGTTGACTGATAATGCACAACAAACAAATGTTGACAGATAATGCATCACAAACAAATGTTGACAGATGATGCAATGCAAATAAATGTTGACCGATGATGCACAACAAACATATGTTGACAGATGATGCACAACAAACAAATGTTGTCTGATAATGCACAACAAATAAATGTTGACCGATGATGCACAACAAATAAATGTTGACCGTTGATGCACAACAAATAAATGTTGACTGATAATGCACAACAAACAAATGTTGACTGATAATGTACAACAAATAAATGTTGACAAATGATGCACGACAAACAAATGTTGACATGATACACAAGAAGCAAATGTTGACAGATGGTGCACAACAAATAAATGTTGACTGATAATGCACAACAAACAAATGTTGTCTGATAATGCACAACAAATAAATGTTGACCGATGATGCACAACAAACAAATGTTGTCTGATAATGCACAACAAACAAATGTTGACTGATAATGCACAACAAATAAATGTTGACTGATAATGCACAACAAACAAATGTTGACCGATGATGCACAACAAACATATGTTGACTGATAATGCACAACAAATAAATGTTGACTGATAATGCACAACAAACAAATGTTGACTGATAATGCACAACAAATAAATGTTGTCTGATAATGCACAACAAATAAATGTTGACCGATGATGCACAACAAACATATGTTGACAGATGATGCACAACAAACAAATGTTGTCTGATAATGCACAACAAATAAATGTTGACCGATGATGCACAACAAATAAATGTTGACCGTTGATGCACAACAAATAAATGTTGACTGATAATGCACAACAAACAAATGTTGACTGATAATGTACAACAAATAAATGTTGACAAATGATGCACAACAAACAAATGTTGACATGATACACAAGAAGCAAATGTTGACAGATGGTGCACAACAAATAAATGTTGACCGTTGATGCACAACAAATAAATGTTGACTGATAATGCACAACAAACAAATGTTGACTGATAATGTACAACAAATAAATGTTGACAGATGATGCACAACAAACAAATGTTGACAGATGATACACAAGAAGCAAATGTTGACTGATAATGTACAACAAATAAATGTTGACAGATGATGCACAACAAATAAATGTTGACAGATGATACACAAGAGCAAATGTTGACAGATAATGCACAAGAAGCAAATGTTGACAGATAATGCACAAGAAGCAAATGTTGACAGATGATACACAAGAAGCAAATGTTGACAGATGATACACAAGAAGCAAATGGTGACAGATGATACACAAGAAGCAAATGGTGACAGATAATGCACAAGAAGCAAATGTTGACAGATGATACACAAGAAGCAAATGGTGACAGATAATGCACAAGAAGCAAATGTTGACAGATGATACACAAGAAGCAAATGTTGACAGATAATGCACAACAAATAAATGTTGACAGATAATGCACAACAAATAAATGTTGACAGATGATACACAAGAAGCAAATGTTGACAGATGATGTATAACATGCACTGGTCATCTGCTTATTAAGATGATGTTAGTAAAATGTAATTGTCCTATGTTTAATTCTTGTTGTGCTATCATGTAAAAAACAGATTAGTGAGATATGCAAGGATATATGGACATATTAACAAATGGCAGCAACACAACATGATTACTTTTGATATTGCAGTGTGGAAGGTAGTTGCATCTTAGCACAAATGCTTCATAATCTTGCATGATTAAAAACAGTTCTCAGTAAAATTGTTACTGTGTAGTAACTTATATATGTGAAGCAATAAATGTTGTGGATTCCACTGTTCCTACAAGCCACAGATTTAAAGACCTCAGGAACTATTTTCATTCTCTGAACACGATACAGCTGTATAATCGCCTTTCCCATCTTTAGAGTAATGATAATAACTTAATTTGCTTGCACAGCATTGGGTAAAATTGACATGTAATTATTTTTTATAAAGAAATAATTGTAACATAACTGTTTTTGCTGTGTTAAGTAAAAGTGTAAATATCATTGTTCTATGATAAGTTTGGAATAAACGATGTCTCTTAAAAAGATGGACCATGTAAACTAGATGATTTTTATATTCGCCATGATGTGGAATAAAATTTAGCCTTGTCCTACTAGTCTACATAGTGGTCTATGAAACACAGGGCAGGCATGTAATGTATCATTGACTCCCACTAAGATGTACATAGAGGTCTATTAAACACAGGGCAGGCATATAATGTATCATTGACTTCCACTGATGCATACATAGAAGTTTATTACACAAAGGGCAGGCATATAATGTATCATTGACTCCCACTAGTGCCTGCATATAGGTATATTAAACACAGGGTTGGCATATAATGTATCATTGACTCCTACCAGTGTCTATGTAGAGGTCAGTTAAACACAGGACAGGCATATAATGTATCACTGACTCCCACTAATGCCCACATAGAGGTCTATTAAACACAGGGCAGGCATATAATGTATCATTGACTCCCACTAGTGCCTGCATATAGGTATATTAAACACAGGGTTGGCATATAATGTATCATTGACTCCTACCAGTGTCTATGTAGAGGTCAGTTAAACACAGGACAGGCATATGATGTATCATTGACTCCCACTAATGCCCACATAGAGGTCTATTAAACACAGGGCAGGCATATAATGTTTCATTGACTCCCATTAGTACCTATGTACAGGTCTATTAAATACAGGTCAGGCATATAATGTATCATTGACTCCCACTAAGGCCCACATTGAGTTCTATTAAACACAGGGCAGGCATATAATGTATCATTGACTCCAACTAATGCCTATATAGAGGTCTATTAAACACAAGGTTGGCTTATAATATATCATTGACTCCTACTAGTGTCTATGTAGAGGTCAGTTAAACACAAGACAGGCATATAATGTATCTTTGACTCCCACTTAGACCCACAAACAGGTCTATTAAACACAGGGCAGGCATATAATGTATCATTGACTCCCATTAGTGTCTACATAGTGGTCTATTAAACACAAGGCAGGCATATAATGTATCATTGACTCCCACTAATGCCTATATAGAGGTCTATTAAACACAGGACAGGCATATAATGTATCACTGACTCCCACTAATGCCTTTATAGAGGTCTGTTAAACACAGGACAGGCATATAATGTATCATTGACTTCCACTGATGCATACATAGAAGTCTATTACACAAAGGGCAGGCATATAATGTATCATTCACACCCATTAGTGTCTACATAGTGGTCTATTAAACACAGGGCAGGCATATAATGTATCATTGACTCCCACTAATGCCTATATAGAGGTCTATTAAACACGGGGCAGGCATATAATGTATCATTGACTCCCACTAAGATGTACATAGAGGTCTATGAAACACAGGGCAGGCATATAATATATCATTGACTCCCACTAATGCCTATATAGAGGTCTATTAAAAGGGGGCAGGCATATAATGTATCATTGACTCCCACTAACATGTACATAGAGGTGTATTAAACATAGGGCAGGCATATAATGTATCATTTACTCCCACTAATGCCTATATAGAGGTCTATTAAACACAGGGCAGGCATATAATGTATCATTGACTCCCACTAACATGTACATAGAGGTCTATTAAACACAGGGCAGGCATATAATGTATCATTGACTCCCACTAATGCCTATATAGAGGTCTATTAAACACGGGGCAGGCATATAGTGTATCATTGACTCCCACTAAGGCCCACAAATTCTAACTACAAAACCATCAGTCACAGATTAGGTGCATAATTTAGCATTGGCTTTTGATAATTTAGTAATATGCTCCAAAACATAACAGCAAACACGAATCCAGCAGAAACATGTTCAGATAAATAAAACTTTTTTTTTATCCTTTTGCAAGTTCTTTAAAAGTCTTTTGCTTCTCATATTTGATTTCCTTTTAAAATTGTATTTGTGTTGACAGTTTATGTGGAGAAATATAAACGTCAAAGTTTTTTGCTGGCAATTTGTGGGGTAAAATATTAATATAAATGTTTTTGTTGGCAATTTGTTGGGGAAAATATTAATGTTTTGTTGGCAATTTGTAGGAGAAAATATTAATGTTAAACTTTTTGTTGGCAATTTGTGGGGGAAAATATTAATGTTAAACTTTTTGTTGGCAATTTGTGGGGGGAAAATATAAAAATGTTAAAGTTTTGTTGGCAATTTGTGGGGGAAAATATTAATGTTAAAATTTTTCTGAAAATACAGTACTTTATTCATTTATTATGTGTTTCAGTTACACTTCTTTGTGTTAAATTGTATGCATTTAAACTTATTTAATATAGTTACACAATTATACTGCTTTTAAAAACAATATTTTGTTTGCAAATTTTGAAATAGAAGTTGCTTTTAAGGTTTGCTGTATGTAGACAGCAAGGTTTTAGTTATATACCTATATAATACCTATATAAGAAATCTGCTTTTAAATTTATGTTGAATACAGTGTTTACTTAATTGGAAATTGCATTTATGATAATTAAACTTAAAAAAAAAGAACTGAAAGAAAGAACACAAATTTCAGTTGATAAAAAAATTATTTAATTGGTATATATTTTTTAATTATTGCCTTCACTAGGCAAGTGACATTTTCATTGATCAAAAAAATTTCCTTGAATATTGTTAATTACAGTGTACTAAAAATGTCGTTTGGAAATAAAATGTAACAAATTATATGACTTCTTATTAAAGCTGATGTTTAATAATGTTAAAATTTCCAGGCCCTATCTACTGTTTTTGATGATAAAATGAGCGATATATCAGTTTCCAATACCAATTTTGATCATGATTTTCCTCAAGTTCAACCGATATGGGTTCCTTTTTTGGATATTCTCCGGTTTAAAAAAATAGATCCATGCCTGACCCCATGTTATAAGTGGGTTAGTGAGTTATTAGGGCATGGGTTATTGAGGGAGTGGTGTGTTTGTATATATATATATATATATATATATATATATATATATATATATATATATATATATATATATATATATATATATATATATATATATATAATTTTGTATTCAGATACATTTACAAACAACCTGACAGTAAATGTGTGTGTGTGTGTGTGTGTGTGTGTGTGTGTTTTCCATCAAATTTGCTGATTTATGCAGGTAAGGATGAAGTCGGACAAATACTTGACCATCCTTCAAGTATATCTTAGATGTGGGACATTATTGGAATAGGCCAAGAGGCTGAGTATGTGTATACCCTCCCAATCCAATATGAATTCCAATGTGGACAACAGCTCTTTTATAGCAGGTATCACTTGGGTATACTGATACTTAAAAAGTGCCTATCTCAAGCAAGTCTTTGGGGGGGAAATTCTAATTTATACTTGTCCAGCCTTGGCTATCTCACATGATGCCCTCTCCTCCCTTTCAGGGAAATAAAAAAAAGCATCAAATGAACCTAACAGAAAAAAAGTAGATTTTTTAAAATGTCAGAAACATTTGATAAATGACACTACTTGACATCCAGATCAGAACTTAAAAGGTCATTGTTTTATACATGAAGTGATATATTTGCTCAATTAATTATGCAGAAAAATGGCTGTAGTAAATATCAAGCTTATATTCTTTGTATGAAGGGTAATTTTATTGGGATTATTCATTATGGATATCTACAAAGAGTCCACAGTATTGTGTAACCTCATGTAGAAATATCAGTAAAAAAAAAAAGAATGCACAGTTCATGTATTTTATTTCATATTACTTATCTTAGTTCAAACCAATTTTTTAATTAATTACATTTTTATTAAATGTCATGAACTGAAAAATACGTTGAAATTAATTCATTTTTTAATATAAACTTGAATTTACGAAATTTGCATTTTGATTCCAGTATAATAATAATAATAATAATAATAATAATAATAATAATAATAATAACAACAATAATAACAATAATAACAACAACAACAACAACAACAATAATAATAATGACTTCATTTAAAGAGGATAATACAATTATTTAAGAAGTAATCTACCTTAAGACCACTCCAGTGACCTAGTGGTTAGTGCATCCTTCTCGGATGCAGGAGGTCGCTAGTTTGAACCTTGGCCAAGTCTCAATAAAGACTTACAAAAATGGTACCAGCAGCTGCCTGGATTGGCGCTCAAACAACAGAGCAATAGGACTGATTTTTAAAAAAGCTATGCTAAAAATCCATATCACACACACACACACACCCTTGAGGTCTTCATACAAAGGAATTTGTTTGTTTTAGCTGCATCTCTGAAGCCGCTGGATATATTGGGTTTGGAAGATGGAAATAGAGTGAGCATTTCTGGAATACTATTCCAGAGCAAAGTTCCAGAGTATTGGAAACTTTTTTTGAATAATTCCTTATTTGGTTTGGTAATTTCATACTGTTTGATAGACATGGATCACAGGTGGGGAGTATTGCCAGGTAGCCTGTACTGGAATAGTGATTGTAAATATTCAGGATAACTATTATGAGGATATTCTGTACACTAATTTGGCTTTTCTCAAATGGATTCGGTCTTGCTCTTGGTAATATTTTTAGCTTACAAGCTAAATTTTTCGTGCTTTCTTTCTCAATTGATATTAGCCCAAATACTTTTTTGAAGATGTGCAACTTTGCTGTTTTTATCATTTGAATTACCCCATACTGTATAACAGTAGTCTAAATAGGGTTGTATGTAATTGTTATAAACTAATTTTATGTGCCTTATGGTTCTGAGAAGCTATAAACTTGAATTGACTTTTTTTTTTTTTACTGATGTTTGGTATGTTCTATCCATGATAGGTTATTATCTACCAAAATACCAAGTAGTCTGTCATGACAAACCATTTGCAAATTTTTATCCATCCATGTCAGATGTTGTTTCAACCATATTTTTATCCTAAATAAGCATCAGACATATTTTATATCAGTAAAAAAACAGGATGATTTTGAAGTAGGTAAGAAAAACCCAACCATTTTGATAGTCACGTATGAATAAGAAACAAAATTGTCACTTGACTTGGATAAATCATGTGTCCTCAATAAATAATATTTCACATGCCATACTCATATGACAGTCACATTACCTTAAAGCGCCATGCATCACTTCACATCAGCTTATGTACTTACTTTATTTATTTTGTTCAAAGTATTTTAAGAAAATGAAGACTTCTCAAATTTGTAATAAAACATAAGATCAAAAATTCGTAATTCTTTACATATTTTATTTCTTGTGAATTGTTTGGTGCTCAATTATTCTTACAAAACAAATTTTTGCAGTAAGATCCATATACATGAAAGAAAAAAATGCAAAATAAGTATTTGTTACCTAGGTAGAAAGGTGTGATTTTAAGCAGTGTTGTTATCCAGAAGTATGTATGAACTACACGTCTTATATATATATATATATATATATATATATATATATATATACATATATATATATATATATATACTTCTTAAGGGGCCTCAAGTGGCCAAGTGATCTGAAGCGGTTTTGGTTATGGATCAGTGTCATCTAACATCTGTTTGCGTGGGTTCAAGACTTGGATTCTGTCAATATGGGTATATGAGAATTTAGCTTGCCAGTAGCTTCTCGTGGGTCAGTGGTTATTTCTGGGGTTTTCCCAGGTTCTTCCTCCACCATTTATACTGGCCACCATGTATAGCCTATCTTGTGCTGAAAAATGGTGTTAAACCATAAAACAACTACAACTTCTTAAATCATCTTATGTGAAATTTCTTGATAGTGTTGCAATCTTTTTGGATTCACATTTACTTTATTAATTCATATATTACCCTACTCATATGCCTAATACATCATATGAAATAAATTTTTTGTGTTGACACTTACTTAGTGTAACCAGGGTCCCCGAGTGGCCGAGTCGTCTAAAGCACTCTCCATTATGGATCACTGCCATCTCACCTCTGCGTGGGTTTGAGTCAAAGATTTGGCTAATGTAGTTATGTGGGAAAGCTTGCAAGTTGCTTCTTGTGGGTCGGTGGTTCTTTCCAGGGGTTTTCCCGGGTTCTTCCTCCATCAGTAATACTGGCCGCCATGTATAGCATATCATGTGCTGAAAAATGGCGTTAAACCCTACAAGAACAAGAACAACAACAACCTAGTGTAACCTAGTGCTAATGGAAAGTTTCAGGAACATTGGATGAAAACTATTTTACTCTATGATTTGAATTTCTAATGAAAATGAATTTGAAGAATATATTGTATATGTTAACTTTTGCCTATACCAACAGCAAAAAACATAAACTATGTTTATGTGTTGTGTTGTTTATTCGAGTTTAACTAAACACCTCAACAGACCCAGATCTTCTGGTGCATATGTGATTTCTGATCTGAGTCTATGCTATTTGCAAATGGATTTAATGTAGTAGTAAATAATATAACATAGAAATTCAGATTAAGTTAAAGAAATGAAATTAAATTAAATGTAGGATTGAACATTGCAAAAACTAGTGATGGGAATCGGTCAGAAATTCATAATCGATAATCGGTTCCCCTTATCCAACTGATCATCGATTATAATGGGTTATACTAAGAGCAAATTTTAATTTTTGTTACACAGTTATATCTTTGATTAAGAGTTCAATATGTTTATAAATGTACAGGAGTAATCTCTTTTAATGACATGTATACTTTGACCTGACAATAATATTACATTGTGTGTTACTTTTGATCTACAACTTTGTTAAATGAACGCAACTTTTACGTCTGATCAGTCATATGTAACTGAAATACTGCTACAGTCCCCCGAAATTATTTCGTTCATATGTGATGTGTCTATAATATAAAGTATAGAAGAACATGTTTTTCTTTTATTTCATTGTTTATAAATACTACAAAAGATGTTGCAATTTAACTGAAACAAATCAGCAAAATGTATTTAAATTTATTAACTTGACAATTTACTAACTTGAATATTTGTTCCTAATTATGAATCATAAGGTTTTTTTTAGTTGTAGTTGTGAAGGGATTAATAAATTTC
This sequence comes from Unio delphinus, assembly GCA_029339505.1. Taxonomy (NCBI): domain Eukaryota; kingdom Metazoa; phylum Mollusca; class Bivalvia; order Unionida; family Unionidae; genus Unio; species Unio delphinus. Next base: position 23,896,900 of record JAQISU010000003.1, read on the forward strand.
AGGTCAACTTTAGTGGCTGGGAGTTTTACTAACCTTTGTGCTTTGCGTACACCTAAAAAGTAGTCTCCCTTTACACAATCAATTATGGAGTTCACAATCGATTATCTTATTGATTTGCTGAACCAACTGATGATCGATTATAATCGATAATCAGAACAACACTAGCAAAAACTATATACAGTATTGCCATGTGACAGTCATAAATATAATTTATTGATTTTATTGATTTATGTATTGATCCTGTCATTCTGTCTTTTCTGAGAAGTCAGTGATACAGCCTATACATACAATTGTATTTGTGGAATATTCTTGGACACCTCATCCTTATGGGTCCCAGAGTGACCGCATGGTCTAAAGCACTCACAGATACAGGTCACTGCCATCTTACTTCTGTCAATGGGTTCAAATCTCAGGCTCTGCCAATGTGGGGACATGAAAAAGCTTGCTATTAGCTTTTGATGGGTCACTGTTTCTTTCCAAGAGTTATCTATACTGGCTACTATGTATAGCCTATCTTGTGCTGAAAAATGGCATAAAGCCCAACAACTGCAACAACATCAACTCAGCCTTTACCATTACAACTTAACAAATGAAACTTTTGACAGTCATTGCGTTATAGGTGTAGTCATTGTACCAAAACATTTATAATTTTGATTATGGCCAGTGCACTAAAATTGCAAATAATATACATGTAAATGTGTCCCACATGGGCCCACGCAGGATGCTCAAAATTTGGGTGGCATGTCAAATTTTTTTTTTTTAAACGCCAAATTCTTGTTACTTTATTATTTATTTGTTATTTAGTTATTAATTGATTCATGTGATTTGTTTATATTTGTATTAAGAACCACCATTTTTTTTTAGTTAATGAATGAATTGATTAATTTGTTTAATTTTTTAAAATAATTTCATTTATTTTTATTTATTTATTTATTTTAGTTTTTGCTCCATTAGAAAGTAAGATAACAACTACATGCATCTCCAGGTTGAAATGTATTTATTCTGGTCCATCTCCAATGTGTCATGATTCCATGGAATTTACAGTGAATGACAATTTATCCTGAACAATAAGTATCTGACAAAGTTTTAATATTACACTTCAAGGAGGAAGCTGACCAAATTTTACCATGTTTTACAAAGGCTATAGTCTGTTTGTAAATGTATGTTTTACTGACACTTGTTACCACACATTACAAAGGCTATAGTCTGTTTGTAAATGTATGTTTTACTAACACTTGTTACCACACATTACAAAGGCTATAGTCTGTTTGTAAATGTATGTTTTACTAACACTTGTTACCACACATTACAATGGCTATAGTCTGTATAATGTATGTTTTACTAACACTTAAGTTGTTACCACATATTACAAAGGCTATAGTCTGTCTGTAAATGTATGTTTTACTAACACTTGTTACCACACATTACAAAGGCTATAGTCTGTTTGTAAATGTATGTTTTACTAACACTTGTTACCACACATTACAAAGGCTATAGTCTGTTTGTAAATGTAGGTTTTACTAACACTTGTTACCACACATTACAATGGCTATAGTCTGTTTCATCATACTACTGATATATATAAAGTATAATAGTGCAAATCGTGTACATTTATCCATTTAAAAAATGGCTGCCATTTACAGCTATGTATAGCCTTTCGTGTGCTGAAAAATAGTCAAACCCTGCAACAATAACAACAGCAACAACAGTAAATTGCTATTCACTGTATGTTATAAGGTATACAGTACTTAAGTCATTGAAATAAAAAATATTCATGCTAGTTTCCTGTTGGTCACTGGTTCTTACCGGGATTTCCCTGGGTTCTTCCTCCACTGTTTATACTGGCTGCCATGTACAGTATCATATGCTGAAAAATGGCATTAAACCTACAGCAGCAATAACAGCAATAAATTGCCATTTGCTGCATGTTCTGAGGTATATAATACTGGTCATTGTAATTCAAATATTCATGGAAGTATATGAATAGTTTAAGAAGAAATATTTATTCATTGAATTCTGAATGAGAATTCTTTTACTGACCAAATAATTAAAAGTCTATTCTCTTTTATTGAATATTATTGGGAACATCAGTTTTTTTTCCTTCTTAATAAAACCCACCATGCTTACCATTCTTACTGATGATGATTATGATTATTATTAAATGGAAATATTTCATAAAAGTCATACTTTTCAGTTCAGTTTAGTACGTTTGTTTAATTATCATAGTAACTGAAATGCAGATATGTATTATGAAATTTGCTTCCATTTATTTTTGCACAAAGAAGTCATATCACAGTAACAAATTTTCTTTTCCTGAGAAGAGGACCTAAATGTTTTCCTCTATTGAATCCTGAGCTGTAAGTCACGCAGTCTTAAACCCTGAATAAATTGTTTTTCCAAATGCTGATTAAATGTGCTTTGCTATGGATACAGAGTGTGTATTGTTAAATATTATTATTATGGTCAACATCATATCCACTCTCTCTCTCTCTCTCTCTCTCTCTCTCTCTCTCTCTCTCTCTCTCTCTCAGTTTGCCTTTTTATTCTAGTGAAGTTCTAGTAACAAAATTAATAAAATAGAGCAATTCTTCTTTATTGTAGCATTTACTCTGATTAGTTTGTATGACCTTTCACTTACTCTATGCTTTAATAAAAATATACAACAGGTGATGTGTGTTTATTCCACCAGCAGAACAAAGTACCTGTAGTTGAAAATCACTCTTTCTTTATACATGATACCACAGCATGACTGAATTTAAAAATAAAAAAAAACCCCAAGCACATGACTTGATAATTTCGTTCTTTTTAATTAATGGAAGCCATCTGTTACAGCTACAACACGTGGTCTTAAAATGTTACAATGGCACGTGATTTTCATTACAATAATCAGATGCTAAAACAGGTTTTGTTAGCACAGCCGCTTTAAAGTGTCAAGGGAGGTAACCGCAGTTGAACACAAATTACATTTGTTTATGTTGATATAGGTGACAAAAAAAGAAACCCTCTATCCCTCTGTCAGGAAGCAGCGGTGATAGGTGTTCTTTTCGCAATAAAGACGGATGTTTTCTTTGTATTAGTTATTATTTTTTGACACATTCAGT